>OZ024690.1:24079297-24460578 GCA_964016905.1 Perithous albicinctus | reverse complement strand
CCAAGAGAAGGGGATGATATTCAAGCGAATGCTCAGGTCATTCTCGGAACCTCGGAATTAAGCTCGGTATGACATTAACTTCCTGGCGTATATAACAAGCCTCTGCTTTCCTCGCGAAATAACACGAACGGGTGAAACCACACTGAGTTGCCACCAGCCAAAGCTCAAGGGCATTAATATCTGTTCAGAAACTGAAGCTAATCATTCATAACACTTTTCGTGATCGTATTCTCGTATTAAGATTATTGTATTATCAAATTTTCATTTATTTCTATTCCAAACCACGTGTTTCATTGAATTCTTGTTGTAATATTTTTATTTTTGGAAAGTAATAAGGTTTTAATAATAATAATGATAATAATAATAATGATCATAATGATAATAATGATAATAATGATAATAATGATAATGATAATAATATTTGTTTACGTATTCGATTTTTAAAATTTTATAATTTCTTAACGACTTCATGTTTCGAGATATTTCACAAAAGTATCTAAAATCTCGAAAATGTAATTGCTAAAAAATTTCCACAATTTCCAGAGAAAAATATAATATTGAAACAATATAATTGCACTTTAAATTTTCAAAAATATATTGACACCATAGATTGTTTTCAAAACATGAATGTTTACCATTATTTTTTTTTTTTTTTTATTGAAAGCCAAAGTAAAACCTTGGACTTATCTTTCTCGTGATTTCCAACTTTTCGCGAGACTTTCCGACTACGGCAAAAGCCAATATCGATCATCATATACTTGCTCATAGGCTTTTCTACGCGGGATGAAAAATAATGAAAAAGCAATGTGCAACTTTTAGCTTTACATGCCTTTGGATTTTTTTAAAAGCTGGTGATTTAACAGAAACCATCGGCACATTTCTCTTTGATGTTGCATATAACCCTGTTAACGAAGTTTAAAGTTCGCCTACACGACTCCGGATGCCTAGGTCACACAGACTGTAAAACAGTGGAGGAAAGAGCTTCAGGTGAATACATGCTCTTACAAAAATTGTGCACACACTCGTTGCCCTACTGATGTACTGTCAAATGAATATTAGGATCACTCAATTAATCCACGTGATGGAAATCCTGGCATCAGGAAAAAAAAGAAGAAGAATTTTTTATTAAACCTTTTGTAAGATTAAGAAAAAAAGTGATAATCAGCATTCAGTGATTTTCTCACTCTGGATCACGACAGGAATTTTTATTTTTATTACAGACTTCATTACATGACTAAAAACGTTTTTTTTCTTCTTTCTGTTAATCAGTGAAACTGATTAAAATCAATGAAGAAAAAGCTTCACCGATTTTATGTAATTATTTCTGTATTCTGTACACACAATTGTTGTTATTATTTCGAAAGAATTACGTTGTAAAAAAAAATTAATTCACAAACTTGGAGTGTCTGTTATTGAAGTAATAAAAACGAGAATATATTGTAAAACTGACATTACGGAAGCAATGTGCAATTTTCAATTTTGCATCCCTCGCAGGGATTTTTTGTTGTTGTTGTTGTTGTTGTTACTAGTCATGTAACGCAAAGCATCGCCACATTTCTCTTTGATGTTGCATATAACCATGTTAGCGAAGTTTAAAGTTCGCCCACGACTCGAATGCCTAGGTCACAGACTATAAAACTGTGGAGCAAAGAGTTTGAGGTATTATACATGCTGTTACAAAAAATGTGCACGTCCACTAAATGCTCGGATGTAATTGATAAAGGCTAAATAAACGCAAAGATCTTCATTAACTTCACGTGATGAAAATCTTGGCATCACGAACAGGAGGAATTTTTATTTATTTTGTAAAATTTAAAAAAGTGTAATCATAGATCAGTGACTTTTTAAAAATGTGTACTAATACAGACTTTATTACAGAACTGAAAAGGAACTGAAAATAAAAATTGGAATGCAAATTATTGAACTAATTACAGATTCTTAAATATCCATTACACCTATTTTTACCTCTAATTTAAAAACTAAAACAGCGATTCTGCAAAATCACCGAATTTCCAAACACTTCTAAGTGCGAATGACGAAGAATACATTGTCAAACTAAAATGACCAGAAGCAATGTGCAATTTTCAATTTCACATCCCTCGGGGCGTTCCTCTCTATATCTCATTTTACCTTTTTCACTAGTGATTTAACAGAAACCATCGCCACATTTCTCTTTGAGGTTGTATAACCCTGTTAACCAAGTTTAAAGTTTGCCTACGACTCGGGTGCCTAGGTCACAGACTATAAAACTGTGAAGCAAAGAGCTTCGGGTATACATGCACTTAGAAAACCCGTGCCCACACTTTTTCCCCACTCTAAAGGCTCGGATGTAATTAATAAAGGGATGTTTCGTGGTCTCCCCCTTTTTCTTTCCTCTTCAATCTACGTTCCGTCTCCCTTCGACTTTTTTTTTTTTTCTCCACCTCTCTCTCTCTCTCTCTCTCTCTCTCTCTCTCTCTTTTCTTTTCTATTACCGTGCTTCTACGTTTTATTCGCTTTCTTCTTCCCCTTTGGAAGCCATCCTGTGTGTACGAAATGCTCGGCTGGGGAGGAAAAGAGCGAGGTAAGAGGAGAAGGAAAAAGGATAAGATGCTTCGAGCTAGCGGAACGCCTTGACGTCGAACAAACCTTCTCTCTCTCTGTCTGTCTGTCTCTCTTTCTCTCTTTCTGCTCTTCGTCTTTCCCCGATACAAGGGTGGGGTAATTGATAGGGGGTGCGCGCTGCTCTGCACGGAATTGTTTACCCGGTAAGGATTGACCGCTATACGCGAAGGCGTTCCATACTGGCCACCACCAACAACACATCCGCCATCTCTCTACCACGTCGTTCTTTCCGTTTTCATTCCAGGAGTCCCTTCGAGACTCTCATTCCGTTATATATATATATATATATATAGATAGGTAAAGTAAAAAAATTTATATATATATATATATATTTTTCAAGCCACTTGCTTGTATACTTCTACCACGTCTTTTCATTAGGTTTCTCTTTCTCCTGCCTTTTATTTTTTTTAATAGCTGAAACGCCATCGGTAAATTAAATTGATATCGAATTCCCAGACGGATATCTCGAGATGATTATGAATTAATTATTCAGTTATCATTGAACCATCCCTGCGGGATTAAATGTTGTGTATGAGGCGCTTTTTGTTTTTTATTATCAACTTTAGCCAGTATAACTTTGATGATTTGTTTTATTTCTCCAAATATGTTTAGCCAACTCTGACATTTTTTCTGCACATAGATTTTCTGTAGATTGTATAGAATTTCATTGTTGCTCTAAATCAGAGCGGGTTCCAATAATCGACTTTTTTTATGTGGACAAAAAATGCGAAGAATCTTAGTGGAGATAAAAAAGATTTGGAGAATTAGATCTTAAAAAAAATTTAGTATGCAAGAATGAAAATTGAAAAAATTAAATAAATCGGGCTTTAGAAAAAAAGAAAGCATTTCTGACAGTCTTGGTCATGTGGAACGAGGTATTTTTGTAATCATTATTATTATTATTATTATCGTTCATATGTACAACATTCATGAGACATTACAAAAAAATGATGTGTTAATTAAAATTGAGAAAAGAGAAAAAAAAACCTCTACATTATGAATAATTATAAAAATGAAATAATGTATTTTTGTTATATTAAGCAAAGAAAAGTATTGAAAGCTGGAAGTTGAGAATTCTTTTATATTCAAGTCAATCTAAAAATATCAGACATAACAAAAAAAGAAAAATTTCTGACACTGTAAAAAAATGCTGTAACAAAAAATTATTCTGAATATTGTAAATTTTTTGCTCCAATCATAATTTCCTCAGGAAAATCCCTAAAATTTTGTATTTAAAATAACATTTTTCGAAAAAATCAAAAAAAATTCTGTCGTTTCTAAATCAAAAAAATGTTTAAGTTAAAAAAAACATTGGAGTATTTTTACAACCGCAACACACTGAAAGCAAAAACCCAGGTTTACATATTTCTTAAATACGATTATTGAAAAAAAAAAAAGAAAAAAATTAAATTACAATGTTTTGTTGCATTTTCTGAAGAGAAGGGCTTCCACAAATGTCAAGCATAATTCTGAGCTGCTGTGTGCCTGGCATTTCGGTATACCGATAAACCAGTCATAGTTATACCGGCGTGCCTTGGTCCATCTCGCTTGACCAGCCCAGCGGTGAAGGGTCGCGTAATTAATGCCGCTAATGTACTCCGGAACTCGGAAACTTGCTTTGCGAAAGGGCGCGAACCCGTCGAGTGTACGAGAGAAATCGTGGCTTTAGTAGGAAAGGTGGGCCTTTGCCTTCACATCCCCTTCTGGCTCAGTGGGCATCCCTACCGCATCCGGACGTTGCGACGAGGAGCCAAAAGCTTATAATACTATTCCGTTACTATCGTAAATTCTGGGCTTCATACAAAAAGCATATTCAACCCATCCGGTTGCTTGAGCCTCCGGGATTCCTTCGTTATTTATTAACTAGCTGCATACAATTTATAGTGTACCGCTTGATCATAGGTGAGGTGATGAAGATCCTGGTAGCACGAGCATCTCTTAAGAGGAATTTATAATGAAAAAAAAAAAGCAAAACTTTCGTAGCTGATAGAATCATCATTGACTCTCACTCTGGATCAGTGCATTGGATTTTTAATTTTTTTAATATAAGCGTTGATACGTATTTAAAAAAAAAAATAAATTGTAACTCAACGACCAACTTCTTTTTGAGCTGAGCTCGATGGTATGGATTAATGAAATAATTTTCAAAAATTTATTTTACCTTGCATCCAGAGGTAAAATGGGCTAATTAACAAAGATCTCTTCTCCCTTTCACTGACGTTTGCCCTTTTTTTTTTTTTTTCTTTTTTTTTTTCTTCTCTTCCATCTACCCTCCGGCTACCAACAGACATGTAAGAACGTCAAGTACACGGAAGTAATTCACCGAAAGGTCATTGACTTCATATGCACGCTCTTGGAATATATCCATTCATTTAGCTTTGAGCCTCGATGGTAATGTTATTGCATTCGTTACGAAAGTCTTGATGTCGTACGGGATATCCAACCCTTTAGCTTCTCTTCCTTCTCTCCTGCTGCTACATCAGCTACGACCCCTCTCTCGTACGAATCGCGCGACGTGCGGCTAAAGTCAAAAGGCTCCGTTCTGACTCGGTCCCTCTTTTCTGCCACACGTACCATCGCCATATTCACTTTGTCTCTCCCAACATCCTAACATAACGTCGTACTATATTTTCTTCATTTTTCTCTCTCTCTCTCTCTCTCTCTCTCTCTCTCTCTTTTTTCTCCTCTCAGCCTTGCCTCCAACTCGCCCTTTATCCAACTCTCGTTCTCGCGGACTCAATTATCCTCGTGAATCAACTCACATGAAACGCTGGAGAAAGAGTAGTTCCTTCGATACGCCCTCTATACTCACAAGTGGAAAAAGGAGGAGGACCTGAAGAGTTTAACATATGGAAACCTAAAGGACTGCGAAAATGGGGCTCTTCAGAGTAATTACCATTTGTACTTTGTACAGTTACACCTGTGGTAAAATGACGTTTTTTTTTTTTTTTTTTTTTTTCTTCTTCTTCTTCTGGGCACCAATATAGCAGATTAAAACCTGCTCTGTCGTCACACCTAGATCTTTGAAATTCTAGGCGCCACCGTTATTCTTATATTTACGACGTGGCTCCTTTTGACACACTTCTCAAAACGCTTTAGGAATGAAAGCGAGATGCCAAGTTTATTCTCTTTTAAATTATAGTCACTTTTTACACATCAACTTTTTTTTTTTTTTGTAAAATTGGAGTGCCAGTTTTTGAAGAAATAAACCCTGTTGTCTTAATTTGAAAGATTTTGCTGTTGTTGTATTTTTGTGTATTTTTCCAGTAAATTTGAAAATTAATACAAAGATTCTGTGAATTTAGAAATTTTTTTTTTGAGGTAGAAGTGAAAAAAAAAGTAAGATTGACAAAAATATTGTCAATTTATTGACAAATAAAAAATAATAATTTTCTTTCTGTTAAAAATGATAAAAAAAATATATTAACAAGAGGAAATGAGAAATATATTTTTGGAAAAATTACGTAATACATTTCGTAACATAAAAATACAAAATTATTTACGAATTATTTGGGGTACTTAGAAAAATTCGCGTGTCATTTGACCCCCGCCAGCTCGATTGCTCTACACGACGTCGAATGCGGTGAACCCAAATTAAAAAAAAATATATATTATGATAGATGATAAATAAATAAAAGCATCATCCTGGTTTATAAACAACAAAAATTTGTGTTTTACACGAAACCATTATCATTATATTTGTTATTAATTTACCAGCAGGAGGAGCCCTTTTACAAAAATACAGCAAAAATAGAATTAAAAACAATAGATTTTTTTATTATTTCTATTTTATCCAATTGATGTTATTATTATTAAAAAAAAATCGAAATATAATGACAGATACAGCATTTTCTTATCCTACGAATAGCAACAGAACAGAGCAGCTAATAAGTCATCTAAACCTTTTCGACGAACCTTTTTAGGTAAACTCATCCCTGATCGTGCGACCATTAGAGACACACGAAGTACATATTTATAAAGGCCCCCCCGTCACTATTTATGAATCCAAAAAGATGAAACAAATGGCGCCCTTTTTCTCACAGTGGAATATAACTCCACTAGTGGTTTACGACTTTAAATCCCTCGATCAGTTTTCGAGCTGTAAACAAGACAAGGGGGCTCCTCTCTTCGTGTATTCTCGATTCACCACCCGTGGATGCGCTTCAGGGTGCCTTATGTATATATATCTCTCTCTCTCCCGTGTGGCACAGTCTATCCCTCCTGTTTCAAATCAGTGTGTTAGTATCTACTTTGCTTACATTCTCTCTCTATTCACATCAGACATTTTTTTATCGTTCTCTGGATTTTGCCTCACCGGCACACTCCAACTTCGAGACTGAAATACAGTCGTCCCAGAAATATATATGAGGTACTCCTCGGCAACTCAGTAAGCCTTCCAATTCGCTCCATCATTTTTTATACTATTCTATATGCTCGAAAAAAGATTTTTTATCTTTTTTAGATTTTTTTTTTCTTTTACTGAAATATTTTTTTTTTTTATGAATTCTTTTAATTAAAATTTTTTGCAGCAATTTACAGAGTTGAAATTTTCGTAAAAAATCCTTCTTCTTCAAAAAGACTTGTAATGTTTTTTAGACTTTTTTTTTGTGGGCAGCTTTTTTCATGGATTTTTTAAATAAACATTTTTTGCACCAAAAAGAAAAATTGAAATTTTTCTCAAAAATCCTTAAAATTTTTTTTAGGTTTTTTTTGCCGAAACTTTTGTTTCATGAATTTAAAAAAAAAACGACTTTTATCTTTTATTCATTTTTATTTACGGCAATATTTTTTTTCATACATTTTTTGAATAAAAAATTTGTCCACAGATTTAAAAAATTGAAAGCTTTCTCAAAAATCCTTTTTCATAAAGAAGACTTTTTATTTCTTTAGGTTTTTTTTACTGAAACTTTTTTTCATGAATTAACAAAAAAAAAAAGACATACTTTTTTAGATTTTTTTCTTACTGAAATATTTGTTTTCATGAATTTTTAAAATAAAATCTTTTTGCACCAATTTAAAAAATTGAAAGTTTTCTCAAAAATCCTTTTTCTCAATAATCCTTTTAATTTCTTTAGGTTTTCTTTACTGAAACTTTTTTTTCATGAATTAAAAAAAAAAGACATTTTTTTAGATGTTTTTTTAATGAAATATTTTTTTCATGAATTTTTGTAATTAAAATTTTCTTGCCCCAATTTCAAAATTTGAAATTTGTCTCGAAAATCCTTTCACTTTTTTAAGATTTTTTTTTACTGAAACTTTTTTTTCATGAATCGTTCAAATAAATATTTTTTCCACCAATAAAAAAATTGAAAATTTTTCTCAAAAATCCTGTATTAAATATCAACATTTTTGAGTTTATTATAAGATATGAAAAAGTCGCTTTTGATAATTCAATATAAAAATTCGTGTTAGACCAAAAAAAAAACAAAAATTGTATTTGTTACATCGAAAGTTGTCGTCCTGATTTTGCCCAACTATTTACTGCAAGCCTTTTACAATCCATTAATACATTTTTTTATCCTTTTTGGGTTTACGAAAATGCCCACAAATTTATTTCTATTTTCGTCAAATTTTTTTATTAGACGAAAAGCAGTACCCAATTATATGCAATATAATCAGAGTAAAGCTGTGTTTGAAATCTTGTCAGTCGTTCATGAAGAATGAACAACAAAAATACAAAAAAAAAAAGTGGTTACGCCTTGACTAATATAAATGAGGGCAGTAAGTATAAATGAATTCATGTATCAACATGAAAAGCGTGAAAAAAAAAAAGAAATATAAAGTGAACGCCCGGTCGTTGGGCTCATGAGACCTCGGAACTACATAACACCTGACGATCCTTTTAGGGGGAGAGGAAGGGGATTTGTTGCTCTCCGTGAGCTCCACACCGGGACTAACGAAGTGACGGTAGTAGATGGTAATCGAGACTGCGAAGCTCGCGCGAACGCTCGTCGAGCATTAATTAAATCACACCTCGGTGGTTACACGCAAAGACGTCAACTTGGTGTATACCGAAGGGCCAGGAGAACTCGGGCCGCGATATCTCGATAAGATTTACACCTCCGGTTTCACACCACATTATTTCACGAGTATACACAAATACTCGCGTGAAGAGAACATTGCTTTGCATCCTGAGTCGAATTTAAAGAAAAAAAAAAAAAATGGGACACTGACCTATTCACCGAAGTTCCAAATTTATATTATTTTTCGTGAGACATATATTTCAATTTAATGAAATAATTATGGAATTAATCATTTAAATTTATCAGCTTCTAATGAATTATTTATATTTATTTTTAAAATTACTAAAGGCACAAAAAAATTAATTTGTATTTGAATTTTGGAATTTGTTAGTTAGATTATTCATTTAATGCAGATATTTAGACTGAAGTAATTTAATTAGGTGATTGAATTTTGACTAAAATATGAGAAAGAATAGAAAAATATTGTCGAATATAAGTGAACATTAAAATTATTAAGAATATAAATTGGACATGATAATGGGTTTTAATCGAACATACAAAATAATGAACGCGAAACAAATCAATAGAAAAACGTTGTATTTTTTTTTTAAAATACATTAAGAGTGTAAATTGTCCGTTTTTTTTTCTCTAGTACGTACTTATTCTGATAATTATTTAATTATTATTCTGATAATTATGCAATTACACATAAATCATTCCCGCATACATAAAAAAAAAGAAAAACAAAACTTTCACGCTGTAACACACACATTCTTATCCAAAAGCCACTATTATAATTATCATAATTATTATAATTGTTTCAATTAAAATTTCTCGCTCTATTGATATTTTCAAAAGAAAGTGAGACTAGTATCCACCATATATTTTCTTGTCGTCTGAATGGAATCATAATATCGTTGCATAAACTTCGTAATTATTTTATAAAACACAGTTATTAAAACATTTAAATATGTATCATTTACAGTCTTTGAATTCTTTCAATAAACAGCAGGAATGAATGAAGTAGAATCGACAAAATAATTCACAGGAACAGCCACGTATTATAATAATTGAAAAATATGACTGCACTGAACGACGAAGGGATCGAGAATGAGAAATCATTTAGATCGGGTCTATCAAAAAATCGGCAACATTCGTGTTTGCCGAATTCTCACGATAGACGAGTACAATATTAATAGAGCGATATATAAAAAATAGATTTTATCGCCGCACGAGCAAACTAATAGTTTCAATGAAATATTTGTAGAGCATTGTCGAAAAAAAAATTCAGTGCGGAATGAGCATGTGCAGTCGTGATATTTTTATTTATTTATTTATTTTTTTTAATATTAACACCTTCACCAAGCGAATAAAAGTTTCACACAGAGATTTTTTTTTTTTTTTCAAAAGCATTTATCAGCTTACTTTTCCTCACTTCTTCATTTCCCAAAAGCTCTATCTGCTTTCTTTTTTTTTCCTCTCTCTCTCTCTCTCTCTCTCTCTCACTAACCTTTTTATTTCGCGCGTGTAAGGTAGTATTTATGCGTCCCGTTGTATTCTGGCGCTAATTCATTTTCTGGGTCATTGCTCTCCGGGGATGTTGAGTTGGCGAGAAGCGCCACCCGCGAATAATAATTTCCACTCTGCTTGACTCGGCCAGAGGCGCTTATTAATTTTGTTTTTCTTCCATCCAGCCCCTCTCGGTTCTTCTTCGTCTTTTTTTTTTTTTTTTTCTTTTTTTTTTCTTTAATAGATGGAAGCGATAGTGCATAAGCTGTTCAGATCTGACAGTAAGACGAGATGCAATAATTGTATTTGTCATTGACGAGAGTGAGAATGACGAGAGCGAATTCAGAAACAGGAGGGTGAAGATTCTAGACACAACCTCACGGCGATTGTTTCATTAATTCCAATGCCTGAGGGGTTTCACTGCCGTTCTGCTTCTTATGATGGCTAGAAAATCGTTTCTGCTTCTGTGGTGGTCACGTTTTGTTGCTACCGCACACTTGCCGCGATCCACTAGAGCCTCTGGGCGCGATAACATCTGATTGCTGGATTCGGCACGAAAGGAATTTCTATGAGCTAAACCCTCGACAAACAGAGCGTGGTGCAGGGATTTGGAATCAGCGTAAGGCCTCGTTTGGCCAAACGCGATTAACAAATGTGGGATTAAATTCTAGAGGTGCTAAAAGCACATTTCTCTTCATTTCATTAATTTGGGATTGTTTTTTTATTTTTAGCTAGAAGCAATAAAAAAAAATTTATATTATGTAGCCAAAAGCTTCACTTTTTTTCTGTACCTTCTATTGTCCCTACTGACGATTTTTTCAAAATTACTTTAGGTCGAACAGGAGTATCTCAACGGAATCGAGTCACCAAAAAATGATCAAAATTAAATGGTACTGCAATTGCACATGTAAAAAATTTAAGCTTGATAATTATTACTAGACAAGCACATGAAATGAAAAATTACTGTAAGTGGAATTTTTTATTACTGAATTCTGATATTATTATTATTATTATTATTATTATTATTATTACTGAACTATGACTTAAAATTGTCTCAAAGAAATGAACTGAAAAAAATATATAACAAGATTTTTGAATTACTAAAAAAGAAATTAAACTACAGTACAAATTTCAACAGATTATAAGAAAAATTGTTAAAGATAAAAAACATAGTCAGAACTGACGATGAAAATTTGGCATATATCCACATATCTTAATATCTATATCTTGTAAGGAAGAAATGACCTGAAATTCAGAAACTTATCCTATTCTAAAGTATTCACAGAGCGTTTCATCGGTAGCTGGTGGTCCAGGAATAAAGCTTCTTTTCGCAGCAAGCAGAATTGTGTGGTGTCGTCCCGCATGGTGTTGGAAGGCGTTAAATTTATTCACCAGTATTCCCCCATTGCCCCTTTCTTCGCGCGCGCCCCCCCCCCCCCCCCTCATCTTCGTAGTTCTCGAATTTGAAAATTTACGAGGCAATTTTATTACGTTCGGCAGGTTTCCTAGTGGGGCTTGGATAAAGTTGGGGAAGGGGGTTGGCGGGGGTGTGGGTCGAGGGGTGCAGAGGATCTTGAAAAGACAGAGGTTCTCGTGGTTGCCGATACTCCGCTGTGATGTCGGTCGATTCGGTAAGGGTAAAAAGGTAGTTGTGCTAGTGAGAAGACAGAGCTGTGAGATAACCAGAATGAGAAAAGAAGATAGGGAATGAAGGATAGAAAAAAAAAAAAGGATAGATGGCAGGAAATAGTGAAGAGAGAGCTTCGACTCAGCACAGCAGATGTACCGCAGGCGGTGTGTCGGTCGGGATAGCAAAGAGGCATTACGTTGTAACACTTGACTCTGTCTCTTCGCTTTTCTGTATTTTTCTTTTGCTTCTTCTTCTTCTTCTTCTTCTTCTTCTTCTTCTTCTTCTTCTTCTTCTTCGTTGCTTCCCCCGTCGGCTTGAACTTGTGTGCGAGAGAATTCTCTCTGTTTCACTGACGTGGGTTAAGAGAAATTCGGTGCTTGCACGGAAGTTTCTAACTGCGTGTGTCTTCCTTGGTTCAAGCGCTTGCGGAGAAACGCAAAACGCCCTCAACTATCAACATGGTGAAATGGATAGAGATCTAAACATGTATAGTGCGCACGTCTAGGCTACGTAGATATAGAGGCTGCATTGTAAACACGGATTTATGGGGTATGAAAGGGGGGGGGGGTGGGGGTGGAAAGTTAAACTCAAATATTGATGGTCTTTACCGCGATACCTATTGCTTTGCGAAGTATATTACTGGTACAGCGCTCGACACTTTGCTTAGAAGTTTCTCCCACAGCAGACACGATTGTCAAAAGCTACTGTAAATTTCGAGAGTTTAGATCTAACGCGATATATTACAATTTTACGATATGGCTCTTTAATCAACAGCTTTTTAAAGAGAGGATTTTGATTTTTAGATCAGTGATTTAGGAGATTGGGAAAGGCTTAAAAAATGCGGTCAGGTTATTAAAATTGTCTGATAATATTTTATTCTACGCCTTTCTTGATTCTGAAAGAAAAGAAAAAATGAAATTAACAAAAATTCTAATTTTTGAAAATTCCAAGGCTAACAATATCGTCACGTAACGCAGTTTAATATGAAAATAAATAAAAAAAAATCTAGTGGAAAAAAAATATAAAATACGTAATCTTGTAAGAAAAATTCACCAAAATTCCGCATTGAAAATCCGACATTCTTCCTCATGCCAGTGATGAAAGTGCCTATTCTTCATATTCAAATCGAGTCAAAATTACAGATGTTCTATTCAGTGATAAAAACGAAAAATTATGGAAATTGAAGTGGGTTGGGTTTTCATTCCGTGCGAATTACCGCGGTATGTCCCATATGAGGTATTCTTTATCACCAGGGCCACTTTTTTTTTCTCATTATATCTTTTTTTTTTTTCAACTAATTCCGACATTTTTTTAAATTTCACTCTGATTTTCACATAGCCTACAGTGGGACCTACGAAAAAATTGGCAGAGTGAGGAAAAAAAATTCGAAGGGATGAGAAAAAAAAACAAAAAATGTTGAAAATTCATAGTGGTACAGTTGATGAAGAATGCCTCGTATGTAAAGTGGGGAAAAAAAATGCCGCGTCACATTAGCAGCGTCGCAAAACGCACGCAGTGCGGACAAGCCACAAAGTAACAAAGAAGTAACGTTGCTCTCTGGAGGAAAGGGTGGTTGGAGAGCTGGTTTGGTATAGCTAGCGGCGATTTGCTCTTGTGCATACTGGTGGTATACCTGTTAGCGCGCATCCTGTCTCGTCCAATAGAAGACCCGTGTAGAGCCTCATATATATATATATATATACACAGCCCTGGTGGTGGAAGTAGTGTACCTCACCCTAAGTCTCCCACTCGTTCACCCATTTGCCTGTCCTCGCACCTCAACTACAACCAGTACCAGTAGCATCCAGTCCCTCTACTTCCAAAAGTCACCCTCTATGTCAAAGAGGTGAATCAAGACGCTAATTACAGAGAGGGCCACTTCCTGCTGCGCAGTGTCTCTTTGCCGTTCAATATAATGCCGGTTAGGGCAGGGAGGAGGAAGAGGGTGGAAGTGGGAGGAAGGCGGGGGGGCGGGAGGGGATGGTCGGTGGAAGAGATCGCGCCGGACATACGAAGAACGGGGGAGAGGAGTGAGATGCGCGCTCTCAAAGCGGAGAATATCGTAACTAGGTATACAGGGAGCACGGTAGCAGGAAGATTGGGGGCTTGGGCTTCATTGGAGGTTCCGTAATTGGTTGAAGGGGCTACTGTAATGAGGTTGAGATGAATGAGAACGGGCAACGAAGCTGCGACGCAAGCTATAGAAGATGTTCAAGTGAAGAGTGTTGATTTCCTTCTGTTGTGTAAACCCGTTTGTAGGGTATCCGCAAATGTGAATTGACGGATCAACAAGTACAATTTTTGGTGTATTCAGTGTTATTGGTAGTTTATAATCAATAACGTTTGTGACCACTGGCCAGTAGATTCGATCATCAGGTTACAAATAGTTTTATCATTTGGCAATATTGTTCAAGCAGATCATGACAATCTAGAGACACTTCAAGACTCTGTTATTCGAACCAACTCATTTCAGCCACATTTGGCTTCTGTTGATATGTCATATTGATCAAAATCATAGTGTTTTCAATAGCATTTACAGATAGAATACGATGTCCCAGTTGTAAATATATCGTTTGACAATATAACTCCTTTTATTTTATTCATTTAATGCTTCGTGTTACTTTGGCATCAACCGGTTGCACATATTTCTGGCTGATCTTGGACAGAAATATCTATTCTATTTCCTATTGTGTCCGCTGTGTCACGAGGACACTAAATTAATAGATTTGGATATTCGTACAACGTCAACTTGACAGAGTTTATCTTTACATCCATTTGGTGTCTGTTGAACCCTTTTGATGACCTCCGTTTTCGAGCACGGATTAATTTTATCCGGTACAGTCCTTGAACTGAAATGGACGCGAGAGACAGGAGCCGGTATTCGTCGATATGAGGGATGTCCTTTGGTTTCCTGAATACACTCTTCGTTTCGTATCCTGAATACAAGTCGTTGGATGATCCGAGGAAAGCCCGGAGTGGCGACGATCGCGCGTTTGTACATTACCATCGTGACAGTGTGAGACCGCGGTTTATATGTCCGCTTCGTTTTGAAGAAGCGACCCAACAATCCATAGGACATACCGGTATAGAACAAGAGAGATGGGTCGACGGTTAACAGAGAGAGGACAAAAGGGGTCGGTGAGCAAGCGAACTTCCCACTGAAATCCAATTAATTCATCCTCGACTGTCGACAATGCTTGCCTCGCCATCTTGATTCGAGAAATCTAATTTACCAGCTCTTTATTTATGATAACGCGGACTCATTGTACGCAGAAGGCGAGGCTTGAGGACTTGGCGAGCTAAGTGTCTAGTCCCCAGCAAAGTATAATGCAATCCAACAAAAGCCATAGTAAAGATGACAAGGATTCCAAGCTGTCACATACACATACAAACACACACACACACACACACACACACAGATACACAAAACTCAGGGAGAGCTTGGAGCACAAAAGCAACGATTTGCAGACTCACACCAACGCATTTCACTTGTGTAACGATGGAACAGAACCTTGAAGAAACTGTTGAATATTTGTATTGTCGCTGTTTTTTTTTTTTTAAATCTCTTTGTAATATAAAAAGTGGATTCTATTTGAACAATCCTCCTCTGTGTGGTGTTTTTTGAGCTCAAGAGAAAAAAAAACAGGTCGTTAATTAAATAATTCCTACGTTCTTTATATAAGAAAACTGCGAGAAATTAGTCAAACATTATTATAAGAAAAAAAAAAAAAAGTATTCTACTCAATTATTCACGTATTTTTAAAAATATATTATTCAAACCAACCAAAAAAAATCTCTCTCATCTCATCTCTCATTCTGCAGAAAGATGGAAAGGGAAAAAGTGTATGAAACACTTTGCCAAATCTAATTATCGATTTTTCTTTACTTTTATTTTTTATTTTTTTTTTTTAAATACTTGGATGATAAAGCCTGCCTTGTCGAAGTGCCTGACGTTGTCGTCGACCTCGAAGGGGTTTGTTAACGGCATATACAAGCAGGTTCCTAACTACAGAAGCTTTCTGGCATGCGCCTGTTAGAGAGTACGAAGTTGTGTACATCATCGAATTAACGAACCTCAAGCCATCACACTCACGCGGATGAACTTCTTTTTTTTTCTTTTTTTTTTTCTTTTTTATCTCGGGCACTCTATAACTAAACGGTATAGTACTTTGACCGTCGATTACCCGTGATAATTGATGATTAGATCATATTAGCGACAATATCAGAGCTCCCGCAGGCTGCGCGGACGTGCTGTATAACACAGAGCACTCAGCGTTATTGGCGCGCCAGACGGTGCTCAGCTGGCTCATCGAGCTAGCTATACCACCCTGTACTATATAGGCATCGACACCCGGAGAAGCCACAGTAGCCACTATACTGCTCGACGACTATAAACGATATCAAGGCACCAGATTGTGCGAGAAAAAAAAGAAAAAAAAAAAAAAAAAAAAGGTCATTCTCCAGTCTACCCTATCAGAGATGAACATCGTCAGAGCAGATACCAATCGCAATTTTTTTTATTGCCTTTGATTATCGCCACTATGTATTGGCAAACAAATCATCTAATTATTTATTATAGAAAAAGCCAAAGACTGTTTGCAAGTTTTTTTTTTTTTCACAAATGTCGAACTCTTTTTGGTTTTACTTTTTAGTCTTGAATTCACACAAATGAGGATTAACATTATTTGGCTTGCACCTGAAAATTTGTAATCTATTTTTGTGACAATCAGATGGAAATCAATAAATCCTTGAGTATCAATGATTTTCCAATAATGTCGTACCTCGGATTTCTATAAATTTTCGAGTATCGAAAAAGAACAACAGTATTTGTAAAGGAAAATGATTACATGTGTTATCATCTGTTGGAATCGGGCAGAGATTGCAATCTGCTAAGAGGTTTCAGGAAACCTCTAGGTTCCGACCTTTCAGGAAGTGTACATTTCACCTCAACTACGTCTGGTGTACTGTCTTGCGTCAGACTTGCCGAGATCATATTGATTAAGGCCCGGTCAATTAGATATGCCTTGAATGGCATGAACCAGTGTCTCTTCAATGCAAACTGAGATGAAACTGCAACCGTTGCTTTGGCTTCTCCTTCACAATCAACTGAGAACCCTCAACAGCCGCAATGTAGACCATCTAGGGGTACGTTCCTACTTTCTCACTCTCTCTCTCTCTATCTCTATGTCTATACAGCTTTACTCGTAACAGTGGACAAAGATGGGTCTAGAGGAAGACGAGTATAGTGGTCGTCGTGCGCGGTTGATCGGGGTTGAGAGTAGCGACTCGAGAATGGATTTGCTCGAGAGTAAGAGAGAAAGCATAGCGAAGCGAGTGGAAGCAGCAGCAGCAGCAGATCACTCCGACGCGGCCTCGAATGGCAAGAGAGTGTTAGAGAGAGAAGCTCGCTATAACCTCGGATATAGTAATGGAACGCAAGTGGTTAAAAGCACTGCTTGGCCCCAGAAAACCTTCGCCTCGGTACCATCTTCGCTACCTTCACGTTTTATCTCTACGACTTCTCTTGTCGGAGACGCCAGTTAAATCTTGTTTTTCCTCATTCGACTTGACTTTTTTTCTTTTTCCACACCTAGTTAAATCAACCTAATACTATTCTTGAAATCTGTAATTCAAGCCCTAATCTGTAAGCTTCTTTTTGTGTTACCGCCTGATTGATTGTGAAGTTCTGAAATTAAAAATGGAGGATTCAGTATGCAAAAACGAAATCCCAAAAGTTACTTGATTTTTATGAGATTGGGCGAATTTTGGAGGTCGGAAAATAAAATAGATTTTACGTATCATTAATTATCCTGCAATCATGGCAGAACGTTAATACATAATAAAACCAGCTCAAACTACTACGAACATCGACGTAAGCGTATAGAGCGTCGCAGCGAATAACAAGTCTAACCGCATCGAGTTTAAACCTCCACGCAGTGTCTCGTAGTACGCGAGTCACCGCTAGGCGGCGTCCGCGCGGGAGTCGCTCCCGCATACATTACTTTCCCGCATATAACCAGCGAGCGAAAAGTTCCCCTACGCCTCCGGAAGCACTGAATAAGTAATTTCATGCAAGGAATTATTCCTGAACAATTATCTAACCAGCCTTTAATCATCTTATTGAAAAAGTTAGGACGTTGCCTACTAGGGCAATTTTATTTCCTTTTCCATTTTTAAGAGGGGCTGTCTTTATGTTGCCCGATACCTCGACTGGAACATTTCTACAAAATATTTTCATAACTTTGGCCAAACTCAAACAATATTTTCACCAAAGAGCTTGTCGCTCTTATATATTATATGTTATAAATAAATTAACTTAAAAATACAATTTATTTATCGAAATCATTGCCACCTAAAATAGTTACTGGGAATGTAGAAGTAAAAGGCATAAGAAAGCTCGTATACTTGTCACTCTATATCAAGAATTAACACCCGAAACTCGTGAATAGTTCAACTATCGGTTCCCCAAGTATCGTTTGCCTCTTGCTGAGTCCCCTATAACGGTTTAAACTTTGTCTGATAACGTTCAGCGGAGAATACACTAGGATGCTTCACATTTGTTCTCATCCCCAGGTTTGGTGATGGCCTCGCCCTATAGCTCGCTGTGGGCTTTCGCTTCCCTCTGGCCTATACAGTATATCGAATCGGTACAGTCAACCCCCTGTCGAACCCGCCCAGAGAGAGAGAGAGAGAGAGAGAGAGAGAGAGAGAGAGAGGGAGTGAGAGTGAGAGAAGAGGCGCAGTTTCGGACGAGAGAAACCCTTTGCGATGCAAAGCGACCCTGGCGTCCAGAGATTAGATACCCATGCCAAGAACGAACAGTAGTAGAGCATCGCGACATTGGCTCGGGAGGATCTCTGTCGTTCGTATCTCGGAGAAGCAATTTCGGCAGAAGCTCCGACTACTGGCGTAACGTCAAATCAAAGAACGATTCAGAATTTGCCGGGAGAACGGATGAACGTTGACTGAAGAATGAATGAGTACTGAGACCGAAAATCACCGGGGCGTGGAGACGACTCCATTCCAACTTTATAACCACCTCTGTTGGTTCGCTTGTCTGGTCAGCAATTACCTACGAAATAAAAAAAAAAAAAAAAAACGTTTATTCAAAGATTATTTATTGTGAAGAAAGCAGTGACAAGCATGTGGAATATTCACCTTTGAAAAAAGATATGTATGCAAAGCAATCTTCGCAGAATGTGAATATTGTGAAAATATTCTTGATTTATAAATTGTCCTTAAGGCCATCAAAGGATACAGAATGCACCTCAATCCATTGATAAAAGTTTTCTGGCATTTATTATTATGATTCGGTGATAAATTCTAAAGGGCAATGCAACGTGCAACGACCTACGACGATGAATCAGCTCAGCACATAGAGGATTCGCCAACACGAGAATATCGTTGGACCATTGTCGTCAATGGGATACCTCTTCATATTCTTCACCGTGTACTTCCCCTTCACAATGTTTCAAGCACTCCCAGGCACTCGGGGATTTATGTTTGCGGCATTATAGCCTCTTTACACGCGGTGACAAAAAAAAAATCTCAGAGCAGATAAAGGTTTTGAGGATGCTATGGGGCTCTTAGGTTGTGCTTTCTTTCATATTTCTTTGCTTCATGCCCCATTTACTATAGAGAATGGAACACAGAGGTGGTACGGAATGAAACAGAGAGGAAGATCTCAGACATAGATGAAGAAAAAACAAGTCTTAACTTTCATCTATGAAACATTTACAAAAGCGAATTTGACATTAATAACTCAGCTTTTAAATATGGAACAATTTTAGAAATTCAACGAGGCACATGAATTATAAATTTAGTTTCCTCAACGAAGGTCCTTAAAATTCATGATCATTGAAAAAAATTAAATTTCTTCATAGCAAAAATATTTAAAAAAACGTAAAAAAACATCTGTGCCTCTCGGCACTTTGCAATAAAACTCAAACATATTATAACTTATTTCTACATTGCATCTATGTTCGATAATTAAATCTCAATTGCTTATTTGTGCCACAGAGACTTCTTCCGTTCATAAGAAATAAAATAAACGATGAACACTTTGGGGAAAAAAAAAAGAAAGAAGCACTTTTTGGTTTAAAAAAAAATCCTTATAGTCTCGCCAGGAATGGATGCATGAAAGTGAAAGATTATTTATATATTCGTCATTTCCAAAGGCTATCACATTGACGTAGCAGGTAAACAAAGAAGGCGCTAGGCGATGTCCCGTCTGCCTTTGAGCTTCTGTGCTGAACACTCCACGAGTGCCTGTCGCAGGGCAGATGGTAATGGCACGTGAGTGGCGTTGAATCATAGATTCCAAGATTACAGGGTTCGCGGGTGACAGGGGAAAATCGAATTCGTAGCGAGGGGGAGGGTCTTAGTCTTGAGGATCAAAACTCCCTAACGCAAAACGCAACCAGTCCAACACAGAAGAGAAAAGACATTTGGGGGGGAGACGATAGCAACAGATCTGATCCGAAAAGACTATACGCAAAGTATGGAGTGAGAGAGAACTTAAAAGAGAGAGAGAGAGACCAATACATACATGTTGCCAAAGCAATGGGGATGGAACTTCAAGGCGTGGAGTTATATAGTGCGGTTGATGAACGGCAAGGCTCTCTTTGTAATTCTCCAACCTGACTTTAAAAGCAGCGGAAAATCGATTAGAGCCTTATGACACAGCTGGCAGGATGATTACACTTTCAACTTGACAAATTAACTTCTTGATTACATGCTCGTTTCATTAATTTTCAAAAGCGACTCTGTCCATTTGATCAATATGCAGAATCTTTTTAATTAGCTCTCCAAAGATTTTCCTTTTTCTGTCGACTAAGGTATTATACGTGAGGTATCGTGGCTCTGACTTGACTAAACCTTTGACTTCTATATTATAATATCTGACTGTTTTTTTAGATTTGTTTGAAAATTTTTTTAAAAATTTGTATTAATTTTAAAAATCTGTTTTGCCACAAGAACGTGAAAAAAATATTTATGCTAAATTCTAAATGAACGAAGATATGAAACAAAAATTTAATAAAGTTTGCAAAGTGAAACCTTAGACATTACTTCAATACTGCGTACATACACTTTTTCTAAACAATTTTTCTTTGGCTATTTTATACCATTTTGAGTACACTAAGATAAAAATCTCGAAAAAAAAGAATGTTCATGAAAACAAAGTTTCCTCAGGAAGCAAAATCAGAGAATTTTTTTCTCAGTCAGTAAATAATAACATAAAAAATTGAGAAAAATTGTAAATTGGGTTAAAGATTTACCGGGTATTTCTCATCGGTAAAGTTTCTCTATGAACTACGATTGGCTGGAAAGACAATAAAAAAAAATGGACAGAGTAGCTTTGTGAGCTCTCTGGTTACAAATGATTCAACTGTCCAAGTGATCAGAGTGCCTCGATCAGGCACTCTCCTGATTGCGTTTGACCGCAGACTCGCGGCCCTTTTTTATTTTTTTTTTTTTTTTTCATCCTCTTCGAAGCCCGAGCTCCGTTTGGTGTACCTGCGGAGCTACTCTTCGGATGTTTTTGTAATAACTGCACGAGACCCCAAAATACTGCAAGTCCACCAGGCAATACTGCAATGGTGGCGAACTGCGGGTTGCAATACCACCGAGTGATAAAGTATAGCTTTTTGAACAACAGTTGCATGTTACGCTCGTATAACTATGGCTGTTACCCCCGGTGTCACGTAAATTCGTTACGAGGTTTTGTATATCCCAAAGCCAGGTCACTTGTGTACGCGGGGATACATTGGAAAACTCCGTTTCCACTAAATTCACAACGTCAAGTCACATACGTTGGCAAGATCGCCGCTAAAATGAGATTAGTACCTTCCACGCATAATAAAGTTCATTCACAATATTTTAATTTTTTTTTAACGTAGTAAATATGAACAGTGTCCTTCATCACATTACTTTCTAGCTGACATTTTTTTCATAATATATAATTCGATCAATTTTATCGGAAACAATTTTTTTTCTTGTGATTTTTTTTCTTTACAAAATGTATCCACATGTATAGATTTTATTGAATTTTTTTCTAATTTTCGTAAAAGTTCGACAAAATCTGTAGAGCGATTTGGATTTTACGTGATCTTGAATTTTTCTTTTTTTAATTGTAGTTTTTTTTTGTCGTCGAGTTTCTGCAAAAGTTTATCAAGCAAAACTTTGCATTGGACAAAATTTTGTCCGTAGAACTTAAAAATAATTGGTATACGTAGGGCTTGAGAGTTTCACAACTCCGAAACTAATCGTAATTGGGCGTTTTGTATAAACCTGTTGTCATGATCTTCCGTCATGAGTCTCACGGAATTATACTGGTTATTCCACATCAAAAGGAATGAGGTTGGCCCCAAAACGGCGCATTTCTAAATATTTAATGATGTGCAATGTTTTGATGCGCTGACTATATAGATACACTGGTGCGCAGTATCTGGTTGAATCGATTCTTGGGGCGGTAATACTTCATAGTAACGCAATGGGACATATGGCGCTCCTCTCCTCATGCATACAAGATCGATACAAATTGGAACGCGTCGCTGTTGGACGCCTATATCACGCCCACCATCATATTCCTGTGTCGGTCTCTGAATTTCTCCGGTTACAAGTCCTATGGTTCCCTTAGATTCCAGCGTTGCTCTCCCCTTACCAATCGAACCTATGAATTTATAAACTCTGTTATAAAAATACATCAAAGTATTACAGCAGTGTGCTCGAGAAATCTGAGTTCCGCTATTTTTTCAAATCATTTTTTTGCAAATTTACAAATATAATAAAATGATTATTGAGTAACTATCATTGAATATAATTGAAATTATATTTGAAAATTATGTAAATACGGGACAAAAAAATGTTGTTTTAATATTATTGATTTAAATAAAATTTAAATTTAAATAAAATTATTGAGATATTTATTTTACAGAATTTAAATTATTTTAATAAATGATTTAACTATTTTAAGAGAAAAAAAAAAGCAGATTCAATCGTCGCACAGATTTCATAATTCTACCAGCAAATAATTTTTTGCAATATTTTCAATTAAGGCTGTCAATGTACTTATGATATATCCAGACATCCTTGTACACGCGTTACACTATAATATGTACTATTGCACTGTTATATATCCTAAGAGAGAGAGAGAGAGAAGAATCGGACTATTCCATGAAAATGAATTTATGTATACGCTTAGGAGCGAGTGACACGCGAAAAGACCATTAAGGAGAATTCATATACGTAAACAGGTTGGCGATCGATGCGACAAGTGCCCGAACGAAAGACGACTCGGCAAAAATAGAATCTTTGTAGTGCTGAGCTCGCTATATATGTATATAGACAATACATATATGTAACACATACGCACATGCACGTATTGGATAAAGAATAAAAGAAGAAGTGGAAAAAAGATATGGAGAAATAGGTAAAAAGAAAAAAAAAAAAAAAAAAGAATGAAATAAGAAGTGGAAACTCTGGCGTGCCGATCGTACACGAGGTCAGGATATACTTTTCAGTCCTAAGGTGGAAAACTCTAGCAAAGGCAGCTTATGCAATCGGCATAAAACAACCAGTGGCAAAGATTGTCTTTCAGATTTCTTCACGACAAAACTGTCTGAGGATCTAAAAAAAAATTTATATATTTGGCACGACAAATGCCAGCACGCTTTATCTCAATGTCCACAAAAGCTATTTGACGAAGGGTCGCTATTCGTACTTCTCACATTCTAGTAAAACGTACGACAACCGACTGTTTCTAAATTTCTCTTTTTACGACGATCATTCTTTAAATAAACGACATGGACCTCATAGTATTCGATCGTATTGTAACTCAAGGATATTTTAAAGGGTAGAGTGTTGACATTTTTTTACAAATTTTTAAAACTCAATTTTCATAGAATTTTCGTTTTTTTTTACTTCAGAGATGTGACTAGTTTGATACAAATAATATTTTTTAAATGTAAAGAAATTTTTTTAAAATGCATTCCTGTATGAAAATCTTTTTAAATTCTGATGTAAAGAAATTTTTAAAAAATGCATTCCTGTATGAAAATCCCTCAGGTTTGTTTAAAATATCTTGCCGATTTGATTGAAATTCAGGAAAACAGTGAAAAATTAATTAAAAAAAAAAAAAAAAAGTAATGCTTCCCCGTTGTTCGAATTTTCAAAAAGCCACGAGGAAGTATGTTAATTAATTATTGGCTTCATAATAGATGAAAAGTAAGAAATAGTAGGAAGTCATCACCGGAAATCATAGAAAATTTAATATTTCTCGTAATCCAGTTTCCTCGACGTTTCAGGTAATTTCAAGTATCCTAATTTTAGAATTTTGTTTTTTTTTCTCATGTTTCACAAAGCTTTCTATAGGAGGAAGAAAAATTAGTTTATTTGAATGTGTCTATATTTATGGAGTCAAAAATAAAGATTTTATCCACCACGGACAATGTTTTTTTTTTACCTTTTCATCACATACATAGTATGTAAAACAATATGTATTGTAATCCAAAAAATGTCGACTTCAATATTTTTATGGAGATCGACGTTTTGAGTGTCCTAGATTCCAAAAAACACATTCACTCATCGATCTGAAAAAAGAAAAATGTACATATAAAAACAAAAGAAAACTTCTTAAAACAAAAATGTACAAATGTAGTAATAATAATGACGACAATAGCTTTGCTGCGTTTTTCATTCATGATTTCTTAAAACAACGTTCCGATTTTTGTTCCCAAACATTTATATTTTCTTTCACAGGACCCCTTTTACATGCATATAGAAAAATCAGTTTATTTTACCGCGAAAACGAAGGGGATAGCCGAGGGTTGGTTTTTGGAGTGAGAATCGAGACTATATCAAGACTTATGCGGGTATAACGATTATCATGTGGGACTGGTAGTGAAAGAGCACAAGCAAACTGTTGAGACAACTTCTCCACTTTGGTCTCTAAACTGCAGCGACGAGCTCCCTCGTTGAGGGTGATAAAAGCTTGCACCAAGCGGCGCACAATGCAATCTCTCTCTCTCTTTTTTTTTTTTTTTTTTTTCTTTTTTGCCAACCCGACGCACTAAACACTCTTGGGAAAGGTTTCCCCATTCGCAACACTGGACACAATCGATCAAAAAATACGGCGATGACGCGTTACGACATCGGTGTCGCCACCGCCCATTGAGTTACTGATGAAATGAAAACAGCTTGAGACAGTGAGTCGACGATGCAAAAGTGTCTCGCAGTCGTGAAGCCCGCCAGCAATGTCTGGCTTTTCATTATGTTTTTTTCACGCCTTCAGGAAAGAAGGGTGAATTGATTAAAAAAAGAGAAAAAAAAATCTACAACTGGATGTAATTGTTTGTTGTGATCGAATTCTCATTGTTCTGTCTTTCTGTCACTTGTAGACTGTGCAATATTTTTGCAACAAAGAAAAGAAAAGGTGTATTTCTTAGATTGCATATCCCTTTCGTTAGCAAGACGACAAAAAAGTCTGTGAATACAATGGGCGCACACTGCTTCTTAATTTTATTTTTCACAAAGCTTCATCCTGGCGACATTGCGCATATGAATTCTATATTGCCCAACAATAAATTTCCAAGAGTAAAACAAAAAGTGTCAGAATTAGAAGAAAAGATGAGCCCGTTGATAAAGAATCCTTCGTACGAGCTGCTCAAACATCAAAAATAGCTTCGGAAAAATCGACTTCGTAACAGAAAAATCGAGAGAAAAAGAAAATTGTTAAGCCAGCAAGCATTGAGTGGGTGAAGTAGTCGATTGAATTCCAGCTCTTGGTGTCCCATCAGACTTAGCACACAAATAAGAAGCTGCGTTCAGGCAAGTTATACCGTTGAAAACCAGGCAAACCATCGACCGTGCAGAAAAGCCCGATCGTAGGATCGACGTCGAGCCTCTGTGGCTCAAGGGATAAAAATCCTGCAAAATGTCCAAGTGACTCGAAATGTGAAATAAAAAGCAAATACGCGAGGTGAGAAGGAGGACAGGATGGAAAAGTAAAAAAAAAAAAGAAAAAACGGAAAAAAAGAAAGGAGGAAAAAGGCGAGGCAGGAGGCTGATGGGACAAATGCTGAGGGTGAGAAGGGAGAAGGGAGGAGCAGAATTGCGTATACGACGACAACAAGCAAGCAAAGGGAGAGCGAAGTGGCTGAGGTAAAGAGCGAACGAACAACGAGGGTTGGTGCGTTCAACTGAAACGAAAACAAAGGGTCTATCGGTTGGGCACAAAACTACGCCGTGATAGTGGCCACGACATTGGCTATGGGTACAACCCACTACCACATTCAAACACTTTACCATCGTACAAAACGCATATATAATACACTTGTATTCACTCTACTCTATAACGTAGATATGTGGTGGGTTTAGTAATATACCAATACGTATGCGAACGCACGTCGTACTGTCAGTGGCATATGGCTAGCTTTTGCGAACAAATACTCCAAACTGTGCAGATCGGAGAGAATCGATGCAGAGAGAGAGAGAGAGGGAGAGAAAGAGAAAGAGAGAAAGGCTGACACCTGGTTTTTTCACTCTTTCTCAATTGATCGCAATAATACTGGTGATCGTTGTTATTTCGCTCGATACGCAATGCAGTCTGGTAGCCACAGGCAGTTTATATTGTGGACGCATTATGGTTACGATGCGGCGATACAACGATTCGTTCTGTACAAAGCTTGTTAGGCACTCCATGAAAAAAAAAAAAAAGCTTTCCATGTGAGGAAGCAAAATGGAGCTTTTAAACATTTTCATCGAGATTATTGTCTTTTTATGTGGAGTCGTGAATATGATAATGTTGGCAATTTTACAACGAGAGAAATCTTTTTAGGATTTTCCACACTTTTAGTAGAGCTGATCCTCGTTACACGCATTTTTTTTTTTCAAACAATACTGGCGGCGCAGTAAATAACATATCAGTCTTTGAGTATACATCATTTGAAACAAAAAATATGTATTTCTCGTTTTGCTTTTTGTATTGCAATTATTGTTTTTCATCTCACAAATTGGATAATAACAGGAATTCTGTGACGCGAGAATTGTTTAGTATCGTTTTGATATGAAAGTACAACAAGTTAATTATAAAATTATTATTTTATGCCATGTTCGATCATCATCAAAATTCATTTTACACGGTGATCACGAAAAACAGGAAAAATAATTTTTCGAATTTCCTCATCTGACTTTCCCTAATGAAATTATTATTATCCCGAATTAAAATTCATACTGATAGCGTTAATACGAGTAAATTTGATTACGAACCTCCTTGCATTTGATTGAAAGTGCATTGAGATGAAAAAAAAAAGATCTGAGAGAAAAAAATCTGGGTTTGAATATCCCAACAACATTGACTTCAACTATAATAGCGACTACAATACTCCAATATAACACATATAAAATGCGTATAACATTTTTCCAAATCAATACGTTTTTTTTTTTAAAACCCTGACTTCATTCACATTTTCCATATAAGCATTTTTTGTGCCCTGACATTGATATGTACTTCCGTCACTGGTAGCAAACATGTTTTATTTCGGTAAAAGAAGAGAAGAAAAAGAATTTCAATCGAGTTTACCTCACATCCGTCTTGAACTTCTCGTAAGCTAATTTCGTACTAGCAAATTCACTTAATAAGAGACGAAAAGAGAGAAAATCGAATTGCCATTGAATTCTCGGGAACGCTCACGAATGATGAGAGCGATCATTGTGCCTGTACCGGTCTGGTTTTTTCGAGGAAAAGCGTTTGCCGAATGGAGAACACTCCACTTCCGCTCAACCTAGTAGCAACAACACTCTCTCACACATAATCAATCATTCAGGTCCCGATTTACGATTCGGAATTTGATTAAGCGACGGTGAAACGAAGTCATACGACGTTTGCAACGACGACGACGACGACGACGACGACTTTTGCAAAGACGTATCGAGACGCAAGAGGTGTAAGGGAAAGAAAAAAAAAAAAAAGGGCTCGCGATAAACGAAATAAAAGAGCCACGAGATGCATTAGAATCCTCCAATAATCCAATAATAAATACTTTTAGTCGAAATGGAGCGAGCGATACCGCATCGTCGAGCACGCGTCTTTTCCCTGACTTCACTTTTAAGCGCGCACCATTGTCTGATCTTCGTGATTCGACTTCCGACTCGAGTGGTGGTGCTAAAGTGTTTCGCCGCTCGCTTTCTTTATTCCCATATTTCTCGTCGCCTTGATTCTTTTTTTGTTTTGCATTATTTTAATGTTGCTTCCGGTCCAACGGTGGCGAGTGCGGTTTTGCCTGTGGATGAGAGAACCGAAATTTAAGTACTATTATGAAACTTTATCGTTGAGTGAGTTTTAATTTTAACTTCTCGCGAATTTGTCTCGTTGATAAATCGGGAAAAGACCAAATTTTTTGTGCTTTTAGTAAATTTTATTTTTTTTTTATTAATGCAACCAAATCAAAGGAAAAAAGAAAGTGAAATGGTACGATCTTTTTTATTATTCCGCTAAAGTACAACCATAAAAAAATAACCTTAGCACTTTCTTTTAATCCGCAGTGTTTTAGAAAATGTAGATTATGTCGTGTGTATCAACTCTTAACTTGTCATTTAATGACGTCATCTTCACCACCGTAAGCTCGATGAATAAAAACATGACCGACATCTCTAGGAATACATAAACGACAAAATATGCATAACAGATTTACATCTTCAGGGCCATATGATTCCGCTATGTGTTATATACCGATCCCCATCCCTATATAGATAACATATCTACATACATCATACGTTACGTTAGAAGTGTCTCTAAGTTAGACGAGGCGTAGTTCGATTCATTCGACACGCGGAGGATTCATCTATCCAACGATCTGTCTCTCTACCAACCCACCCTTCACTCTCGTTTCACACCACTCGTCCCCTCTCTTCTCTCTCTCTCTCTCACTCTCGCTCTCGTCCCCTTGTCGTCCCCCGTGGATCGTAATTGATCCTACCTGCGTTCGTGTATTCCGAGAGCCGTCACTTTGAATGGTACGTGATTGGGTGGGCAATGAAGCGGCCGATGCACAGAGCGTAGTGTCGGCTAAGGCTGGTTATTTGAGGGAGACTCGAGTAAGAGTGAAGTGAGAGAAGAGAGAGAAGGAGAGGAGAGAGAAGAGAGAGAAGGAGAGGAGAGAGAAGAGAGAGAAGAGAGAGAGGAGGAGAGAGAAGGAGAGAGAAGGAGAGAAGAGAGAGGAGAGGGGAGGAGAGAAGGGAGGAATGAGGGGAGAGAAGGAAGGAAGGAAGGAAGGAAGGAAGGAACGAAGGAATGAAAGAAGCAGAGAAGGAGGAAAGAGAGAGAGAGATAGAGAGAAGACAAGAGAAAGGACATGCTTACTGGTAGGGAAGAAGGACACCGGTAGAAGATGTCTGCCTATCTCCTCGTGTTGCTGCCGCAGTAGAGACGCAATTCATACTACGAGAATGCTATACTTGACATTAATATACCTATATACATATACATACATATATATGTATATATATATATATATTGGAGTAGGGGAGAAGAGTTGGACAACCCCTGCTGATGGCGCCACGGGTTACCTAGGTCACGCGTCGTGCCCCGTGGTACCCATGGTAACCGTGTTCCCGACTCCGATCTCCCATCAACAAGCCATTTTGCATTCCACTTCCTCTCCCTTCAGCCGTTCCTCTCTTGGTTTTCATTCTATCCAGGGGGTGGTAGAGTGCTGCTGCTGCTGCTGCTGCTGCTGCTGCTGCTGCTGCTGCTTTCCTCCTCCCACGCTGACTACTACTGCTGTTGGTTGCTGCACCTTCGCATCCTTACAGACGACCAATACCGGCCCCCTACCGTATACTTCACGTTTGCCGTGATATGCTCCCCCTCCCTCCTCCTCCTCCTCCTCCTCCTCCTCCTCCTCCCCCTCACCAGCCCTCATCCACCTCGACGGTTGTAGACATCAAACAACTAACGTCAAAGTCTTGCGACGACGACGACGACGACGACGACGACCACGTGACTTTCGATTGAGCTTTTGGTATACAGCGGTATTGCAAATTGTAGAATTCTAGATGGATAACATTGTGATTCAATCATTTTGACGAAAATATATGCGACAAGCAATGACGCGGTTATATATGACAGGAAAAAAATTACTTGGTTGCGAAAATCAAGCTGTTGGTTGACAGAAATTATTAAATGGTTGATTAATCAAATTATTTGTTGGGTCTATTAACATTTTGTAAAAAAATGTCAAACTTCAAAATGTTTTAAACTGTCGATTGATTTATTTATGATGTCACATATTTTAATTATCAATGTTCGTCACGTAATTGCTTTAATCTTCATGATGTTGATGATATTGTGTTTTCAATGTATATCTCAAATTTCATTTATGTCAATTTCGAAAATACAGATTTCTTCTAATCTTTATAATTTAAAAGTTATTGCATTCAATTTTCGAATTTTCTGAATTGTACTGCTAAAATATAAAAAAATTAATCATCACATTTTGTTGGTACACGAACTGTTCAGGTGTTCCATCAAACAGATAAATGACAATCTTTTTGAGAAAAGCAATTTTTGAAGTAACTCGGATTTCCACTTAAAAAAAAAGAATTCAATAAAAGAAGAAAATCAAAACCGGCTGCATTTTTTTTTCGGAAAGTGCAGAATATTTTGTGAGCCTAATTTGTTTAACTTTTAGAAACGTAAAATATGAAAAAAAAATCTTACTTCTGTGATTCAATAAAAAAAAAATAGTTTGTACGCCTGAAATTAAGCGTGTATTTACAATAAATAAATAAGAAAATATGAATCATGATTCATGAATCATCACCAAAATTGCTAATAAAAAAAAATAATAATCAACAAAAAAACGAGAAAACCGACACTGCAAAAAAATAGTTTTTACTTATTTTCCCAAAAGTAAAGAAATACAAGTACTTTGACACCAACATTTACGACCTCTTATTGGACCTTTAGGCTAATAAAAAAAAAAAAAAAATTGACGCCCCTTCAGTCCACCATTCAGAAATAAGTTCAGTAGGGACAAAGGGATCAATTCTTTAATAACGTTGGGTAATCTCGACAGCGTGAGAGGGCAAAAGGAAGCGGTAGCTGTCGCGAAACCGAATTTGATTTACAATTCACCTGTTTTATCAAGATGCAATTATGCACCCTCCGGCAGAACGACGGCGAGGGGGCAGCGAATCCCGGCACGGGGTAGACGGATTATGCATAGGCTCATCGGCTGGACCAAAGGGAAGCCCCTACGCTCCGTATTGCTGCGAAGCTTGCATATACCATTCTGTTTCTATCTATATACGTAATAGTATATACTATAGTGGCTATATATATATATATTGTATATATATATATATATATTATGTTGGTTGCTTGCTCCCCCCTGATAGTCATCCTCTCCTCCACTCTATGACGCCCGCACAACATGGACATTGTATCGATCGCGTATACACGCAAGAGCAGCAACATTATACAGCCGTGGAACTTGTCTCTCGTCTGTTCGCGCGATCATTTCATTCAAGCCCTGCTCTTCGCACTGCTTTTGCTTCATCAAGCGTGCACCCGAAACTCGATAAAAAAAAAAAAAAAAAAAAAAAAAAAAAAAAAAAAAAAAAAACAGCCTCCACCCTCGGCCTCTCGTGCGAATATTATATCGCATGCCAATCAAAGAGCGGAATACAGCAAAGAGTATCAGAGCACGAAATAATACATCCAAGTACGGTTTATGTCATCTCTCTCTCTCGAGTGCACCGTGATTTATCCATAAATAATTCTTCGAGCTATACTACAGCTGTTAATTGGATAATTAAATCCAATTAAGTATTGACGATAGACAAAGATTTATCTCTGATTAAACAGGATTTGATAAATCGATCAAACGATTTTCATACAGAGGTGAACTTATTTTTACACTGTAAATCTTTTTGCTGGTTTTCTGCTAGAGTACGTAATTTTTTTTTTTTTTTTCTTTTCTTTTTAACGTTGCTTGAGAAAAAGTTTGTTTTCATTTTTTTGGATCTTATACTTCGCACAGAATTAAATAACGATTATTCCATTTTTTTATTCGCTGTATATCAAATATGCTTCAGCGTAATAAAAATGTTTTTACACTTGTGAGTTTGATTAGGAGAGCTTTTGAGAGTGTCTGTGAGAGTGTATGTGCGATTCTATATGAGAGTGTTCGTGAAAATATTTTTCATTTGATTTCATTGTGGTTCATTTATGGCTTGGTTACTTAAATTCTCTAAATAAACAAAAGATAATTATCGTAATGACGATGAATAACGAAAAAATAAGTAAATGGTTGTCGCGATGAAACTGAAGGAAATGCAATTAATTAAAAATAATAAACGTAAGCGATAATAACAACAAAAGTTATAATAAAATAATTAAGAATGAAGTATCTGCGAGTGTGTATGTCAAACGAATGCGGAGAAAAATCGGTGAAATTCGAGGACTTTTTTTAAATGTATATTTCTGATAATGGTGGGATCATATATTCGTAGGTCTAAAACAGTAACCCCTTTCAAACCCTCTCATATCCTTGAAACAGGATTGGAATGTCAAGCTGAAATAGGAAGAAGCCAAAATTCCGCGATTCTACACAGAGTAACACGTGGATGTATAAAAAAAAGGCTCAAATATAGAGGTAAACCCACGTAAAGCGATAAGTCACTGTCGGCTATGTTGTGTTACCGGGGTGTCGATGTCAGCAGTGTTGGTGTTCGCCGTCGGCGTCCCGTGTCATGACCGCCTCCGCAGCAGTTTTATTTTAATCGCGCGTGAGAAGCGGGCTCACAGAGTACAATGAAGCACGAAAGAGAGTCGACAGGCGGTCACGGAACCGCTAAAGTTCAAGCTTTCAACCCCTAAACCCCCCTAACCCCCGTACCCTCCCTAAGCCACTCCACACCCACTGTTGGCTAGCTGTTCAAGCCACGAGATATTCACTTTTTCACTCGCGAAGTGCGTGTTCGTTACACCCCAGCAATTAAGGCATTGTGCTTCGGTTTTGCCGTACCCGGCATCCGCGTGCACTGAAACCAGTCATGTTTATTTGACGCCCCGCTGCCGCGAGTTTCATGTCTAATTACGCTATATGTGAATCATGTATGCGATTCAGCATTGCGTTATTCATCTGTATAAAACTGAGGTTTTCCAACTAATTTACACGCTCGTGTGGTAAAAAGCTTCGAAATTTTAGGGAAATTGCACTTTACGACAGATGCAAAATATATGCTTTATAAAAATTTGGATCAAGTGTTTTGAAAAAAAAAAAAAAAAAATGTGCGTACTGAGAAAAAAAAGGTTTAGCAAAAATACACTTTTAAGTAATTTCATTTTATTATCACTCAAGCGCAACGGCTCAGAATGCCGATTTTTCATGAAAACAAAAAAATTCAATTAGAAGGTACAAATACTTGTTTGTAACAGTGAAAAAGAATATTCTTACGAATGAAAATTCTAGGTTTTTTGTTGTAATAACATTTTTAACACATTATTTTTATACTTTTTTTTTTTTGCAAAATTGTAAATAGATAAAATATCTGCAGAAATTTCGAGATTTAGTTTTTACTGTGTCAGGCCAAATAAATGTTTGTCAATAATAATAATAATGACAACAGAAATACTGTTATTAAAACGTATAGGCACTGCACTAGAAATATTTTTTTATGTTTTTATTTATTTTTAATTTATTTATTTACGGGACAACCCTTATACAATTTTACTTAATAAAGATCAGTTACCATGAAGAATAGTTGCTAATAAATTTCTGCCACTTCAATTAAATAATTTCATATAAAGATTTATTTGTTTTTTTTTGTGTATTTAATTTTAAAACGGTCGAAGATCCAATTATAGGAACATAACTTTTTTTTTTTGAAATCTACATTATTGATACACAATTCGCACCTTTTTACATTAAAATACTCTTTATCGTCACTTACCGGTTCATCGTTGGGGTCGAGGCAAGCCCCGGGGATCGGGGTGGATAAACTATCCTTGGACTTCCAGACATCAAGTATTCTGCAATCAAATAGAAATACATTTTCATTATTCAAGTTTATGAATACAAACTATTGTGCAAATTTTCGCATGACACGTGGCACATAAATTTTCACTACAGTGTAACCCAGATGTTTTGAGCGGGTATTTTTTTTTTTTTTTTTATTCACAAATGCCGTATGATTTATTGGTGAAATCAGACATTCTAACAAAAGCCTGGCATAAAAAAAAAAAAAAAAAGAAAAAACAATGTTTTACAACCATAAAATGGTAATTTTTTTCCGGGTTGTGAACTTTTGACCGGGTCGTTCTTTCTTTTACGTCGTTCCTCATTACAACACGGGGTTGAAAAAATTTGTCTACTTTCTAAATGAATCAAATAATACACGGCTTGGCTTTTTCTCTGTATAAAATATCTTACAAAATTATTCAAGCATTTCGCCCAGCTGCAACTGCAATCGAATTATTTAAATTTATTGCAGGTCAAAAATTTGTCTGCTTTATAAATAAATAAAAATACAAACACAAGTAGAAAATTATTGGAGCATCCAGCAACGAGAGGCACAAACAAATTATTTGAATTTACTGGTGCAGTGTATAATCCTTTGCGGGATCACTCGAAAAACTAGTATGTGCTTGTGGTGTTTCTCGTTGAAAATTCAAACCGCGACGCATCAACTTGGCAAGATCATGATTAATTTGTCTCCTTTTCGGCTCTACGTCGTCTGTCGACGGTGTGGGTGGCAAGGCTAATGTGGCTTGCATTGGCTGCCGAGTGAAACCGCAATAATATAGCAGCTGGCTTTCGGTGCTGCGCTCTCGATTTATGCATCAGCCAGCAGATCGGATTTTGCTTTCCTCCGAAGATCCATTAATATTCTATGAACCGATGTATATATCGCCAACGGTGCGTCAATCGATCTGCGTGACATATCTGTTTAGTTAATGAGTCCGTGGAATAACGCCATCCCTCAAGTTGAGCTTCGCCATACTCACATTTGCTACTTTCCCTCTCGCTCACTCTTACTTCCACCAACTCTGACATACTTATACGCTATCGACAGATAGTATTATTATTCAAGATCATCACGTTTGGTAAACGTCAGTCAAGCGAAATTCCCCTCCATTCTACTGGAACATAAAAATTACTCGAATACGAAAGAATAATTGAGACACTTCATCGTAATTCAGTCACAATTTTGTTTTTTTTTTTAAATCGTGTAATAACTGAAATGTGCTGAAAACCTAGATTTACATTTCGGTAGTTTTAACACAATATCTCTGTTTTTAAAAAAAGTTCACAACAAATTTCTTGTTTATTGGACGTCATTGTTTTTGTTAATCAATGTTGTATTTTCATTATAGAAAATATTTAATACTCGACTGTACAGTAGCGGCAACGGATTGGTCAATGAAATAGATTTTTATTTCGACATTTCGACTCTTGTCCGAGTACTCTTCATGGATATTTATTTGCTCCAGCTGTGAATTATTTTATAAAAACAATCTATATGATACTGTTGTTTTAGTTACTAGTATTTATTTTTAGAGCTTATATTATTGTATAAATAACTCATCCAAATTGAATCAAGCATTGGTGTCTTGTCGACACCCATGTAATGTTACATTTATTTTATTGAACAAATGCTCATTCAATCCTTGATACATTTTTGAGGATCTATTTCCAGCTAGTATAAAATTGATGCCCTTAAGGGGATAGTGTATATGAAAATTTATTGATTTTTTTTTTTTTAATATCTAAACATTTTTGAATATATTTAATACTATTACAGTATTACACAACAATTTTAAAAAAATCGTTTGTGTCGTAAGTAAAATTCTTTTCAAGTCTCATTTTTAATTTTCAAACAGAAAGCAATTTTACAATTTCGACGTATCGTTAATTACAATGAAATTATAGTTTGGATAGTAAACGTCTAGAGTGATAGCGAGCTGAAGTTAAGGTGCAAAGGGCCAAAGTTGGATAGATAGAAGGGATTACAGTAAGAGAGAGAGAAAAAAAACATTCTTGGCAAACATTGAAGCTAGAACAAGAGGGTAGTAGCGAAAGAGTAGAGTGGAAAATGGGCGGTGAAAATAAAGGTATAGTCGAGACTGGAGGGCAGCTTTGTTGAATGCTTGGCCAAAGGCCAGAATGAATCTTTAGGGCGCGAGCAACGGTAACCTTTTTGTCTGTACTTTGGCCGGCGAGAGGGAAACTTACCCGCGCTGGAATGCTCAGCTTAATTTCCCATCTCCATCCAACGTGGACGTTGCCTGATTGTAGGTAATAGTAACACGTATGACCATTAAAAGTGATTATACGAAGAACCCACTATATTTATACAATATCTAATACTATAAAACTTTGAAATTACTCGAGACTAAAGTTATCCAGGGGGATTAACTCCTTTTTAAAAGCCTGATAAAAAAGTGTGCTTATAATTACGAATTTGCAAGCATTTTTGAAATCATTTCGATGAGTCATAGTGAAAAGATTTTCAAAAAAATTGTGTTACCAAGAAATGAAATTTAGAAAACCGTCATACAAAATCTACTAAAATTGAACGGAACCTAATCAATTAACATTCATATTTGTTGGGCTTTGACCGGCATTTTGATAGACGATCGTAATATTCAGATGGAGATTTGGTAAATCGTATGAGTCTGAGTCAACGTTGTCGAAGATTCCAACGTTATCGACCTTCCTATACAGGAAAACCTCAATTTTTTAATCCTTCATTTTGTCCACTCTATTTGCTCCACGAATTCATTACGAATTGATCATCGCCAAGGCTCGGGATCAAACTGGAAACTCGAGAATTTTGATACGTTACCAATTACACTACCGTGGCTCAGGTGACATTTATTCACGATTCAACTACTTAAAAGACAGTTTAAGCACATTAATTTTTGCTAATCAATTAACATCAGAATAATTGAACTTGCACAACGTTGTAATAACGAAGAAAAATAATCCAGACGAACAATTAGACCAAAATTTTGCAGACCCTGCCGAATAGATGCCAATTGAATTGAAAAATCATTAAAAGAAATAAAAGCAACTTTTTTTCATATTCCCCCAATATTCCTACGACTAATAGACCCTTACATTCAAGATATCCGTACTCCCAACGATTCCATATCCACAAAAGTTTTCCAATTCACTTCCGGTCGTTGATAACAATGAAATCGACGGGTCAGCATTGACGCATCTGCTTTTCCCTACTTAGATCCTCCTCTCTCTCTCTCCCTCTATCTCCCCCTTCCCAATAACGACTGGCTCAATGACGATCGCTATAAATACAAAGCGTGGGTCTGCTAAATACGACAGCAAGCATATCAGAAATGTCGTTCGTCTCGAGATGATCACATTTGCTATAGATACTTAGAATCACCAATATAGACCCACGTTAACCGGCATTTCTAGACAAAGCGTCTCTTGATCATAGACATATAGCATAAGTAGCTACAATAGTATGTGTCTACCGTCTGACTATAGATGTATTTATTAGCCTCTATAGCGTTGGATATCAGGTCGTGGTTCTCACTATACTACTACTACACCCTGCTATGGATCGTGGAGCGCACTCGAGGAAGGGTGTTGACGATAATAACGGATTCTGAACATCCATAAGAGGCGAGCGTCGATCGGAATGCTCAGTCACGCATCTGGGATTACGTTCGATCACGCTCAACGCTGACATAGGTCTCTGGCGTCGTTCTCATCCGGAGTTCCTCTCTCACCGATCGCTGTCACAATCGCACTCTCTCTCGGGCCCTTTCCCTTTGCCAGCGCTTGTGGCAACGCTTAGGCACCAACCCTATGTCAGAGCTTCGCGATAGCGCGCTAACACCCTCCTATACCTTCACCGGAATTCACTCACCGGTTTAGTTACCAACCTCCCTCCTCATCCTCCTCCCACCGCCCTTCTTCCCATGCCACCGCCGTTGCTCTCCAACCCTTGATCGAAGTACATCGGGCTATTGGAAATCAACCCTCCACATAGGCTCAACACAGACAGACACAGTCTGCTGTATGTCATTAATCAACTGGACCGAACACCCTGCATGCGAACTCTTCTCTCGAGTAAATTCACGTATATAGGACTACTGTCTTCGTGTGCCCTGATGCTTTTCACACTCAATTCAAACTGGCTTAATGCACTCTGAATTTGTATGCGGAAGATGATGAAAATTCTTCTTTTTATGTCAGTGACTGAAAGCTCGTACTATACGAGACTGTTACGTGAACAGATTACTCAGCAGCTCATTGTGGCCTCTGTTTAGCCTCAGGCTGCAGATTGCTATATTAATTAGCTAAATGTGTGTTTCTTGCGCGCTTTTTTTTAGACCATTTATCAATATTATTTTTATTCCAACTGTTTCTCGCTTGTTCTTATTATTTCATTTGTATTCTTGTAAATTAATGAACGGTCTTCAATTTCGTATCACATTTTGTTTACTCATAGAGGAAGGCTGGTTATCGTGATATTTTTGTTGTTCGAAATTTTCATGTCAGGACACTCAAAATGGTCGAAAATGTCGAGAAAAGTGATTTAGAAAAAAGTGTCTGTATGCGTGTGTATAGAGCATCTATTGAGTAGTTAAAATTTTATCAGAATTTACGTTCTTCGTGTTTTTTTTTATATACTGTTGATCCGGTGATTTCCACAAATATTGGGTCGATAAGCTAGCTTGTTTAAATATTGGGTCGATAAACTAGCTTGCTTACATATAGCATATTTAAACAAGCCTGTAAAGTAAAATTTAGCAAATTGTTTCCTCATTATTTTGTATCTTTGATGAAACTTCCTCTATGAAGAAGCCAAGATTGATCAAGATACTCTCTCATTGAGGTGGCTTTGTCAAACGTACAAAAGGATGAGGAAGTAATTTGCAAGTTTCCACGTTGCAGGCTTGTTTTATATACTGTCGATTTTTCCTAGTTCCTATTGTATTTAATTGTTATATTGTTTGCAATTTATGAAAATTGTATATCAGAGAACCATTGAGTCCAAAGACACTAAGAAATCATCTATGTATTGTTATGAATATACGGACGACGTTCAGACGGCCTCGCATTACCCTTCTTGACAACCGAAAAACGAGCGACATGACGACACAGCTTTGACAAACAAACAGTCTCAATCGCGACTTCATTAAGAGCAGACGTGTGCTCTGTACGACATGTCACATTGAAATAAAGCCATCGTTAAACTTTGTAATCCGTGTATCATTAATACGGATACAACAGTATCCTATCTGGAACAGGTCCTTAAGAGAACAGAGTCTGTTCAAAATCAGTGATTTTCATTGAGAAACATCTCAGTTGTATGAATTTAGTAACTTGTCCTCAATAGCATTTTTCGAAAATCTGTTGTCCAACTTTAAGTATCTCTGAAACATAAAAAAAACTAATCGTACCATAATTAATAACACATCATTTCACAGCTCAATTCATTACAAAGTTGCAATTCGGTTGAATTACGATTCACAGTAAACATTTATTTAAAAAAAACAGAAGAAAAGTATAACAATTATCAGACAATACGACGTAACTATCTCAAAAAAGACACAATAAATGTACTGTGTGCATCTTGAATTTGTCATAGCATCATAAAGTAAAAGTGGATCATTAATTCGCCCAACGCCAAAGAAAATTTGGCCCAAGTATTACCAATTGTGGTATTCAAACGACGGTTATCAAAAAAAAAAAAAAATAATGAGTCCTGTTTTCGGACACGCGCCAACTAAGACGACATTCGGTAGTGGGAACGGCTTCCAAGGCTGATATTTCCGTTTATAGTCCAACGCCAAACCACACACCGGCAACAAACTGACCATTACTTCTTCGACATATACATGGAAAAAGCTTGGCCAAAGCCAGAGATAATAAAAAAGGGATAATTGCGACGGTGTTAACAAAGCTTCCAGAGAGGACCCAATGCTCTATCTCCACACCAGGGGCATTTCCTTTTCTCGCGGATTTTATCTTTCGCACTTGACCCCCCCAACTAACTCTTTCTCTCTGTGCAAAGCTATCACAGACAGCAGCCGAGAGGGAATGAGAGCCAAACCTTCCACTCTGCGATGTGGTATAAGCAGATACACCAAAAGCAGCAGGACTCGAGCGCGCATTAATGCTGGCAAAGCTTTCCTGTACTGCTGCTGGTGGTGCTGCTGCTGCTGCTGCTGCTGCTGCTGCTGCCAGAGATAGGTTCGGTATACAGACACAGCCGAGAGTCGCCCTTTGTTAAAATAAATGATATCGCCCCACCCGAATTTAAATTAGAGTTAACCCGCCAATGAATGATCTGATAAAGCAAGTAAATAAACACTTAAAATATATTTTCTGTAGTAGCGGTGTAAGCATATGGGTCATTCCACCCGGTTTCGACCTGGGACTGACCCTTGACCCTTACGGTTGGATCCGTAGTTTTTTTATATGATTGATATAACTCTAAAAAGGACTTTTTAAACATTTGTTTACACATCTCGCGCAGAAAACAATTGTCTTGGGAAGAGTCTATCCAATCTTTGAAAGAAATAGTAACGAATACGATCCAGACCAATCCTCTTTCTAAATCACTAAGGACTCAAGAGTTTCGATCATAGTCTAAGAAAGAGATTCTGGATTCTATGCGTTAGATTAGATATTATAACCCTTTTTTCGAAAATGAAAATTTTTGGTAACAGAGCCGAAGTGGGCCGGCGACTGCTTCTATTTCTTTCCGCTTTTGCTGAAAATTAATTTAAAAATATATACATATAGTTTTTAAATATTCATTTATCTTAACTAGCACTAGTTTGGATAAAAAAAAGGAAATATTCAAAGTCACCATTCCATTGTCCATCTTCTCATTAAATTAATCGGGTGTTGTTAAGTCTCATCCCCGAAAAAACAACCCCAACTACAAAAGAGGCAAACGCGGAGACACAGAGAAACCGACACTTATACTAGCAAAGTAAGCCGAAGGTAAAACGCCTGTTTCAAAGGGTAGCGGCACGCGATGTGTATCTCCACAAGTTGAACACGAACCCTTTCATCTTAAAACACCGGAGCGAGAGGGAGAGAGAAAAAGATAGTAGCAAAGGTGCGTGAGGTCACGAGGGTTTTCATGCGTAGGTGCTACACAAACACTAAACGCTCTCTTGCACCCTAAATTCCATTCTTTAGAACTACTACGTTTGAGAGATCTTCTATATAGTAATGCGATCAAACTTCTGGAATGCTTTGCCTTTATCAAGCAATAACAGAAACCCTTCTCTTTAAAAATGTTCCATAAACGGTATCATAATTTTATAATTGCGGAAGAGGAAACGTGAAGCAATTCGGTTAAAGTAGTTTTTCTATTTGTATTTATAATAATAATAATAATAATAATAATAATAATAATAATAATAATAATAATAATAATTGTGTAATTAATTGGCCACCATTATTTGATTTTGTTGAAGTCGAAATTCGTGTAAAATAATTAAATAAACGAAATTATATTTTTTTTCCGGTAAATTTTTCGATGTTTGATTTTTCTCAACTTTGCATTGCCTCTCTTGTTTATGTTTACATTTTGTATTTGGCGTTGAATCGTAGACGACGATACCTGGAACATCGTGATAAAAATAAATAATAAAAATAATAATAATGAGGTCATAAATATAATAAATGTATTTTGTTGTCATACTTACCGACGCGATCTATATCCTCCTGTGTGTAATACTGATGCAACATAGCTACCCCCGTCGTTGACGAAATCACCTCGAAGATTTTCAACCTTCTATTTAGAGGCAGCAGAGCAATTCAAGTATCGGCTACCATTTCACCATGAAAAAAAAAAAAAAAACAAAAACAGATCCACGTATTTTCTTTTCACAAACACAGCGAATAATCCCAGGAATTTTTTTATAAACACGAAGCAATCGAATTTTTTGGCGAAAAAGCAACGAAGCTATGTGAGTTCGAATCGATTAATATCGTGGGTATTCATAGTCGCGCGTTTAATTAAAATCGTCAATTGCGTCTCGATTGCGACGAAACAACGCGAAAGCTGATCGAGCGTGGAGAAATTCGAAGGAGTCGCCGCTTCTGTTGCTGCTGCTCTCTGGCTAGGGATGGGCGATGTTGTTCGATTAATCGAAAATCGATTTATTTTTCTCTTTTGTAACCGTTGTTTTTAGTAGATATCTCCAAAAATCGATTAACCAATTTTTTTTTAATCAATCGAAAATCAGATAATTAGACAAAATACAAGAACTTGACTAACTTGTATTAAAAAAAAATCGATAGAAAATTTTACTGAACTTTACAATTTAATGAAAATTAATTGATTTTTTTTTTAATACAATTTGGCGATTATGAATGCAAAAATCGAAAAATGCGGTTAAGATATATTTTTGATTAAAAATATCATTATCACAATTATGACGATCTCATTATTTACGAAATTTTTATATTTATTTAATTATTTCCTAAATAATATGGTTTTTATGGAAACCATTTATTTATTGAAAGTAAAATTAAAAAAAAAACCAAAATTAATTTGGTCGTATATTCTAACAAATAATAAATATAAAATTATTTGTAAAATAAATAAATAATCACAGTGAGTTTACTGGTGGTTACCATTCTGATTATAATGCAATTAATCAAAAGGCATATAAGAATAATTCTATTTCCCTATATTATATAAACATATATATATATATATATATTTTTTTTTTATTTTTAGCAATAATGCTGCCGAAAAGTGAAATTCTGTTGCTAGCGCATTAATATATTTACAAAAAGTTTCAATTTTTAATTAAAAATCGTTAATCGATAAAAAAAAAATAATCAATTTTTCGATGTTATTTTCTGTATAATCGATTATTACAACAAAAAAATAAACCGATAATTAATATCAACATCGCCCGTCTCTTACGTCGAGGTCAAAGGAGGTCGTAGCTGTTTTTTCGCTGCTCATATATGAGCCACTCAATAATAAATAAATAAATAAAAAGAACAACTCACTGTCAGTCAAAACCCGCACAAATGAATATTTTTCTTCTGGCCTTGTCAATATTTATCGGTTACCCGAGCAATTACCGTGCACTCCAGTTGCCGCAGAGTTTTATATGTACATATATATATATATGTGTGTGTGTGTGTATATATATATATATCGAAAGACGAGGATTTTCTCAATCTATATAACCCGCTTCACGAAATTATAGGAGTGCCACAGGCGCGTGTCTACACGCCGACGAACAATGCACCTGGTTATCATATCTCTCTCTCTTTCTCTCCCTCTCTCTCTCTCTCTCTGCAGGTATATCACATATACACCACTTTGTACGTATGTGTGACAACAGGAGCCAATAAACCCAATCGATTAAACAACTCGTAGCACCATACAGTTACATTACTTGGCAAAGCAAGCCATTGACCCTCTCAATAACATCGCTTCAAATATACGTTTCGTTTTTTCCTTTCCCTTTTTTTTTTTTTCACACCAGATATCTAATTAAAACAGTGATTTAAGAATTTTTAGGCATAAACGATAAATAAAGTTTAAATAATTCACCACAGTTAGTCAATAAACTCCTACAAAAATCAGCTATGTTTTAAGTTTAAGTTTATAGCTTTTTTGAATGTGAGAAAACCGTTATTTCGTCACATTTCACTGTACCAAGTACGTCCTGTAATATCGTAATGTTGACGTCACACTCTCACTCTTTAGTGTCAATATTAATTACAGTCTTAATGCTCTATTTTATTCTCTCACAGTTATTCTAGGCTCTTTTGTTTTGCTTTTTCGTATTTTTATATTTTTCCTTTCTTTTGTTTTTTTAATGATGCGAACGATGAGACGTTAACACAGTTTATCGGCATGAAACAACAATCGTCGCTGACAAACAACAGAGATGAAAGTCTTGAATATTTTGTCTGTGCCGAATGTACGTTGTGATAAACTGGTAAAATGCAAGGGCGGAGAATAGTGCGCATGCCTCTTGAGTCCATCTACCTTCTCTCGTTGTCAACTATATACACAAGCGTGCATCCCTCCGCGAATTGATAGAACAGGCTAGAGGGAGAAAACACGAGATGCGACGGTGGCGCCACCACAGCGGGCTGCTTTAGAGGTAAAGATGGCTTTTCACTGCGACGAACGCTTCCGCGCTACTCTCGCTGCTGCTGCTACTGCTGCTGCTGCTGCTGCTGCTGCTATTCTGCTTGTGTCCCCTCTGTGCGAACCACCCTTCTCGTTCGTACGCTGCCTCAGACACTCCAAACTGCCCTGGTGGTGGTGGTGGTCATGATATGGTGATGGTGGTGGTTCTGGTTGTGCTAGTGCCGGCGCTGCTGGCTGGCTCTGCGGTATCGATTGGCCCAGTTGTCCCTCTCACCTCTTCCTCTTTGCCTCCTCTCGTCTTGCTTCTTAGTCACTCTCTCTCATTCCCTATCTTTCGTTTTTATCTCTGTCCTTTAACGGTATACTTAAAACACCTAATGTCATTTTCTTTTAGGTTTCAAGGAGGCTTGGCAAGTCATTTGAGTACCAAGATTTTGACAATTCTTTGTTACAGGTTTTGAAAAAAAAAAAAAAGAAAAAAAGAATGGGTATTGAAGCAGGTGAGACTGAATTTATATGGATTCCTGGTGAAATTTTTATTTATTTATAATAATCAGTATAAATATCAGAAAATAGATAATTAGATTAAATTTATAACAATCTGTTGAGAGATCAATAACTCAATTTATTTTTTTATTTTTTTGTAAAATAGGCAATTTTTTTTTTTTTAATCTCTGTCCTTTAATGGTATACTTAAAACACCTAATGTAATTTTCTTTTAGGTTTCAAGGAGGCTTGGCAAGTTATTGGAGTACCAAGATTTTGAAAATTCTTTGCTACAGATTTTGAAAAAAAAAAAAAAAAAAACAAAAAATAATGGGTATTGAAGAAGGTGAGACTGAATTTATATGGATTCCTGGTGAAATTTTTATTTATTTATAATAATCAGTATAAATATCAGAAAATAGATAATTAGAATAAATTTATAACAATCAGCTTTGAGATTAATAACTCAATTTATTTTTTTATTTTTTTGTAAAATAGGCATTTTTTTTTTTTGTTAATCTCTGTCCTTTAACGGTATACTTAAAACACCTAATGTAATTTTCTTTTAGGTTTCAAGGAGGCTTGGCAAGTTATTGGAGTACCAAGATTTTGAAAATTCTTTGCTACACGTTTTGAAAAAAAAAAAAAAAAAAAAAAAATGGGGCATCAAAGCAGGTGAAACTGAATTTATATGGATTTCTGGTGAACTTTTTTTAAAATTTGTAATAATCCATCTGAAATATCAGAAAACAGATAATCAGAATAAAATTATAACAATCAATTTTGAGATTAATAACTAATTTTAGTTTTTTTTTTTTTATAAAATAGAGAATTTTCTTTTTCATCAGAAATCGATGAATCATTTGATGGCTGTTTCGAGATATTGAATGCAGTATAAGGCAAAACATTTCTATTTATAACAATGGCAGTCAAAGTTTTTTACAGTAATTGTGATCCGAGAGACAGTCGAAGTCACAGTATGGAATTAATAATGAACCGTGTATAGTCTTGGCCTTACAGGCCGATAGAGGTACACGACAGTTTCTCGATGACAGTAATAGGAGGAAAATTAAGGAGACTTCGACAGTATATAGTCACGTCAATCGTCTACTATACTACTGTTTCGAAAATATTATTTCTACACGTTTTCAACGGGAAATTGTACTGTAATCGAAGATATATCTAATTTAACGAAGCTCAACTTGACGCAAGAAAAAATGTATAATAATGAATTTGTTTAAATAAAAAAATCATTTTCTACCGTGACATATTTTTACACAATTTTGTAGAAATTAAATTTTTATTTCATCTTACATAATGAGATCTCGTTTCGTTTGTCTAAAGACACAATTTTAAAAATAATACTTGTGATGATACTTATCGTTTAAAAATTACAGAGTATATTTATTATTTATTTTTTATCTAAAGTTACGAAAATAAACTTTTCTCGCAATTGAGAAGTAAAACTATGTAAATTGATCGGTAAATTCGTAAAACACCATTAAACGAACAAAATGAATTATCATTCATCAAGATCTAACGAAGGTTACAAATTTAATTTAAATTAAATATGTAATATGGATCGATTTGGTAAAATCGAGTTACTTTTCCATAAATGAATTATATTACATGTTTTTTTAACTAAGTCGAAATCTCAACCATTTTCCCGTGGAATATGTATATAAATAATCAGTCAAAATGACGATACTCGAATTACTTGACCGCGCAGTTGAAATCTCTTTAAATATTATACATCTCAGAGATGTAATCGAATATGCTATGTGTTTAAATAAAAGAACGTCTAGAAGTTAAAATAATAATCACTCCATTTTATTGTCTATCGGTGCTTTGTCTAAAGTTCTCCGATAATTTGAAAGAGGATTATTTTAAGACGACCGAAAATCCCTGCCACTTCAAGATAGAATTGATAGTCTAACACTAATTTTTTTTTTTTCTGTTTCAAACATCCAAATTTTCAATTATCTTTAAAAAAGGAAACCAAGAGAGTAGAAAAAAAAAATGCCTGCTAGAGAATTTAAAGTTGTTATTCTAGTGAGTCACCACAAAAGTTTCTCTGCGTGAAAAAAAAAAAAGGAATACCATTGGTGGAGCTTTAATTAAACTCTCAAATAAAGTTTATCGGAGGATTATAATTTTATCTCTGGTCTCGAAGCCGGATAAAACAAATAATTATAATAACTATTCTATCGCGTGCGAACGACACCGAGACACTTTTCTAAAGGAGGAACACGAAATAGCAGATTTTTGCTAATTTAGTTTTCTTATTCAATTTATTATTTAAGGAGTGCGTTAAGGATGTTTTACAAAGCATACAAAAATTCTAAACTTATAAGATACGTGGCCATTTTTTGTTTTATTGATTTTTGGTTGAAATTACGGTCCGATAAAAAAATGTTTTGTATCTTATAATTTTTTTGATTTTTTAATATTAAAAAAAAATTGTGTAAACACAGTTCAAAATATGCTTAATAAATATATCCTTTCTCCAATATTTGAATAATAAATGAAATAACAAAAAAAGGAAGCAAAAACAGCTATTTTTTGACTCGTCGGTTCTTAAATGACAAAATCTCAAAACAAAGCTAAAAGAGCCCTCTAAAAATACATCAAACTCTGATGACAAAACATCAGAACATCCGCTAATGTACGAACATTTCTATATACGTATATCTACATTGAATTTATCGATCAGAGTTGCACGGAAGTAAGCTCAATCCTGAATTCGTCAATATTTATATGACACAACATATCAATATGAGATAGAAACATGCTTAGCAAAAAGTAGACGAGTGAGATTTCTTCAACAATGATATGTATTTAGAAATATCCATTGCCAGTGTTGTCGCTGATAAATTGGAATTTTTATTTATTCATTAGAAGACACTATCTACAGGTATCTTGTGCCATCTCTTTTCTTTCCTTGCGTTAATACACGAGACTCGCGGAAGGCAAAAGTTCTCACTGTAGAGAGCATCGGTAACGCAGGTAGAGTCTGCGAACTTGCTTACCACGCGTCAGTTAGTCAGTTTTACCCTATATAGCAAACAACGACTGCACAAAACCGCTCTAAAAACGGTATGCGTTTTTTTTTTTATCAATTAGCGACGGAAAAGCGACGGTAAAATGCATCTGATGGTTCTTCGATCTAATATTTGGTCACAGTTCCGCATCGTTTGAGCCTTAATTGAAGCGTTTGGAACGACAAAACAAAATAGTTTGGCTAATATAGGGCCTTCTTTATTTGTTTTCGTTTCCTCGCAGAGGAACCTTTGTTTTCATGACAAAAATGTTGCGTGCGTGTGAAACCAATTTGAAGTAAAAATGTCTATTCATTTAGTATGTATTTACATTACTCTCATGTTATCCCTACTCCCTGTTAGGGCTTAACACATTTAGTTTCCTAGAAATAATATTTTGTCATGTCTTTGCCTGGGATCATTTTATTCCTGTTTTTCTTTTAAACCCGGAATAAAAATTTGAACAAAATCCCATTAGGTCTTTGTGTAGTTAAAGCGACGACAGCTCGTAATCTTATACACACTGAGTTGATCAATCGCCTGCGAGAGAGCAATCTGGCCGTGCGCCATCTATCGGCCGTAATCGTCATCGTTATTAACATGTTACATGAACTTTAGGCTCATATTATTAGAAGCATGTTAATTAACGATTACACAATTGTTGTTATATAATTGTAACGTAAAAGCATTCCTGGATCCTGTAGGCATTTTTTCTCCACGTTATCTCTAGACCTGAAAAAGTTCAGACAAGAGACTTTACAAACAACGCATTGTTTGAAATCGTTAATTCTTCCGAAATCTCTTAAATGCATATATACGAGTAAACAAATTTGCAGCGTTATATTCTCTCGAGGTACATGGATGCTTCGGTAGCTTGAAAACAATAGCATAATAGGTAAACTACCTTACGTGGTGGCTCATTAACTAACCAAGGCCTTTGTGTTTCCGGACTTAGGTATCCATTGTCCGTTGCGTATGTTCACTACGTGCGCGTAGACACGCACTAGGAAGGCTAGAGTGTTCTGCGGGTTTCGCCCTACTCAGGCAGATAGAACGTCTGTGAGATTTTCTGCTTGTGAGTACAGAGTAACGTCCCTCGACCTGGTGCTTCTCTCTGCAATATAGAAACGAGCTTCCAGTTCTCCTACCTATTATCCTTCTCTCTCTCTCTCTCTCTCTCTATCTCTATCTATCTCTCTCCTCCTTTCTACCTCAACACGCCATCTACGTGAGTTATATATATGTATAGAACTACATAAGCACGAAGCCAGAGCAAGAGTAAGCATGAGCTTTCGAAAGCCTCCGTTCGCGGAGCGGCCGCGTCCTACCGCCGCGGCTGAGTATAGAGTAACCGAGTTAACAGTTACTCGCGTGGCCGGGCTAGTTAGGCGAGTTCACTGCAAAGTTAACGGGTCGGTCGGCCACTATATTGTTTTGGGAACGCTGAGAGTATTTATGACTTCCACGCGGGACTTTCGTCGGACTATACCCATAGTTACTCCCCTGAACATGTTAGCCGCTTCTCTCGGTTCCTTCTGAGTGTTCGTTCTAGAGGTTTCGACGAGAGCAAGTCCGCTCTCTCGTTCGCTCTGTTACGCGACGGAGAAATAGCACCAGGGCTCACTTCATATACCGCCCAAACACCTAACAGAATTAGTCCAAATTTTCATGAAAAAAAAAGTAGCGTTATTCGTTATACAAATTAAACGGGAGTTCATTCAATTTAATTGCAATTACTCGAATTAATTGTGTATTGACTAGATAAAAATGATTATTAAATGACTACGAAAAAAAATATGGTTTTATTTTTATAGATTAAAACAAAAAAGACGCAAAGTTGAGGAAGCAATGTTTTATTTTTCCTTTTTTTTTGCTACAAGAAAGCATTGAAATTTTTTATTTTCAAAATGTGGAAAGACATTTTTTTTTCTTGAAGCAAAAAAAATGTAGAATACTTGTTTTTAGTCTTAGATTCTATGAAAAAAATTTCGGTAATCTTAATTTTAATTTAGAGTTAAAAAAATATATTCTATAGGGTGAAGCGATTAACAAAAATTTGAAAAAAACTAATCTTTTTTTTTGGTCCTAAATATTCCTAAAAAATATTTAGGACCAAATGATCCCAAAGGGGTCGATCACCAAGCGAGTTGACTTGGAATACCCCATTTATACCCAACTTTTTTTTTTGTTAAAAAATATCTAATACTTCCAAAGTTATAGCGGTTTTAAGATTCGCGCGGGAAAATGATTATTCAAATGCGCCGGAGAAGCCCGATTTCACCCGAACAGGATTGTGACGTCACGATGTTGTTGCCGAGCGTGTAAAGCATTGTTTAAAGGCACCAAAATCAGCGTAGACTTGCTTTTTGAAGAAAAAAATACACAAAAACGTTATAAATGGTTTCTGTTGTCATTAATCTATGGTAGAAAAGTAAATTTTCCAATTTTTTTTATTTATGAGATACCCAATTTTTGTTGAAAACAGAATATTTTTGGTTCCTCATAGAGAACAACTCTATAAAATTTTATATATTCTTTGTGAGCATCTACTACTTCAATCCCCATGAATCATTTTTTTCAAGAACCCCCAAAAATTCGGCTGACTTTGACAAGGAATGTCTCATACATATAGGAAACACTTATTCTATCTCGGAATGAAAATGCTATACAATAGAAACAGCGTAATTGAATTCCTACATGTTTGTTTATTAAACATCGATTTGTATACATGTATAGAAAATTTGCCTTTTTTTTTTCTTCAAATTATCAGTAATCTGATCCATTCAGTTCTGCTGTTTGACAACGAAGCAAGCTGAATCCTTATTTTCTTCCATTTCAACGACCACGTATCCGTCGTTTTCCCGAGATCCCAGCTATTATTAATTTCCCGATATGATTCCAAAATTTTTCCAACAAATGTAGACCTTCCAAATGACTATTTCACTCAACTATTTCGTCGTCAGTGTCACGATGACTTTTTAAAACAGACTCGTTACCACTTGTTTGCTTGATCCTCGATTCCTTCGACTCTTCACCAACGATATTACGACTCTTGGCCACTTCCGGTTGCGTTTTCACCTCTTTCAACGCATAAGCCGTGGGATCTTCCTCGGAACGTGACTTCTGTAATTGCCACGCTTTTTTAAAAGGATGATCCTGTTCCTGTTCCTGAAGTTTAGGCCTTTCCGGCAAAACATATTCCGGATCTTCTTCACTAGCTTGACTCTTGACTATCGATTCTCTCTTGAAAAGCTTCAATGTCGCGACTCTCGGTTCCTCGTCTTTACCGTGATCTTCATCCTTCACGACGTTCCAGCCAAAAGAATCTTCAGACTCTGATTCCTCTTGCGACAATTTACTGAGATCCATAACACTTATCTTCTTGCTTTCCTTTCTCAGTACAAAGTCATTGTTCTCAACGTCTTCTTCATCCTCCAAAGAAGTGACTTGACTGCCGCTGGTAAAAGAACGCCTTCTCGATTCTCCTGGACTGCTTTCCTCTTCACTTCTCTCGTATTCCTTCAGCGTACCACGTCGATTATTATAATAATCCTGTTGCATTTGTAACTCAGCACTGTCGTCTTCAGTTTCCTGCGAAGAGCCAGGTTGTAATACTCTCGATCCTCTGCTAACAGTCCACGAATCCATAACATTGCTTTCCGTAGGATCCTTCAGTAGCGCTAATTTTCCTTCAGCGGATGATCGCCTTTTAACGCCATCCCAACCATCGTTACCCTCATCAGCCTGATCATTGTTACGACTTTCCGAAGCCAAACGTTCCATGAATTTCCTTCGGCGAATTCTCAATTCTTGTTCCCAATCCTCTTCGTCACTGACTTTAGGCTCAATCGTTGGTCTTCTCGTTGCTTTGGTAGCTTTGTGATGTTGCTGTTTTTCTTCATACTCGACCAATTCGTCTTCACTTCCGGACGACAAAAGTCTCGGTGGTTCTCTTCTTGGTAACGACGAATGTCTTGGACGTTCTTGTCTCACCGGTTCACAGGACTGAGCTCTAATCTGTTCAGGTTCAAAATAATGACCTTGGCTATCGTGTCTTGAGAGGTTTCTGTCAGAGCCTTGAATTTCATGGTACAAGATTTTCGGTTCAGAAGCCCGTGAACGCTCTTTTCTCGATGTAACGTATGCAGGTTCTTCGTTTCGTATAATTCTATCAGATTGCCTGGAGAGTGATCTTCTGTCGCGCCTAAAATCGTCTTGATGATACTGATAACCGGATAACTCGTGAGCTCTGTTATCGGGTTCTGGTATCGTTCGCTGACTGCTGCGGCTTCTTCTCCTTCTACGTTCCACAAGACCATCTTCTTCGACGGATATTCTGCTTTCAGAATGATCGTTCCAATCCCAGTCTACTTTTTCCGACTCATTATCCTGTTTGTCTTCATCTCTGCCTTCGGTGAACGCATCGACATTCGTTTGTTCGGACATTGTCTCCTCGTTTCCATCTTTTTTCTCATCTCCGTCGACAATTGGAATGATCGGAACGTCTGTGCATTCCATTATTACGTTTTTAACTTCCTGCATTGGAATATCAACGAATAGAGTCAAGATTACAGATACGAAAATTACGACTGCTGCTTCGTAGGGATCGACCTGGAAATTTAAAACAAATTTGAATTGGAATTTTTTTAAATCTAGGTTTACAAATTGTCATTTTTTATTGTCACGTCTTTTGTTCTTGTTGTTGTTTCTAATTTGTGACTATGAAATATATAATCACGTCGCTTTAAATTTATCCAGTGACGTCAAACTTTGTGATTTACAGATTTTTCAGTTAAACGCAAAAACGAACTCACGAGTCTCTGTATCTGGAACTCGCTTGAATATCTGGCTGTTCCGACATTGTAGAAAAATATTGCAAATTGACAGAGATAAACGGCGTACGATATCCGGCTAAAGAGGATCATCCAGTAATGCGAGAGAAATTTGTTAAGAAAACCTGAAGAAAAAAAATAAAATATCAGATGTTACAAATATGTTACAAAGACTTTTACGTTGATAATAATTACTACTCCGCAAGCACAAAAAATGAAACATTTTGCCAAGTGCAATTATTTTTTTGTAGCTGAGAACTGAATTGTATGAAGAGGGCAAAATATTTTTCAAATATTCACATCTATAGCTGCCAAAAAAAAAATCCTCTTACAACAATATTTCATTTTTTTGTGCTTGATTTTATGATGTTCAGGTGACTCCGGCCCCGAAAAAAGCTTTTATTTCTTTTTACAGTTTCATTGATAATACCTCCGTGATCGGTATAGCAAGCGAAAATAATCCAGCACAAAGCGAGTGACCAAGACACTGGAGATATTACTGCATACTGTGCTGCTTCTTCGACGTTATAAGTATAGTCTCTTCTGGCCATTAGCCATGGTGAAAATAAACACCATGAGCCCAAAGCTGCTGCTACCAACCATCCCAAGATTACAAAAATCTACATCAATAATAATAGTATAATTATTGACAATCCTTAAATTCTATTAAAAAAAATTACTTAACACAAACTTACTTTGTATATTCTAACGTTTTTTCCTGTGTAATGTAAAAGTGCCCCTAATCCAACTCCAAAAATATAAGGCGATGATCGATGGAAAGGCAAAATGTATGTTAAATTTGCAGTTTTGTAAAGATGCTTCAACCTAATAAAAAAAAAAATAAATTAGTGTTATTAACGAATAATCCTCGATATTTGAAACAATCTTACTGTAAACAATCTACTAAACAATAATAATAATAATAATAATAATAATAAAATAGACTCACGACATTCCATGAAAGATAACGATTGATAGATAATTATTTGTAGTGGCAAAATAACGAAGAGTGGCTGCGACTTGAAGCAATAAAAATACAAGAAGAATTCCGACGATTGGTTTAAAGGTGAGAAAAAATATGAGTACTGGTGCCAACAATGAGAGCTGCATATCCAGAGCCAGTTGATGAGTATGGGTTGCGCACTAAAATGACATAAGAAATATTAATGATTTCTAAAATATAATCATGACTTGGGAAAAGAGTTTAAAAAAAAAAAAGAAATGTCTTATTACCATTTCTTCAAACGGAAAGAAGTTTTGGATGTACAAAATATTGGTCCACGAATTTTGCTTACAGAGTTCAGCGTTCGTGGCTATTATGCTGTTCCACTGTGGACCAGTACCAGTGTGCTCCATTACGTACGCGTACCAAAAAAGCGTCACCACTAAAGCCGGAGTGAGTCTACGAACGTCAATACAATTTTTAATTCTATTAACAAGGTGACCCGAGAGCAGAAAAAAAAAAAAGACCAATTTAGTTTATTACGACGTAGACAGAGGAAAGTAAAATTTCATTAAAAGGTATACACAGTAAAAAAAATAAATTGATATTTCAGTAATTTTGACAAAATTCAATTATTCTGAAATTACTATTACAAAAATGTACAGGTATATCGAATTTTTATTTTACGAAATATTTTTTTTTACTATTTTAAGAAAAAAAAATGTGTTCTGTTTGAAATTTTTTTTTTTTTGTAATTAAAAAAAAAACGTTCCATTTTCCTGTTTCTTTTTTTTTCATTCATACAAAAGAATCGTCATTAGTTTAACAATTTTTAACATTAATTTTTTTTTTTTTAATAAATAAATATATAAATATATAAAATTGTATGTGAGGCATTCTCGTTGAAAATTTCACAGCCCGACCCGCTGAAATGAATTTGAAAATTTTTAATCGACAAGCATTTGACATTTTTTCTTATTCTCTAATATGACGCTTTTTCCTCTTCTGACAATTCGACTAATTTACACCTGTTTTTCCAGCAATTGGGACTGAAAAAAAAAAATGTCGCAAATTTACCTGATAAATCGCGCGACGAATCGGCAGAACCAACGAATCTCGCCACGATTTGATCTCTCTTTGGCCATGTTGAAGGCTGTCAGGAGTCCACTGAGAAGCAGGAAGCAATCCGTGTAAACCACGGATACTCGCAGCACTGAACTGATTGGATTATTCGCAACCTGTTTTTTTAGGGAATCAGCACTAACAACTTTAAACGGGATTACAAAAATACCAGGGATGATCACTATTTAAAAAAGAATTTATTCAAAATACTTTTCAATTCAAATAACTTTAATTATATTAAATTATTCATGATACATATTTTCTTGTAAAACTAAAATTAATTTCAGCCAAATAATCTTCAAAAAAATGACTCATTTTAAAATTATCCCTCGTTGGTTACGAAATTATTCGCAATTACTCAAATTGAAAAGTATTTCGAAAAATATGTATTCTACATATTTTTGCATTTTATATATTTTCACAAATTGGGACAAAAAAATACTGTCATTTTTCTCAAACATCTTTAACACTGTTTGTAAATCAGTACAGTCCCATCCGTGTTTTAAATACTATAATAGGGAAAAGCAAAATGAATTCACTTGAGAGAAACGATGAGATTTGAGCTTTAGAGGCAAAAAAACAAAAAAACGTCCCCTTACCTCAGTGAGGGTAATCCTATTAGCGTAAGGAATCTGCGCTGTTGGAATTAATTTATGCGCTACGTAAAGTGCAATTGTAGTTAATGATCTTATACCATTAATGCAACTGATATCTCCGGCGTCTGATCTTCCTTCTTTCGTCAAAATATTCAAAGTCCTCCGAAGGGAGAATGACATTATTATCCTTTCTGAATAATTGGCTGCAAAATGAATGAGTGAAAAATTACAGATAGTCTCAAATCTTCTGTTTTTGTTTTTTTTTTTTTTTTAATAAATTACCTTTTCTCTGTGGACTGATGAGATAATCTCTCACAGTCGCTACGAGAACCACACAAGTTATCATAGCGTAAAAATATCTGCAAAAAGGAAAAATTAAATTACTCGTTCGTTTTTTTCCTCCCCCATTGTGAGTATTCTCCCTTTGACGATTCAACATTGTTTTATTAACTCACATTACAGCAATTGTTTCCTTTGAATACGTTTGTCCTTTCTGACGGACATAACACATTTCGGGTTCGACCTCGACGTTAAATCTCATACCCGACGAAACGTTCAAATGGCTCAGACCATTTTCGACGGCACGTCGAGCGTCCTCGGCGGAACACGCAGCAGGAATGCACAATGCCCATTTAGCGATGGTAAATCTTGGAATGAAGTGTCCTGGCTAAAAAATAGAACAAAAAAATTCAAAATCTTTCTTGATGAGACTTCGAAATCACGAAAAATGCCTAAAAATCAAATTAATTTTATACTTTCTTCAGTTATTTAATTTATTAAATTAAGCAGTAATTATTCAATTCATGAACTCGACCTTAATCAGGATTATCTTGAATTAAAAAAAAATATGTTTTTTTATGAATTTAAATTAATTTCACTTGAAAAAAAAATGGAATCAAGATTTTTAAAAATTAAATTCGAATTAATTAAATTAATTAAATTCGAATTAATTTTACTTTGTTAAATTATTATTAATTAATTAATTCGCCTTTAATTCGAATTTTTTATTTGAAAAAAACTTTTTTAAATTTATTTAACTCGACAAAAAAATCTAAATATTCATTATTAAAATCTTATTCTATTAACAAATTAATCAAATCAAGTATTGATTAATTAATTACTTATCAGTAATTAATTTTGCCTTAGTTAAAAATTTTTTAATGAGAAAAAGAATATTTTTCATGATTTCATGTAATTTTACTTGCCAAAAATTAATCAAATTTTGTTTTCTTAGGAGATAATATATTCTAAATCTTGCATAAAGCAGTACTGAATTTTTTTTTTTCCAAAAATTTAAATAATTAAATTACATTTTAATTAAACAAATCTTTTTTATTGATTCAAATTGATTTAAAAATCAAACATAATTCACTTCTTTTTTAAATTCTACGTAATCCAAAGAATACTTACGTCACGCATATTTGCACGTATGAATCCACGACTCTGCATCAAGTTCACCGGTACCTTCATGTCCTGAATCGAAGCATGTAGATCCAGATTAGCGAGACAATACTTGCCCTGTATTTTCACAGTTTTATCATCGACTTTGACGCGTGCTGTTATACCCAAGCACTGATCAAAGTCACCGAGTTGATTGATGTTTCCTCGTAACAATCCAGAAGGTATTTTGGCGTTTGCATCCAGCACTGAAAAAAAATGTCTAAAAAGGATGATTTTTTTCCCAATTCTTACGAATTTCCAGATAAATCTAAAACTCCTTAACTCGGTCTAATTAATTTTTCCATATGTAAAAATATGTTGCTTTAAATTAAGAAAAATATAATTCGTAATTTAAAGAATAAAATGAAAATATAATTCTTAATTTAAAGAATAAAATGAAAATATATTTCTTAATTTAAAGAATAAAATGAAAATATAATTCTTAATTTAAAGAATAAAATGAAAATATAATTCTTAATTTAAAGAATAAAATGAAAATATAATTCTTAATTTAAAGAATAAAATGAAAATATAATTCCTAATTTAAAGAATAAAATGAAAATATAATTCGTAATTTAAAGAATAAAATGAAAATATAATTCTTAATTTAAAGAATAAAATGAAAATATAATTCGTAATTTAAAGAATAAAATGAAAATATAATTCGTAATTTAAAGAATAAAATGAAAATATATTTCTTAATTTAAAGAATAAAATGAAAATATAATTCCTAATTTAAAGAATAATGATTTTTCCTAATAATTATATCGAACAATTAATTGCAGCTCACTGTTAAGAGCCCACAATTTGTGGCCTCGCAATTGTCGAAGGAATATCTTGCCGTGCTGTTGACAGACGGGATCCTCGACAACCGAGAAATTTGGCATGAAAATTGGCGCCCATTGAATCGCTTCGTTAACTTCGCTCAAAGATATCGATGCATCTGCTCGCTTCGCTGTCGTTGACTTTGATTTATCTTTCTCTGGAACATTTTTTTTTTTTTTTTTTTTAAATAGACATGATGATCTATATGATCTTTGATGTAAAATATTGTCTAGAAAAATGAACATAAATTAGGACTAACGAATTGAATATTTGAAAAATTATTTTTATATACATTTCAAGAGAAAATATGCTGATTTTTTTTTTGCGTATACTTTAAAATCTATTTATTTAAACCTATTTTTGTTTTGTAACAATGAAACATCCATTTTTTTAAAAACTTACTGTTTGTTCCAGATTCGGATTTTTTTCGACTACTTGATTTAACTTCATTTTTAAGCTTGGCCTTCGGTTTCTCCGTTTCTTTCGTAACTTTCTTCAATTCCGTTTTTTCATTCGTTTTCGTAACAGCTGATGTTTGAATTTTCATTTCTCCAGATTTCGAAGTTTCCTTAATAGTCTTTGGCTTTGATGCCTCAGGCTTGACGAAAACTTTCGATGCTGAATCTTTAGCTTCAATTTCTAATTTCTTCGGTTCGTTATCGATTTTTTTTTTTTTCGTTACCTTCTCGACGTTTGGCTTCTTCGTTTTTTCGATTTCCGTCGTATTTTCCTTAACATCAATAGGCTTTTTTTCGACAATTGCTGGTTTCAAAGTTTTCGGTATTTCAATTGATTTCACTTTATCCTTGTCGGCTAATCTAACTTTTTCTAATTTTCGAACTTTTGGCACGGGGATCATTTCTTCTACATCATCGTCATCGTCATCATCATCATCATCATCGCTAACTATATTTTCATCGTCATCATCACGCTCTTTTTTGCCATCTTTCTTCACCACTTTAATCACTTTCACATCCCTGTCGTCCTTTTTTTCTTCCTCACTTCGACTCACATAATCATTACCTTCATCATCATCATCATCATCATCATCTTTACCATCTTTTCTCACGACCTTAATCTTCGATTCCCTATCGTTTTTCTTTTCTTCCTCACTTCGACTCACATCATCATTATTGCCTTCTTCTTCATCATCATCATCATCATCATCATCATCATAATCATGCTCATCTTTACCATCTTTTTTTACCACTTTCACTTTGGATTCCCTATCGTCTTTCTTTTCCTCTTCACTTCGACTCCTATCATCTTCATTGCTTTCATCCTCCTCCTCTTCATCATCATCATCATCATCATCATCATCATCATCATCCGCTTCATTATCAGAAACATCAACGGCAGCTTCACTCTCTTCTTCTGAACCGTCACTAGTCGATATTTCAACACCATCATCATCAGCATCAATTTCTTCAACATCTTCTTCATCATCAGATTCATTTGTTTCTTCATCATCCTCCTCCTCATCATCATCATCCACTACAACTTCATCATCATCATCATCATCATCATCATCTTCACCACTTTTCTCCACCACTGCACTACGTTGCAATTTCATTTTATCTTCAGACGTCCTGACTTTCGTAAAAGAAGAAATCGAAGAACCTTTATTTCCACCAAACTGTATAATCTCTTCACTAATCTCATCCTCGTCAGATATTTGCTTGTTCTTGCTAATAATTTGCGACGAAGTTCCAACACTTTTGTATCTTCTTTTGGGTATTTGCACCAAGTTCGACGAGGAATCTGTTCGTGGTTCATCACTGGTGCACTTACCAATTGCTCCGCATACATTGGAACGTAACTTTTCGACATTGCCGGTAGATTGAACAGCATCGCGAATCTTGAATGCATTTCCGGTATAAAGTACGAGAACAAGAAGAAGTACAACGATGCACTTGTCCACAGTGGGAATAGCCATGTTTCTTCAAGTTTCGCATTGAAGAACGATATATTAGTTAATCTACAGAATTAATTTCAGCTACAGTTATCATATTCCTTACTGAATTTTATATTAGTTACAAATTGTAGCTTCCCAATTTTCTCTCGTTGATTTCCATTCCCGAATAAAATTGTTGAAAAATTTTTTTCTTTTTTTTTTTTCTTGTTTTCTTCTTTAATTACGTGAAGCTATTGTCGCGATTCTCTGGCTCGAAAGCCAGACTGGAAAATCTCGCGAGCGCAGAATAGCCTGAAACGCGAAGCTTACGAAGCTTAACCCGGCCGCTGACACTGCCTTAGTTCTGCCCCCCACAAAATTAGAGCATGCATTCTCCCCACACCAGCTAGAAGTTTTATTTAGCATCAAACATTTTAACGCTCTTCGTTGGCGCTCCTGTTGCATGCTCATTTTATAGAAGCTCTCGCGCCTGAGTTTTGCTCACTTCCTCTCACCGTCTCTTCGTTTCCAGCTTCACTAATACGAGAACACAGTGAACTGTATTTTCTTTTTTTTTTTTTTTTGCGCGCCTCTGCGCGAATTCTACCGAAGGCCACGTGGCCGTGAAGATTATGTAACGGGCAAACGTCCAGAAACTTTATTTTCTTCCCGAAGTTCAGGAACAGTTCTTCCAAGCACAGCACAATGATCAAGGTGGAACAGCAATGTGACGACTTGAAAAATAGCTGAATTTTTTCGAATTTTTTTTCTTCTTATTTCATTGATTATTTAAGCATTGGGGCAAGTATGTGTTATTACGTATATTTTGTGTATGGTACTAAATATATTTACACAAATTTTTAATGAGAATTTTTTTTTTATTCTGAGCTTGTAAGATACAACATAACGTTTCGCTTCGCTTTGCGTGCGAGAAGTAGGCACTTCTCGCACTAGTGAGATAAAGTTGCATACGAAACTCGTGCGAGAAACTTTTCCTCAAATCGTGTGATTCCAACACTGGTCAAGAAAAAGTTTTATCCCACTCGTATATATACTATTGTCTCACTAGTGCGAGAAGTAGACACTTTTCGCATCGCGTGGCATAATAGTACATTACGATACAAGTGCGATCAAACTTTTTCTTCATGAGTGTTGCAATCGCACGAGATCAGAAAAAATTTCTTGCACGAGTTTCGTATACAAATTTATCGCACTAGTGCGAGAAACGGGTACTTCTCGCACCGCGTGGCATAATAGTACATTACGATACAAGTGCGATCAAACTTTTTCTTCATGAGTGTTGCAATCGCACGAGATCAGAAAAAATTTCTCGCACGAGTTTCGTATACAAATTTATCGCACTAGTGCGAGAAGTGGGCACTTCTCGCACCGCGTGGTATAAAAAATCATCTCAGCATCGCGCATTCAGTGTCTCGGTGGTGGTTTATCTGAAAAAAAAATCTTAAATGTTTTTTATTTATTTTGTAGGGTTGTAGCTGTTGTCAATAGTGGTCGTTTGTTGTTTCATTAATTTTTAATAAAATGGCGGCCTTATAAAAAAATTTTTTGATTTTTGATTTTTTTTTTTAATTGGCCTTAGAGAATAGCTATTTTTTAAATAAAGAAAGTAAACTGCTACGGTTAACGATAGCAAAAATCATGGAGATTAAGAAAATATTTGGTTAATTTTAAGCTTTAGAATATTTAAAAAAGAAATAACTGATTTCTACTTTTTGTTGTTATATTACAAAAAATAAGAATTACACAGTGAAAATATAAAAATATATTGAATATTGTACAGATTCAAATAAGCCGCGTTTTGTAAACGCGACAGACATAATTTCCCTCTGTAGGGAAACGCTTGCATTCGTTTCTCGTCTCCCCCCAAATCGCCGATACGAAAGTTCTGACGTGTCGGTAAATAACCGCGGTTAAATAGCTGGATATTTATCTGGTTAATTTCCGCGGCTATTTAGCATTTTTTACCGAAAGATATTTATTCCATGGTTGGCATTACTGCGTTCGGCGATTAATTCTAATTTTTGAAAATCGTTAATAAAAGCTTTTTCATTTTTAAAGTCGAAAAAAAAATCCAATTAATTACAAAAGTATTTAATATCCAAGGCTATTTTTAATTGTTTACCGGAAGCCATTATTTCTAATTCTTTCAAATCGAAAATAACAGTTTTTTTTCGTTTTTAAAAACGAAAAAAAACTGTAGTTCTTGAAATAGAAAATCCTTCAAATTCGTAGCTCTTTACAATATTTTACCAGAAGCTATTTTACTCTATAGTTGGCAATACTGCCTACGGACATTATTTCTTTTTAGCAAAAAAAAAGGATAAAATTATTGAAGAAAAAAAAACTAGAAAAAGAGTTATAAAGCTTTGTTACCTAATCACAACTTCCATGTTTTTAAATAAATTCGCGTCTTACGAAAATATAAATAAAAAACAAAAAGTATTCAAGAATTGTCAGAACGATCATTACCAAAAATAACCGGTAATGTAACCGTCCACATTGCCAGTAATTTAAGTAACCGAGCCCGAAAAGCTCTGTGAAAGAAGCTGTCATGTTCCCTCACTTTTCCCGTTGTATTGTCAACAATAACGACTCACTAAATTCACCGAAGCTTTCGATAACCGTAACAAATCTTCCTCACCGTATCTAAAATCATAAAAAGTCTCCGAAATCAAACTAGAATTTACTCACGTTAAACAAATGTATTACAAAAAAAAAAGTGTCAAACGATTGTTTACACATATTCTAAAGTGAATGAGCGTAATAACAATCAGTGCAGTAATCTCGATGTAAAATGTCGAATAATCAAGAAACGATCACGGAAGAGGAAAATCTCGAAGAAATGAGCAACAATTATCAGCTCGAATCAATCGAATACGACGATAATGACGAAGGTACAGTCGAGTATCTCGATCTAGATTTGGAGGTAGATTGCATTCCAGAATCTACCGAGGAATACATTCCAGAAGTAACGTCACCAAAAACGAAGCCCGTAATAATCGAATCCTCGGTTTTAAAACCAAACTACATGGACACAACAAGGTTGAAGCAAAAACAGTCTCAAAAGACGATTAGAGCGAAACAGGCGAAGAATACCGTTAATCAAAACTCTACCAATCAATCTGTAAAGAGAAAAAGCGATAGTCAAGCATCCGCTGCAGTTCACGAAGCGGTAAATGCTATAAATGCAAAGCTCGCCGATTCGGCACAGTCGATTAATGGTTCGGGAAGAAATATCCTGTCGAATGAGAGAATAGACCAACAGTTCACATATCAGGCTGCCTGCGAAGATTTGCAAGCTGTGCGGACTGTTAAAAATGAAATAAAAACAGAGGGCGATAGTCTGGACTTGTTTTTTCAGAGCATGGCGCAAACTGTGCTTCATTTGCCTTCTCATGTTCAAGCCAAGATCAAAATGGATATTTGCAAAGTAATTGCAATGGCTGAAATTAAATACGGTTCCCCAGACGGTGGACAGGATATAAATACATTTTAATTGGCGTGGTAGCCAATTCGATGCTGATTTATGGATAAAAATTATATATACCTATTTTTATACGCATATGAGACTTAATTGTATGATAATAAAGTTGGATGGACACTTTTTTTAATATACTTTGTGATATTTTATTCACTGATGCTGATGACCTTTTTTTTTTTGTTAAGTATTTAACATCAGAAACTTTGCTTGTAAAAGAAATAATACTTCAGGTGAATATTTCTCAAAAATCTTTGATTTTTATGTAACTTGAATAAAGAACTGGTAAAAATATTCTATAGAAATTGTCAGATATTCTGTTTTTTTTTTTTTTTAATTTTACAAAAAAAGTTTACATTTTTTTACATTTTTGAGGCAGTAAAAAAATGTGATACTCAGTTTGATGTTTGTCAGATAATTTGATTTAGATTTTAAAAAAAGGATGCAAAGTTGAACTCTGCTTATTGCTTCCTTTTTATTTTTTTTTTTAAAGTGAAAGTCAAAGATTTACAACATGCTCGTAATAAACTCACCTGCGATAATTATAATTTAAAGGATACAATATAGGAATTTATTTGGCGCTGATGAAAGAAATCGTTTGTTTTTTCTCAAAAACATTCTACAACACAGAAGCAATCTATGTTTATTGTTTTTAATTTTTCAGTATCTTAATATTTGTTTTTTCCTATTACAGTTACAGTAATTATTATAAGAAGTAATGAGATAATTCAATAGTACGGTGTGTATTTAAATTGTTTTACATTAAAATTAGTAACTTGGGTGATCAACGACTGCCTGACGATTAGCTTCAAGTGTTTAGAGAATAAATAATGATAATAAAAAAAAAGGAAAAAAAAAAAGATAATAAAAATAATATTTCGCCGCCTACATTATAAAAATAATGACAATGATGCTGATGTTTAGAGTAAAGAATATCTCAAAGATATCCAAAGAAGATTTTTTTTTTAATTCACAGCCTCGATTAGTGCTTTTTTAAAGATCGACGAGAGAGAGTTGATTGCTCAGTGTGCAAAGAAATAATGACGAAGTTTGGAATGTGAAAGGACGATAAAAAAAAAATCGACGTGTATCAAGAGTCTTGAGAATCGAAGATAATTCACAACGCAGTTGTTGATCACGCATTTAAAAAATTGAAAAAAAAAAAAAAATGAAATAAAAAAAAACATGTAAATAAAAATGCGCGCGTCACTGAGGCATTAAGTAGTAGAATTTCGTTTACAAGTGTAAGGACAAGGAGATCTGTAATTCTACGATGGCGATGAAAAGCTTACGATTCATTAAAAAGATCATCTATCTCGATAAGAACGAGACGAAAGCTTTTTTTTTTGTGTACGTGTCTTGTGTCTTGGAGTGTTTTATGTGGTAAGGCTTTAAAGCAATTCATGCGGTGCAGTCATGTCAATAATGTACTTAAATTTTGTAAAATTTCACACGTTTTAAGAGAAAAAACTGGTGTGAATTAAGATGAATCTGGATTAAAGAGTTACGAATTAATTGTAGACAAAAAAATGTATGGCAATGAATTTGCGGAAATTAAAGGTTTGGCATGAAATCAAAAACGTCGATATTTCTTTGAAGAATATCTCGTTTGTTTGAGTGCTGGAATTGTAAGAGAATTTTTTTTTTTTCGAAAACGTGTAGAATTTAAAAAATTTAATGACCCATTGACTTTACCGTACCGCAAGTATTACCTTATTAACGCTATTTCAATCTATCCGATATTCATCAACTGCTAGACTCGTAGTAGAAACGATATTAAAATTCATTAACGCGACGTGTTCTGATCTTTCGTTATTAATTAATGAATTGCCCGTGCTCATTTTTTTTTCTTCTTTTTTTAATTCTGTTTTCTTATTCTCCGAAGTAGCATACGTGTTGTTGTTTTTTTTCTTCTCTTTTTCCTTCTTATTTTCAACGCTCGGCTTTAATCATGATGCAAAGTGTGACAGTGATTTACGTTAGAAGACACTAAAGGATGCAGGCCATTCACTCTTGCAGCTTCGGGGGATGCGATAAAGCATTCACGTGGTAAACTCATTGTCGATTTTTTTTTTGTTTTTTTTTTCTTGTTTTTTAAATCATTTTCCACTTTTTTTTTTCGTCTCTCGTTCCTCTCTCTCTCATTCATCCTTTTCCGCCTTCTCGACGTCCTGCTTTTCCGTACATTCCGCCGAAGTGTCGCCTTCGAATTTTGGACCGGGAGTTTCGTCGCCCTCCAGAACAATTTCCTCGGGATCAGGAGCACGTGGAAGAAAATCATCCTCGGGATACATATTGTTAAAGATTTTCTTGGCCTAAAAAAAAATAATACGATACAAAAAATGATTAATCGTCACCGGTTTTCTTGAGTCTCAAATTGGGTTTCATAGAATCTTTGATTGAAATTTCGAGAAAAAAAAATCGTTAATAACCTGATTGACAGCAAAATCAAAATCGAGATCCAAATCCGGTCCGGAGCACAGATGAATGTTGCTCGGTGCTGAATTACTCAGTTTAATGTCACTAGCCGGTAGATTCAAGTAAAGCGACCAGAGTACGTGAGGCTTCAGATTCTCAAGAGCGTCTTTAGCCGCTTTGTCGCCTTCCTGAAGATGTCTCTTGTCCGGGGACACAGTCTGCGTATGCGAGTCAGTCGGGTAACGAACAACCGTCGGTTCCACCGGATCGGTACGCAAGAATTTTTCCAAAACGAATGCAAGATCTTCCTTGGCGGTTCTGGTACGTTTACAAGTCATATGCACCATGACTGAAACGCAACGAAAAAAAATTGTTCTATATTCTAACAAATGAGGCATTCTGTACTAATAGCACGAATAAATCAGTTAGTATTATAAGATCAAAAATAATTATGTTTAAAGTAGCTCGAATTTTTCTCGCTACGTTTTAAAGATTATTTGGGTTCCCATATTGATGCATTAATAATTTTAGTTATAAGTACGAAAATGTAAAATAAAGTTTAGTATAAAATAATATATAAAGCATTCTTTAGCAACAGGGAAACAATAATTTTCAAAAACATTTTTTTACCCGTTCAAATATATTTTTCCCACTCTCCCAATTTTTCTATAGGTTCTGTACTGCAGATTAAATACTCAAAATTTTCTGTAAATTTGAATTTTGATTTAATTCTAGATTATATTTTAAAAACTGGCTGAAGTACTCTGATCAATGGCCTTATCGCTCACATGAGGGGCAAAACACGTCAATTCGGCCACGCCAATTTTTTATGTCAGAAAAACGTTCATGTAAAAAAAATTTCAGCTAAATCGGAAATGCCGTTTCGGAGGGAAAAAAGTGGCAACTTCATTTAATTGAAAAATAGCATAAAATGAAATCGGAGAATTTTACAAAAGTGTTGTTGGCAAGTAAAGTGAAAATCTAAATTTTGATGTTATGATTTTTTTGTGCGATCCGTAGTATTGGCTTTAAAAAATAAATAATGATTATTTTCAGGAATTTTTAATAGCTGGAATATGCAATAAAAAGTCTGGAAAAAGTCCTACGTTTTTTCTTCAACCAGACCAACATCTTAAATAAATTTGAGGACGTTTTGTTGACATGAAAAATTGAGGTGGTCGACTTGACGTGTTTTGACTGATATACAAAAACGCCCACACACGTACCCAAATGAAATGTTGAATGTAAAATATATGTGGCACAATAAAAACTCTACTATTATTTTTTAAAAACTTACAAAGTCCTTGAGGACAAGCGTTGGTTGATGGCCCTAATTCAATAATAGTAACAGCCTCTTGGCCGGACTCCTCGGGTGGATAGTAAAGCAAAGTCAAGTTCTCTTTTTCTCCTTGCATTATTGATCTAGAAACGGTAAGTTATGAGTACAAACAGTGTGTTATTGAATTTCTTTCCAGAGTCTCGTTAAATTACCTATCAGTGATAAAGATGCCACGTGATATCTGCTGTTCGCCGACAGATTCAACAATTTCCGGTGGCAAGTGTCCCTGTCCAACGACCAAATGTTGAAGCGCCAATCTCTGTTTTCCGGTCATGATGGCTTTACATTTGTCCTCGCCAACGACAACGCCGTCGAGCTGCCGTTTTAGGCAATACACACCACCAAATACGGCGCACAAGCTATTGAAATGATTGTCAGTTGAATGAACGTCGACACACTTTTTCTACTTTATTAATCTGCATGCGTTCTTCGTCGCATAGAGGCTAAATATTATATACAGTTCTTTTTTTTTTTTGTTTTACGAAGGAATGAACTTTAAACATCGAACTGTTTAATCATCGACTCACCGACAGAAGCATTGTGGCAATTCGCCGCTGCCGTACATAGGCCACAGAAATGGTGTATTTCCGTATCGACCCAAACTATTGAGAAAATGTTTCGTGCGATCGACCCCATCGCGACATGATGTCTTGTCAGTTGCCATTGCAATTGCTTGCATCACGTAATGCTTCACGATCGGTGTTAAATTTTTGGTATTCAGATATTCTAAGAATGTCTTGTCACGAAATCCTGCCAAATTGAGTAAAGATATAACAGATTTTTTTTTTTTTATTTCATTCTGTAGAACTTATGATTGTACAGTTTTAAAAAGTTCATAAGAGATTCAAGGATATTTCGGAAAATTAAAGAAAAAAAATCCTAACTTCGATAGGTCATCATTACGATTTCATAATAATGAGTATCCTGTGAAATTTGTAGTAAAATCAAGAATGGAAAAAAATTATTACTAAATATCCTCGAAAAATGCATGAAACTATGGAAGATTTATGTTTAAAAGAAAATTCAAAAACCTAAATTTTTTTTTTACAATAAATTGTTTTCATCGTAGCAGCAAATCGAAAAAAATCAACAACAACCAAAAAACCGAAAAATCGATTATCAATTTTGGATGAAATGTAGAATTAAAAAATTTGAAATAATTTTTAAATCTCATTTTGCAAAATGTAAATTTATTGATTGTCTTACCGTCGAACTCAGGACTATCGGCTCCCTGTTCCATGCACGATGTAAGCAGCTGCATTAACATTCTCTTCTCGACAACGCTTACAGTCTTATTAGCGAATACATCAGCCCTTGAGCAGGGCACTTGAGTGAGCTTATTTTCCATAAATGTCGCGACTCTGGAGACGGCGCGAAATTCAGCGTAACGCGCTATGTTGCTCGAGATCAAGAGTTCAACCAATTTGCCTCTTGCAAACAGCAGCTGATAAATGCAAATGGGTATTGAGTAATCGCCAAAAAAAAAACATTTTTGCTGACTCAAAAGAACGAAATTATTTATCGATCGCTTACTTTTGGTGCAAGATCGATATTGAATCTTCTGTATTCTTTCTTGATACGATCTATTGACCAATGCTTGGTAAGCTCTTTCTTCTCCGCGCGCTCTTCATCCGATTTTTCCGCATCTTCGCCAGATGGTCCATCGCCCGAACCATCGGTTTGCGTGTCTTTTGAAGTCTGCACAGGCAGATCAGCATCGCTAGACAAAACCAATTATGCTCGTACAAAAAATATTTTTTTAAAAATACTTTGAAAATGGATACATCTTAGAAAATTGGAGATATTTAAAAAAAAAAACGAATACAAAGTAGAATTTTGCACATTTTTGCAACATTTTGCAAATTTTCGAAAAATTCAAAAACAATGAGAAAGCAATATGCAAAGTTCTAGAAAAATTTAAACATTAAAGCATGAAGCTGTAAAAAATGACACTATCTTATAAAAATTTCAATTTCTTATCAATTTTGTCAAAACTCAATACCAAATAATTTTTTTATTTAATTCTGAAGAAAGTCTTATATCCTCCTGTTTAAAATTTTCAACTTCCAATACCAACATTACAATCATGTGACCCAATTACAGAAAACTGTGACTGCGAAATCAATAAAAACTGCAAAGAAATAAAAAATCATGAGTAAAACTCACTTGGTGATAAACCAAGTTTCCTCGATATTCTCAACGGTGGAATATTGGTTGCTGGCCTTGAGGAATTTCTCTCCTTCCTCCACCTCGGCGCTGACGTCTCTGCTCTCGTTCTTGGCAGCTTTAAGATCCTCGATCCATTTTTGAAGGCCGTCAAAGTTGAAAGTTGCCCATAGGCCTCCATAATATTCGTTGCTAGGGGAGATTATTACAGTTAACAGCTGTGACTATCCAACCAGTACATGTTATACATATATACATAACCATATATATATATATATATATATATATGGCATCTAGACACCCACATACATATATATATAGATATCTATACATTACACGTCCTAATTGCAAAAAAATCGAGCAAAAAAATATGTTCACGATGTTTTTGCCTAAAAACTTAAGAACAAAGACATTACAAAAAAAAATTGAGTATTACCTATCCAGGTGAAGGACCTTTTTGCCAATCCTGCTCGCCGCCGCGGCAACAATGGACTCGGTCATACCTGACAAAAGAAGCAATCGTTATTGTTTAATCGAAGTCCCTGATCAAAAAAATTAATTAAAAAAAAGGTGTCTTATTCGATTAAGTAAAAAAAAAAAGAAAAAATGTTCTTTTTTGATAAAAATCAATACCCGTGCCGACGACGACGACATCGTATTCGGTTGGAAGATCGTCCTCCATAGTTACTTCGTTAACTAGCGATCTCGCGTTATCAATACCTGGACGAAAAAAAGAGAAAAATCTTCACTTTTTGTCTCAGGAAATTAATGATCCCGTTCGGATAGTCGAGAGTAAAAAAAAGATGACACGCGCACACACAAACACACACAACGACGGCTAGTTTTAACGCATTATACGCGGAAACAGCGAAGATATATCGAATTTCCACAGACGCCCCGCCCCGCTCTGTCTTTCTTTTCGGTAACACTATATATACGATATATATACGCTGCCTCTAGCATTCGACCGGGCGCTTTCCAATCATAATGACACAAGTCGGCGCACTGTGCGGCACACAAACACGACGAAATACACGTACGCACAGACACAGAGAGACAGAATATTCGGAGCAATCAGGCAGAGCCACTGAGAACCGTCAGTGTGCAAGAGAGCGAAGGAGAGAGAGCACCCGGAGACAGCAACGAGCGGACTCCCTTTGTGTCATCCACATGTGTCGCGAGAGCCCTTTCGTGTGTTATCAACGAATGGAAAGATTATCGCGAAACGCAAGCGCGAACGTGAGAGAGCAAAGCTTTTGCACTTGAGACACAGAAGAGGGCGCTTTGTCAATGTTTGCTCGATCGGTTCGAGATCGAAGCTTGTGGATGCGAGTCAGATAAATAACCGGTTAGACGGATATTTACACGACTGATATCCAAGACTATTTAATTGCAGCTTTTTTTTTTATTATAGAACAGGACAATATTGTAAATAACAAGTTTTTGAAAAAAGTTTATGAAGGTTTATTATTATTGACCCAATGTCCACGTTTTTAAAGCAATTTCCAATGTCTTACGCAAGTTTAAATAAATAATCTGTTGACGTTTCTGCAGAAATTCGATCCTACATCCAGCAAAAACTCTCCATAGGAAACCAATCAACGTGAGTCGATATATAGAAATGTTTTAAACGGCGTACGTTGATTGCTCTGTGCGTTGATGATGGTTGAAGAATCGGAACTGTGCTGAATTTTTTTGATCTTACAGCCTGTTGAGAATTTTGTACTTATGTAGAGATGAGATTGTGTAGAGTTGCTATCGTGTGAAGTAGAATGCGTAGAAATGACGTATTGCCAAATATAATTGGTAGAAGTTTCATTTTTCATTATCAAAAAACATGCGGTAATGTAACCGACTGCTTTATCGGTTGTTTTAGAAAACAAACACAATTTACCGGTAAACTGATGCAACGCTATATCCAACACAACGAAATTATTGTATAAAAATTCGAAATTACCAGTTTTTGTACGTCTCGTGAGCGATGGCGACTAAAAAGTTGCAGGTAATAATATAATACATAACGCGAAGCAGCTATTAGGCACATTTTTATTTAACGACGTTTTTGCAACTTTCTGTACGATTACATCCATGCGTTAATCTAACCTCACTTTTCCTTGCCTTTTTTTTCGTTTAAATAATTTCTATTAACGTAAATAAAAAGTACCACTTGAAATACAATTTTTTTTACGTCGTTTCGTAAAGCTACAGTTTTTAGAAAAGCTTTCCTTTTTTTTTTCAGATTGAATGCTCAATAATTTTTCTTTATAAAAGTATGAAAAAAATGTTATAAAATGAGCAAAAGAGCATCGTAAAAATGACGTTAATTCATACGAATATAATTACATCGTAAATATTATATTCAATTTTATTCAATTTCTTTAAATTACCTTACAGCGCTTGTACTTTTTTTCAAAACCTACGAGATGGACCAATGGAATCGGAGCTGAGCTTCCGGAGGCTTACAAAAAATTCTGGTACGAATGGAAAGTTCAAAAGCCAGTTCCAGTTCATTATATAGAGAAGGAAGGGAAGTTTGAACGGAATCCGAGAACCGGTGAAGTGTGAGTATCTTTATAAAGGAGACGATAATTAATTTATCACGAGAATAAATTTTATATTTCAAATTTTCATAAATTTTTTAGGAGACCGGTACAAAATGTACCGTTACTCCTGAAACATCCCAAAGAAATCAATGATGGAATCTGGGGCGGCGAAGCTGTGGTTCAAGGCTTTGTAAAAAAAACAAAGTACGACAGAAGAGTACCTAGATTTTGGGTGCCCATTCTGAAGAGATCTGTGGTCTACAGCGAAGTTTTGGACAGTTATATGCGAGCCATAGTCACCAATAGAACCATCAATTTGATACACGAACATTATGGATTTGATCACTACTTGTTGAAGGTTTCTTAAAAATTCAATGATTTTCGAAAAAGCGAGATTTAAATGGGATATAATATTAATGATTCCTTTTTTATCTTTTGTTTTTTTTTTGTTTTTTTTTTTTTTTTTCAGACACCAGCTTGTGATTTAATATCGGAACTGGCTCTGTCGATAAAAAGAAGGATTCTCATAGCACTGGCTGACAAAACTCTGTATCCCGATAATCCAGAAAAGCGGGAAGAAGTTTATGCCAAGTATCAACAATATCTCGCATCTGTAAGTTTGCATTACGTGACGATTTTTCGTGAAAAAAGCTAGTAAAAGTAAAACGGATATTTCAAGAATCTAAAGATCTAAAATATGAGATTTTTTTTTCATCACCCTGATGATGGAAAAAAAAAAAAAATGATATCCTATTTTCACAAATTTTAGTACACGCGAGAGGAAATTGAGTGGTACGGATTGTCATACAAAGACGCTTGCAAGAAATGGATTGAGCTAAAAACAGTAGCGACCGCGCCGAAACCATTGAAATTGCAATATAGATCGGAATTAATCGCCAAACTTAAAGAAGGGAAGATTAAGGAGACTGAGAATGTCGATATGCCCGACGGGAGGTTCGTAATTTCTCCAACACTGAATAAACGTATAGAAGAATTATTAATTTTGCTAAGTATAAAAAAAAAAAATTTTCCAGCGATTCAACGTGGATTTCAAAGGTCAATCCATTTACCAAGAGCGCGAAGCCATAGAATTTTTATAGCGTCAACGCTCGTTTGTTCTGTGTATATAGACCTTAGAAAAAAAAATCGACGAATAAACGGAATTTAAACTGCGCTAAAACAGAATTCGTCGGTAAGCATTTTTTTTTTCTTCTATTTATCTAAAACATGATACATTTTATGAGACAACACAATTATGACACGCAATGTATCACTATAATCGCACTTTTTTTTTTCTTTTTTTTTTTTTTTTTTACTAAACAGCTTCTCAGTTTTTGAGCTGATTTTCCTGGGTATATTATTTCGCAAAGCAAAAAAAAAACGACACAATCAATAGAAAGGACGATCATTGAAAACTTTGGCGTAATTAGCTAAGACAAACCTGAGGCAAACCGTTCAAGTTTCTTTTCACAACATATTAAAAAATGATAATTTCGATAATGTAAATTTAATTCAAATTTAAAGAGTAAAAATGTAAATATTCAATTTCTCTCAAGATTGCATTCAATTGTATGCTTAGAAAAACAAAAACATCCAAACCAATATTTTTAGTTAGTTCGAAACTTAGCCGTTTTTGCCTCGGATGTAAATCGGATAGAATTTACGATATCGAGCATTCGATATCTCCGTCTTTCGGTAAACAGTTTAACAAAGAAGCTATTGCTCTAGTGATATAAGTCATTGTTCCGTAACTGCCGCTCGGTGCACTGTCATAAAAGTGTTGACAGATGTAGGCAGCACCGCCGCAAAGCAGAGTTCCCATTGCCGTTGTTTCGCGTTGTTCTCTCGGCTTAGCGCAGCACAAAGTTGCATCGCCATCGATTTTCATCTGTAAGAAACGAGAAAGAATAAAAATTACAGAAATGTGCGAAATAAAGACAATTGTCTCGATGAAGAGAGATTTAAAAAATACCTGATCCTCTAAGAAAATTGCATTAGCTTTGTGAACGAGATGCTCGACTGCGATCAAACCGCCGAGGGACGGAACGACGTTATACTCGGTGACTAATGTCAAAACCATAAGGGCCTCGACCACGAGCTGACGATATTCTGGCTGGGGTATCGTGTTGAGAACAGTCTCAACGGCAAGTGCAAATTTTAGCTCCCCCGACGTCATTTCCTGGGTCAAATTTTGCTGCAGTACTTTACCCTCGATAACTAGGCCTTGACACTGTCGAGAAAAAAATTATTAATGCGTAACTTTTGTTTTACTGATCGTGAGAGAATCAGAACGAATTACGGGGAATAAATTTGCACGTCAGAGTGTAATTTTTTAAATATTCAGACTATATTTTAAGACTGCACTGAAAAATTAAAGAATGAAAAATCTTGAGGTTCAATTGGAGGAAAAAAAAAAAAAAAATTAATTTACCCGTTCCAAAACTTGCCAGACTCGAGGATAAAAGTCTCGTGGCACTCTGTTCAATGCTCCATCCAATCTGCGCCTACGAAGCCACTGTCCTTGTCTGTCTGGTTCCATTTCGCCTCCGTCCGTTTGATCGACATTCAAAAATCCACCAATTTGCGATTTCTATTTAAAACAGAGGTAAATTTATTCACAGATTGATTTAGGCCGCATAAGAAATATGCGTTTTTTCCTCGTTATATTTAATACCTTGCTAAGACGACTCGACTTGCAGCTGATTACAGAGAAATTACCGCGTCCAACTGTCGAAGTAAAACACTGTCAATCGTCATGTATATTGATAACATGTTAAATGTCTTTCGACCTTTACGTCGAGATAAGCAAAGTAAACGGTAGAAACTCACCGCTGCTTATGGCAAATTCCTTGCCGCTCATGATATGATGCAGCAAATTTTTCATTTCGAACGGCGAGAGATTAAGCAAATGTTCCGAGGCCTCTTCGCCGGTGCATATTAAAGTTCTCGAGAGTTCCGTTGCCATTACCTGAATTATAAGGCCAACGCGTAGTCGCAACATTTCGTGAAACAATTGCGGCTCCGTTCTTATAAACATCGCTAAGTAAACAAGCAATTCTTGTGTCAACATAGCAGTTGATTCGTCATCGCCGTAAGCCTGATGAATCAATGATCGTAGTTCGTTTTCCGGCAAAGGTGCAACGATTGTATGCTCATTTGACGGTGGCATTCCAACGGTAACTTGTTTCTGTCGAACCAATAAATCGGTAACCGCTTTAGCCAAATCCTCGACACGTTTGCCAAGCATTCCCGCTGTGTGCCTCACAATTCCCCACATTCTTTGCTGGCAGGCTTTCTCGTAGAGACCTTTAAGCAGGTCTTTTACCAGTACAGGATGTCCGTCTTCTATCATTCCCGTGTTAAAGTACAAACCTTGAGAATCGACCTTTTTGCAGCAAATAATTTGTTTCATTAAGTATTTACAAAATATATTAATCTACATTAATCGTAAGCATAAAAGCAACAACGAACCAAATACTGTAAAATGTCTCCCTGTTCCTCGAGACTCTCGGTTTCGCGGAGCATAGACAACAATTCTTCAACCTCAGTGTCGGCATATTGAGTCTCCGATGTAACTCGAGATCTATGCATTTTCGGCGAATTTTTCCACGGCATTAAATCGTCAACCGGCGAGGGTGTTCGATCCGGTCGTATTGGTGTCGTCGGAGAATTTATATTCGGGGTTGTATCGGTAACTTCGATAAATGGATTTGTTCCCAAAATTGCGGAAGGCCGCCGATCGTCGCCAGCCATTCCAAGAATTTCGGCTAAAAAATCGGATAGGGTAGATTGAAAAACAAATTATTTCCATGTTTTTTTTTTTTGTAATTAATACATGCCACTGAATTATTAATGTTTGTATGTATAATAAGAATTTGTTAAATGTTAGTGGACTTACGTTCTTGAAGGACGAGAGGAACTGCCGCTACGGGAAGATATTGCAAAAGTATTTTAGGACTCCTTTTTCGTTAGTCAACATGCGAGCAAATTATTTAAAAAAAAAAGAAATTGCTTCTCTGCTACAGATACTCCCATCTTGTTAGCCTTTTTTTTCGAGTAATACTCACGTTCGACGGCTATGGACCTTGTTTTTTTAATCGCTCCCTTAACGGACATTCTACGTCTAAGAGTACTTCGACTGCGAATTACTGGACGATCCAAAAGACCGCTACGGTGTGGAAATGCACGCATTAAGTGCTCCTCTAGATACTGATGAACCTATATAATTTTTAAAAAAATCTTTTTAATGTATGAGTCCAAAGTTTTTCATTTGTTTTCCAAGAGCTTGGTAATGTCGAGATTTCATTTTTTAATGTCGATGGTTTTAAACACATGCCAGATGATTGAGAAATTATATACAGAGAAAAAAAAATGCTTAATCAACAATTTTTTATTGAATAAAAAAATTAATTTTTTAATCGAATAAAATATGACTAGAATTGTTAAGGTTTTTTTTTGTGGAAAGTGGAAAAAAATGAAAAAACAACGTGAAGTTTTTACTTTTCGCTGTAAAACAAACAAAAATCCGTTTACCTGAGGATTTAATTTATCAGGCCGGCCGTCTTCAGCGCTTCCGAGGAAACTCAGATTTGTGATACAAGATGTGCTCAAAAAATCATTCATATTTCCTAGAGACACTCTGGTACCGTTTATGTAACCGCTTTTAAGTTTTTTCATCGTCGTTATCATAGCTAGTGGAATTTTTCCTTGATCTGTAAGACAGAAGTTAATTGTATACAAATATTGTAAATTGCATTTCGATTTGGATAAATTTTGTTGTGATTTTTAATTGAAGGTCTGAAGGAGGAAGGATGCATAGCCGCGCAAGCTGATTAAAGGTTAACAAAAACTCGAAAAAAAAAAAAACCAAAGTAAAAAATTAACATATTACAATTATATCGATTTCGGTGGTTTCTAAAACCAACGTCGTACCTAAGTGACTATGAGTAGCAACGAGCGTTACGGTTGGCCTGCCCAGCATTTGCTTCCAGTTGATGGTGACGAAAGCCAGATTCGTCGTAAAAGTGTTGGCAAGGAAGGCTGCGTCGTTCGTCACGTAGAATTCCTCCGCGTCAAAGTTCTAATTCACATGCAACATACACACGCACACTACTCAAAACACATAAGCGAATACCATATTATTAAAAAAAAAAAAGAGAAAAAAAACAACTTCTGAAAAAAATATTACCGCCTACTTTTTGTGGCTAATTCGTGAGGACAGATCTTTAGCGATATAAATTCTCTTTTAATAAGCTGCGCCATATCAATACATTTTTTATCGTCGTCCTATATAAATCTGTAGATTTTTGTCATTAAATAAAATAGAAAAAAAATGTTGAAAAATTGTGTAATTAAAGGTTTAACGTGTGTGAAGACGGACATTAAAAAAAAAAAAATGACCTCAGAGTAACGCAGCAACTGTTTAAAAAAGGTATCGCGAGGGCAAACGCTCACATGCAAGCAATTGTGTTAAGTTAAAACGATGACTGTGCAATTTATTGACAAAATGAAAGCACTCTCGAGCGCTTATAAAGCACATCCGTAAGCTATTAAATTCAATTATACAATGATTTTTTGTGTTGTTTTTAAATGATGGAGCTTGCGATGATCGTTTTGCATTGAAACAGACGAAACAAAGTTTTTTGGATGGATGGAAGTGGCACGCTATTGGCTTACTAAACAATAATTATTACCTAGATGAACGTTCTTGAGTGGCATTACCACGAGTGGACGACCTAACATATTCTGCCAGCTAGACTTCAAGAAATTAATTTCGCCTTTGAATATGTCGATCATGAGCTCATAGTCCGATGCGATGTAGAAGCGGGTCATGTCTGTCAACTATTGTTTTGTTATTTAACGATAACAATAGGTGCAATAAGATTTAAACAAAAAAGAAAGAAAAAAAAAGTAAAGAAAAAGAATAACAAGACGTAAATTGACGCCAAGGCGGCTTTTCTCAAAATTCTTTACTCACCTGCGGAGTAAACGCGAATATTTTATCGTGCAACGAGTACAATTTACTCGTGCTGAGGATTCCTACGTCTCGTGACTTTCGACCGGACAAACCAAGCTTCTTATTGCGACCTAAAGACACAAAGTACATTTTTTGTCTGACATAGATATTTTAAATTATGCTGGTTAAATTTTGTAAAACTGAAATTAAATTTAAATATGAGGAATGTAGCGTGCAACGAGCGACTTTATTTATTTAAGAAGATGACTGATTCAGAAATCACGGTAAAATTTTAATTCTCTAATTTATGATTTAACTTAATTTCCTCATATTCAAGTCACACGATCAAAGTTCTCTTTACAATCAATTAAACTTCACCTAAGTATGTGTAAAGATGACTAAGAACTTTGGCTGGCTGGACTTCGATCGGCGCGACTTCCGCGATTGTCTGAACGTGAATATCGTGTTGAGCGATTTTTTCACGTATCTCAGCGTCTTCGGCAAGTATCACGACTTGTACAACAACGTCGGGTTTCTTTTCGCTGCATAATCTTCGGTTTAGTGGATCCAATTCGCCAACTGCGAGAAAACCCTACGCCGCAATGTTTAAATAATTATTGAGGCATTCTACACGAAGTGGGCCAACCCTGTTTCGAATTGTCTAAAAAAAACATTTTTTTTTGTACTATGGATCGATTTTTATGTACAGGGAAATAATTTTTTTTTTTTATAATTAACAAAAATTGTTGTAAACACAAAAATTAAAAATCGGTATATAACTCTGGGTGAAATATGGGATTAAAAAATCTGAAGTAATTTTTATTTATTCTAGTCACTCTAAATCATTCACAAACAAAATTATGAATTTTTTTTTCAGACAATTCACATAACACGTCGTTCACTTCGTGTGAATCATGAGATTATTGAAATATGATGAGATGTGTACAGAGAAAAAAAAGGACAAAAATGTAAAGGGCTGAATAAGCCATCGAATGAAATAAATATCTAATGAGGAAACACTTGCCTCTTGAAGCAATTTGCCCAAAATGTAGAGAGACTGTCCCCACATAAATGGACAACGACCGAGAGCTTCTCGCTTTACACTTCCAGGATCTGCGTATTCGGCAGTCACTTTATCACTGGTAACGGCGTATAATTCAGGAACTAATTTGATACCATCTTCACCCTTTATCATTATCTCTTCTAGCGCTTTCGTGTATTCGGTAATACCTTTTTGATTACCTTGGAAGCAATAATCCAGTATTAAGTAACAAAAAAAAAGTGGCCACTCGCACTCTATATTCTCGAACATTCGAAGCTCCCACGGCTCATAGTAAAGTCTGCAAAGTAATTTTCCATATAATTCACACAAATTTTGTTGATCATTTCAATTTAGCTCTTCTTTAAACTGGTTTTGAAAATTTCAAACAGGTCTTGAATTTTTTTTTTTATAAATTTGTAAATACAAAAGAAAATGCAGAAGTAAATTTATTTATCGGAAATAAAATTTGAAATGCCACATAAAAATTGTAGAATTTTCCAAACTTAATTTTTACTATCATCGAATATTTTATTTTGAAAATCAAAATGTATTTAGCGAAAAATTTCCACAAAATAGAAAAAAAAAAGAATTTTTACGCTGAATGTGAAAAGTTACTTAAAAAAAAAAGCTTTTTCTCGAAGATTTTACCTGTTAGGATCCTCTTTCGGTGTTCTGTGCCCATCTCTCAAGAATCTTTTGCAACCGTAACGTCCTTGCAATTTTTTCGTAATAGCGTCACGCGTGAGCTGAATTAAATTGGGCTCGTCAACCGCGAAAGCAGGAAAACTTATGATTGACAAAAGGCCGCTATCCAATTCCTTTGAATTGGATTCTCTCGGTAGCATTGATTGCAATACGGCTTGACATTTCTGTGCCTCGTCAGCGAGCACGTGAATAACCGATGTTGGACCTCCTCGGGCGCCGAACAAGTCCAATTCGTTCATCGCTTCCATCGCTGCCTTTGCCATTCCGATACTGCTGGCATTTAATTCTGGCAAACCGTGATTCGTCTTGTCGCCGCGTTCCCATATACCGTAGTCGGGTGTACAATAAGCAGATTCGATGTAAAATACCAAATTTTGAATAAACGCTACCTGCAATCATGATCATCGAAATTTATATTATTATGATTTTTTTTTTAATTAACAAAATTTATTACAATTTTTGCTTTCTCATAGTTAAAACTTTGTTTTTGTGAAAAGATTTTTTCTTTTCATGATTTTGATATGTAAATAATCCAAATGATGTGAAACGTTCAGAAAAAGAGGTTTATAAAAAAATGATGTGTGTGTATTAATTCTTTTTTAGAAAGTTCAGACTTTTGTGTATGGGGTATTCCAAGTCAATTCACTTGATCATTGGCCTGACCCTCTCGGATTCAGTTGAGGATTTTTTTTTTTGCAAAATTTTGGTCGAAAAAAAAGGGATGTTTTTTTTTCAGATTTTTATCACTTGTTTTAATCTGTAAGATAATTTTTTCCATAAAATCTAGGACTAAAGACAAGTATTTCCATTGTAGTTCGAGAGTGGACCAAGATTTCTATTTTTTTTTTTTTTTCATGTAAGATAAAAATTTCTCCATATTTTGAAACTTAAAAATTTCAATAATGGTTTCTTGCAGGAAAAAAAATAAAATAAAACATGTCACAGTAAAAAAAAAAAAAAATGCCCATATTTTGAAAGTAAAACGCTGAAAATTCACCTAATAATTAAAATAAAATTGAAAAAAGCTATTATAATTAGAACAAAAATTAAGGAATTTTTTTTTTTCTTAAAATAAAAAAAATATAAATTATTGTCGGTCCACTCTCGAACTTCGATGGAAATACTTGTTTTTAGTCCTAGATTTTAAGGAAAAAAATTCAGAATTTTAAAACAGGTCGAAATTCATTTTCACTCAGAAATTATGAAAAAAAAAAATGTTATGGGATGAAACAAGCGATAAAAATCTGAAAAAAATATCCTCTTTTTTTATAATCAAAATATGCAACAAAAAAAATCGTCAACTGAATCCTAGAGGCTCAGACTGATGACCACGTGAATTGACTTGCAATGCCGCATATATGAAACAATTTTTGAATTTAAAAAAAAAAAAAAAAAAAAAAAAAAAATAAGGCTCACCTGTAATTATATGAAAATATGATACATTGGCCATTTCAGAAATACGAAAAACAGTAATAAATTCATACTTATTTGAAAAAAAAACAAAAAAAAAAAAAAAAGAAATTCAGTCAAATTAAATACTGCCAACAATATTGGAAAATAATTTGATAAAATGACAAAAATTTATCACCATGATTAACATTTGTTAATCTCCGTTATAACATTCCAAAAGACCAATACTTTCATAAGCAATAAATTTAAAAAAAATCGATTATTCTTGCCTCATCCAAGTTGAAGACAATTTGAAGTCCAGATGCTGTCATTTGCGCAAGAATCAGTAGATAAAGCGAAACAGCATCAATCTGCAAATGTCCCCACTCGGAGTCTCCAACAACGGATTGTCCGGTCGCAGAGCTGTATTTAGCGTGCAGAGCATCCAGAGGATTCTGAGTGATTTTAAATCTTTCGACTTTGCCTTTTTGTTGCATCATCGCCATGAGTAAGCCTCTCATGAGTTTAACGCAGCTTTGTTCCAGCTCGTACGTCTTTGCTCTGTCTTCGTCCGCATCGGCGATCTTCTTATACGCCATTGACAATCCCCAAACGGCGAGTATACAATAAATATTGTCACGAATCCAAGCGTGATTATTATCCTGACTAGCGGGAAATAATCCTGTCACTGGATTTTGATGATTCATTATTATTTTCTGAACCATGCGCTGGTAATAATCCAGGCGTACGCCTGAATTGCTGCGGCTACGCATCTTTGCGATGGTTTAGTCAATTATTTTCACTCAAAATTTTGGATCTGAAAAAAAAAAAAAAAATCATTTTTCAATAGAATTGCAATAATTTGGATTTAAACAAGAAATATATATAGATTTTTTTAACATAATTTGAGTTAATAATTTAATAGCTTTACTTCATGCAAACTTTATTAATAATAATAATAATGATAATAATAATAATAATAATAATAAGAATAATAATAACAATAGTAATAATAATATGTAACAGCAATTAAAGGCTGGTCGAAGAACGTATTATTTTTTTTTTTAGGTTACCTCACGTAACAAAAATGAAATTGTATCGTCCAGCGATACGAACTTTTGACAGTCAAGTAAAAAAGACGTAATTCTTCCAACGCTGCATTTCTTTCGTACGGTTATGTCAATTTTGGGATGAATGTTTTATTTTTAATATTGCGAAGCACAATGTTAAACGAATGTCAAATTAATTTTATATATACTTTCCGACGGAAGGGGCGATTGCGGTCGGTAAAGTAGAATTGTTTATCGACGCCGAGGGACATCTCTGGGTTGTGTTGTGAATTCTGGATAACATTCTATTTCCATATTAGGCATCGGCGATGTTGATATAGAACAGCAGATCGCTACAAGCACGAAATTTGTAAAAAAAAAAAAAAATTCATCGTTCTACAGGGAAACTGTGTTATTTTGTGTTTCAATTACACGTATCATTATTATTATTATTGTTATAAATAAACAGCATTCATTTAGAGCGATATAATAATGATAATATAAATATAATAATTATTTACTAATATTATATCGAATTTTTCACAAAAAAATTGTTGTTGCAGAAATGTTTCTCACAAAATGCCCAGACCTAAATTTACTGAAATAATAATATTAATAATAATAATAATTATTATTATTATTTTTTTTTTTTTCAGTAAATACAGGAATTTTCTATATGGGGCATTCCACGTCACTTCACGTGGTCTTCGGCCTGACGTTCTCGGTTTCAGTTGACGAATTTTTTTTTTTTGCATATTCTGGTCCAAAAAAAGAGAATTTTTTTTTTTCAGATTTTTATCACTTTACCGTTTAAAATAGTTTGTTTTCCATAATTTTTGAGTAAAAATAAATTTCGACCAGTTTTAAAATTCTGAATTTCTTTCCATTAAATCAAGGACTAAAAACAAGTATTTCCATCGTAGTTCGAGAGTGGACCGAGAAAACTTTATAATTTTTTTTTTTTAAATAGCTTTATTCAATTTTATTTCAATTATTTGGCAAATTTTCAGCGTTTTAATCTAAAAATATGGGATTTTTTTTTTACCATGACATAATTTATTTTTCTTTTTTTTCCTTACAAGAAACCATTATCGAATTTTAAAAATTTCAAAATATGTAAATTTTTCTTCTTTTTTAATTAAAAAAAATAGAAGTTATTTTTAAAAAATCTTTTTTTTTGTACCAAGAAATGCCAAAAAAAATTTCGTCAACTGAATCCCAGAGCGTCAGGCCGATGACTAAGTGAATTGACTTGGAATGCCCCATATATAAATGGGACAAAATTGGAAATTTTTTTCTAAGAAACATTTTGACAAAGATGAAAAAACGAATTCGTTTCTGTAAATAATTATTATAATCTGCCTTTAACGAATTTATACTTTGGAACTGTCCTGTTAAATTAGCCGCGCTTTGCAACGGAAAATGTGCGATAACCCGTACGGTCACGGACAGGTTTTCGAGCGCTACTGGCCTACTATAATCGATCGGAAATATAGTACAGTATACGTGTACTCTACGTTTAAGACTGTCGGTACCTCGGTGGCGGATGTGCTTGATAGTCCTTGAGGCTTTAATAAAATATATACGCTCGGAAATCAAGTTGGAGGAATTCGATTACCGACATTGGATTCAATCCCGACGAACACATAGCTCGAGTGACTCAAGGTCCGACAACCTCGTGGATGCGTGCCTCGTGGCAGACCCGAAAATGTCATTAACACCTTACCGGAAACAGAGATCTATATATATATATATATATATATATCACTATGATTTGTAAATCAATAGATTGACTAATGTTTTCACACGAAAGCTACTAAAACTATCGATATATTGCAATAAAATTAGTTACAATATTATGATTATTTATACATAATGATTTCCATATATAAACCGCCAAAATATTATTATTATTTCAATTCTGTATTTTCAATATCTCATATCTTAAGAAATATGTCTAAAATGTATGGAAAAAATATTTTGTATACTATAAAAAAAAAAAAAAAAAAATGTATGACTATTTTTATGAATGTTTTAGGATTTTCAATATTTTAGTAAGTTGGTAATATTTCCGAATCCTTCGGAAATCATTCCTAAAAAAATGTCCGCTAGATGGCGAGCGGCCGGTAAGAGTTTCTCGCATGAGATTTGTCGCCTCAGAGTGATGAAATAAAAAAAAAAATTTCACTGAATGAAAAAATAATTTTTTGAAAGATTTTAGATGTTTCAGACATTTCTGAAATATAAACATATATAGAAAATATCCAGCGGCAAAAAAATGTGTTTTAAAAGAGTTAAAAAAAAAAGTGAATATGTCACAAATAAAATTGTACGTCAAATGTTTTAAAATGATCGGAGAAATATTTTTGAAAGAATTTGAAAATATTTTAGGACGGAAATTTTCATACTCTTGTTTTTTTTTTTTTTTTTTGCCAGAATCTAAAAGGTGACTGCTTTACACAGTACAATCTTCGCGTAGTATAAATCGAGGAAACAACTTTGTGTCGTTAGTATACATATAGCTGCGAATCGATAATTTTAAGGTAATCGACCGAATCCACGCGAGCCTCTTCGTCAATATAAGCTTACATAGTATGATATTTATACCATATATTTTTTATGTCTTCATCATGAAATATTATCCTAAAAGTTATATAGGAAAGCAAACAATTCATCATAAAAGACACGATAAGGAAAAGATAAAGATAAATAATACATTCTCTCTTTAAAAAAATCAGTGGCCAACATAACTCGCATGTTCGATAGTCGTATGTACCTGAAACTCGCATTCTCTATTCTATTGGCAACTTCAGGCGTGTTATTGTATTTTAATGGTTCTTGGACGCGCGAGGCTTGACGGTTGCTAAAGGTTTTTTCGGGAAAGTAGTAAATAATAAATATTTAATTTAATACAAAATAAATCGCCTCACGACATTGCTTTCTGGCTTCAGTATATTTCAGGCTGAGAAGTAGAGGCAGAGGTACAGATGCAGAGGCACAAAGGAAGAGGAAGCACAGAGGCAGAGGAAGCACAAAGGCAGAGGAGGCACAGAGGTAAAATGGCTGAGCCTGCATGCAGAGCACTGTTAAAAAAAACTGTAAATTTGTGCGTCACCGGAAGTTTTTATGCATAAACTGGTTATATTTAATTAAATATACCATTGTGATGTAAAATTGATGTGCTTTCATAGAAAAATTGAAGTATACTCTCGAAGTTTTTAATATACTGTAAAATAATAGTAATTAATGAAATTCAATGTAGAATTTTATGCTTATATCAAATGTCAGTACACGCTACATTAAATTTCACGCAATTTTTCTTGAAACGAAGGTAGAGGCAGAGATGGCAAAAAGGCTTAAGCTGAAAAATTAAGGCAGAGGGGTAGAAGCTAAGAAAAAATTAATAAAATTATGGATACAAAATAGATGTCTCGAATAGTCGAAGTGCGATATTTATGAGTGAAGTTAATTCGTCATTCTGATTGGCGCTTCAGACTACATGAATAATTGAAACTCAACAAATCTCATAATAGCACGAAATATATATTACATATTTTTTACTAAAAATAGTATAAAATAAAAAATAGTAATATTAATAATATAAAAAAGAATTAGAAAAAAAAAGTTATAGAATAAATACATCTCAAGCTGGATCGAAAAAAAATAATAATAATTCCAGCTTTATGAATTCTCGAGTTTCCGCTGTTATTACACTTTGCACACGTGCGAATGCGGTGCTATAGCGAAATGTTGTGGTTGCGCATGCAACAGGAAAGTTTCACCGGCTTGTGTAGTCAAAAATTAATGCACAGATATATTGCAACAGCTACGATGGAATAGAAACATTTTAGATTTTTTGTCCGTATAACGACATTGAGGGGTCGCGTTATTTGTCCAAAAAAATACATTGTTTATTTTTGGTAAATGTTCCTCGCGATATACCTGAATTTTTGTCAGTTACGAAAATTCCCAGAATTTTTTGAGATCTCAGAAAATTGTTTTTGGTTTTGGAAAATAATTTTTATTCCTACCGCTATTTTTAATCGCTACTAGTAGATGTTTATATTATTTTAACAAATCTAGTTTTAACCTTCAACAAATATTTTGAAATCACGAAAATTAATTCGACTCCTGTTTTTTTTTCTACAAAATTAGTCCAGCATTATTATCATTAATTACCATATATTATTTATTTAGCAACAATTAAAAATTGAAAAAAAAATTAAGAGCCGAGTGAGGATAATTACGATGTACTAAAACAATTCGTATTTTAATTACTTGATGCCGAAATCTAACCTAAAACGAATTGTTAATTAGTTTTTAATTCACAATTTTCAGTTTTTCCAATTTGTTTATTAATTAAACTCCTTTTTACAGTCGGGAGTCTTTTAATTTTGCAAAAAAGCTTTTATTTCGTTTCTTCAAAATTAATTATTAACCTCAAAATGAGGGGAAATAAAATAGCTATTAATATCGAGCAGACAATAGGTTTGAAGATAACTAAAATGGCGGCGTAAATCAATATTTTAAAATTAGTTTCTTGAATCGAGGCCTAAAACCAACCCACATAATTCCGATAACTCTGTGTGTCAAATTTGATTCAGCCATTTGTTGTGATAAAAAAAAATCGCGACTTAGAAAACCGTATCGATCAGCTGATCACCACTAAAACGTTCGGTTTTGGGTTCCATTGCTCTCTTTGTCGAGTATCTTTCAGTACAGTACAAAAAATTAGTCAATTTCGTTGACCCGCAATCTCGGAATAAATGAATAATTCTGTTGATTCCAATGAATTAGCCAAAATGCAAAACAATTATTAATAGTATCATTATTATTATTCATACATATAAAAATAAACTTTTCAAGCATAACTTCCGTGATATACATTTGGGTGTGCGGAAACATATATATTATTATACAGATGGTACGGACAACACGCAAGCCTTGTGACATGAATCCTCCACGTTCGTTTTTTTTTTTTGTTATTAGTACACTTGCGGCGCTGCTTTGCAGCACTATGATAAACCGGTATGACGTCACACAGGTGTCCTAGTAATGAATCATACCGGTGTCCCGCAGTCTCGTAATTAAAGAAAAAACGCTGACGAGTCCAATGAATTAGACAAAATGTAAAAATAATTTATATTCCCAAACTCATCCCTATGAAATAATGACGGTGAAGAGATCTTTAGATTCAAATCTTAATGTATAATTTTGGCTGTGGGAATGTGGATTTGGCTGTGGGGAATGTGTGTTACAATACAGACGCTAAGGTCAACACGCAAGCTTTTGATGTCATGTCCTGGCTCCTCGGTCTTTTTTTTTTTTTTTTTTTTTTTTTTAGTTATTAGTTCACTTCCGGCGCTGCTTACTACGCTATGATAAACCCGTGTGACGTCACTCAGGTGTCCCAATAATCGTGAAGAATGGCGTGACGCGCCGAATCGCGTCGCCGACCGACGACAAAATGAGGTAGAGTAGAAGGAGAGGTAAAGATATCCAAATAGAGGTGCAGTTGGTATTAGAATACCGGTTTAACGGAATGGCCTGCACAAGTGTATGCAGGTATTGGTGTGCGTATGAAAACGTATAGAACAGCAAGCCAAGCAGCAGTAGCAGCAGCAGCAGCAGCAGCAGCAGCAGCAGCAGCAGGGTAGCAGGGTGAAACGGCGCGAGGGTCGAAAGCTCGGCAGTGGCCGTACACACAAGCTTGCCAGCCTCGGTATTTATTATAGCAAAACGGCGGCGCAGTCGGTTGCGCAGAGGCACGGCTCGCGCGTGTTTCTCCTGCGTTTTCTCTCTCTCGGCGGACTCCGCGAGGCTCCGCAGGACACTCGAGCTGCATAGTCGAATAAACGCTTCAATAGGTTATTATGGTTTAAACAACAAACACAAAAGCCCATTCTCGCCATTTTATTTAATTCTTAACTTCACTCAGCCAATCGTAATCTTCAAATACATTGACGATTCAATAATATAAATAAGTAAAAAACGCAAGAAAAAAAAAAAAAAAAAGAAAGAAAGAAAAGAAAAAAGCGGAAATGACTGTTCGGTGATAAATTGCGATGCGAGAAAGTCGCTATCTGATTGGATGCGGAGGTTGGACCAAAGAACACGTGTAGAATACTTTAGCAAACTACGTTATGAAGAATGTACACGAAATTACGGGAATTAGAACGAAAAATGAAGTACCGTTTGAGTAAGTTATTCAGTGGTTGTTGAAAAAAAGAACGTGTGTTAGAAAAGGCGGTTTTTTTGTTGTTGTACAGAATGTTTAAAGTGCGCGTGACGTGTTAATTGATTCGATGAAGTGTTTTGTGTGTATAAACAAAGTGAGAAAAAGCGGATTCGACGGTTAAATGCTTCGAGAGAGTTTTTTTTGTTTGTTTTCGGCTATATTTACGGAGGGCAGGAATATGGAACTGTTGTTTAGTAGTTTATGACGTGGTTGAATGAAACGCCGCGAGAACGAGAATCTCTTCTTGCAACAGGTAATGCGAATTTCAATCTTTTAATTCTATTTTAGTTTCGATCTGTTTAACTTGTGGACATTTTAAACTCGTGATATTATCGAAAATGTGTTAATAATTCCAGTTTTCTACACTAATAATGATTGTGTTTTACTGATGTATTTGAAAAAAAAAAAAAAAAAAAAAAACGAATGTGTAGATAGTACAGCAGTGAGGATAGGTATATATTTTTTTATGGCAGTGAACTATAATTTCCAACAATTTTGCTTCCGCGTAGAGAAAGCTTTGTTTTCGTGAAGAAAAAATGTGATTTTCTTGTCAGGTTTTTTTTCATCCTTCTTTTTAAGGATTTGAAGGATATTTTGTTAAGAATACTTTGAACTATGTTTACAACAATTTTTCTTGAAAAAAATATTTTAAAATTCGAAAATTATAAGACACAACATGGTGGTTCATAGCATTGTGGTTTATATAAAAAAAAACACCAAATATTTTAATACTGTTTTTTTGTTTTTCGTTTTTTTTAAATTAAAATAAATCATTTAAAAAATTTTTTTTTCCATTAAAGTCAAAATAGTAATTTAAAAAAAAGACGTAATAACAAAAATCAAACCTTTATATCGGAAAAATGGATTTAACGATCGATTTTAAATTTTGCACCCATACATTTGCGATAATTTACAGAATAATTGAACCACCTGTTTAGATCTTATTAAAGTTTGAATCGAAGAAAGTCTGTGCGCCCTCTAGCTGCCGGAAATGTTAATCTATCGAGCTAAAATAATAGTTTGCAAATGGAATAATATTTTTTGATATTGAATTTTTATATTCACAACTACATCGAAAATTTCTATCAACCAGAATAATAATTCTATTTAGAAAAAAAAAAGTACCTTGCGCCCTAAAAATACGTTTTTATTGTTATTATTTTTTTCGGTCCTCAGGGTCTACTTTTTATTTACTCAAAAATAATAATAATAATAAATGTTACTGAACATAGCTTAAAAGGTATGAAAAAGGCAGGACAAGACTTTCAGCTTGCCTTTTTTTTTTTTTCTTTTGTTCCCTTTTGCAATTAAATATGATTTGATATTTTTTTTATCGTTACAGTTTTCTTATTACTTTTCTGCCTTCACAATCTAATTTATTTGAAAAATTTACTGAGCATAGTTCAAGATGTGACAAAAAAAAAACGACGAAACTTTCGGTCGATTGTTTTTGTAATTCGCTGTTCGATGTAATTGAATCCCGCGCAACAGAATATTCGATGAAACATTTTTTTAAATGATGTCTTTCACGGGCAGCGATAAGAAAGGCAAGTTGAAAAGCTTTGTCATAACCTTGAAACACGTTCATCAAAAATAAAGTGGATTCTAAGATGAAGATACAAGATACAATATGAATTATATCAAATTTTTAATACAGAATAAAATAATATAACAATAATAAAATATAAAATCTTTTTTAAATCGAAGCGAACCAAAAAAAAAAGAGTCTAGCTAAAAATTTGGTCGTATCTTTCGGATACTTTGAGCTAATTAACACATGACAAGAGTGCTTAAAATTTGTCTATACGTACGACTGTTGATATCAAACATTTTTCATTATTAAAAAAAGTCTTGCCAATTAAATTCGTATTTTGTTGAATTATTTTCGTCTTAAAGATACAAAAGTGCAAACTAAGTTATTATCTCTGTTAAAAAATATTTGCAAAGATTAGTAAACTGTGTGTAAAATCTCGTTTACTGATAACGTGTAAAAAATTCAATTTTACACACAATTTTGTTATAATATTAAAGTACTATTTACGTTATACTTATGTAATAAATTTAACATACATAATATATTAAATTTATTATTATCATTATCATCATTATTATCATTATTATCATTATTATCATTATTATCATTATTATCATTATTATCATTATTATCATTATTATCATTATTATCATTATTATCATTATTATCATTATTATCATTATTATCATTATTATCATTATTATCATTATTATCATTATTATCATTATTATCATTATTATCATTATTATCGTTATTATCGTTATTATCGTTATTATCATTATTATTATTATTATACAGTGTATTAAATTATATAAGAATTTTTTTTTAAAGTGTAACAATTGAACTCGTGCTCGTCCAATATTAAAATTGTGGAAAAAAAAAAAAACCGGTTTATCGATCGTTAAAAGTGACTTAATGCCTGAGGTGAAATGCTAAACCGTGGCAATAAATAGGATATGTCGCGTACGTAGATTGTGCTTAAAATATTTGCTAATTATAGTAACATCGACAGAAAGATCAATCGACCTCGTACAAGCAGGAAACTGTCCGCGCAAAGGTCTGGCTGCATTATAACGGTCACCCTCAGATACCTCGAGGAAAAGCACTACGCAACGCGACCACGTCGTGTAATCGTTAAGGGGAGGGGTTGGTTCTCTACTTGCACAGTGTATAATAGTCTCGATATATTAAGGAAATTATCGATTGAAAAGCCAATTGGAAGCAAATCGACGTGCCACTCTACAGTATTATCTCTCACACGTTTTCCATCCATTAATTATACGCTGTTAAACATTTTTGCTGTGAGCTTCTATTACAAGTATAGGCGTTTTTTTTTTAAACATAAATTTTGATAGTAAATTAAATATGTGGGTTAGATGTAAAATTACAGTATATTGTAGGGTCGAAAAATGATTTTTTTACTAAAAAAAATTGCTTTCTTATTAGAGGAAGCTATGTTTTGACGAAATTGTTTCTTTTTTTTTTGACCCGAGATTTTTATGTCAGTATACTCAGAATCACCCAAAACGTCGATAAAAGTGGGTTAAAAAAAATATCACGTGCGTGCGTGTTCCCAACAGCGAAAATTCAATCGTCCATAACTCCCAAACGGTGGGAGAGTCGGAGCTCAACTTTTGCACGTAAATTAAGTCATAACTCCTCTTTGATTACTGCAATCTGTTTTTACAAAATATATTTACATATGTAGATTTTATAGATGTTTTAATTTTATTAAAAGAGGGAGCGTGATCTAACTTTCGTAAAAGTTTGAGGTAAAGCATAAATAGTTCTTTGTGACTGAAGATACGTTAGATTTTTTTTTGTATTTAATTCGATAAAGCAATTTGGATTTTACGTAATTTACAATTTTTCAACATTTTTTGATTTTTTGTCTAGCAATAATTTAGCAATTCGTTGTTTTTGTAGATTCTACATTATAATTTTTATAAAATTTTCTCTATGAGAAAGCCAAAATAGATAAACACACTTCCTCATTGAGGTACCTTTGTAAAAATTCAAAAATGTTGAGGAAGCAATGTGCAAAGTTCTACTGTCCATCCCTCTTTTTTTTTTTTTTTTTTTTTTTTTTTCCTTCTTCTTATTTCGATAATTATTGTTTAATGTAGCTGTTTTTTTTTATTTCATTAATTTTTCATAAAATGGCGGCTCTATAAAAAAAAGTAATTTTCTGAAATTTTTTTTTTACATTCAAGGGTCCTTAAAAAATAACAAAAAATGACCCTAAATTAAATGATTAATTGATATAATATTACAATATTCTATATTAATTAATATAAAAAAACGAACATGTGCAAATAAAAAATAATGCAATTCTCTTTTTGTGAGAAAAATTATTTGCACTTCAATTTTGGGGACGAAATGATATTTCTTTTTTTTTTTTAAAGACACTTTTTTAAATGTATTTTCAAAAATTTAAACACTGTACTGTATAGTCTATTATATGGAAAAAATGTATAAAAAATTAGAAAAAAAAACTTTGAATGGCTTGAAAAAAAAAGTATATGAAAAACTGAGAGGAAAAGTGCGCAAAAACATATAATATCTGCTATTTTTTTTTATGGAGCGTATACTGTTTGTGAATATATATACAGAGTATATATACGAACGGGTATTATTTTGGGGAAAGATATTCCAGCACCATCAAAAAGACCCATTTAATTCGGCCCGAGTCTGTTGTTATAGTGCTGGCCGGAAGCTTTTGTCAGATTACTTTTTTTACGATTTATCTAAAACTCGAAATCCTCGACGAGTTTATTTCGACGTACGGAAAACCAATTTTTATAATCTTTGATTTTTAAATTGCAGGAATCTACTTTTTTTTAAATCTTTGATTTTTAAATTGCAAAAATCTATATTTTTTTAAATCTTTGATTTTTAAATTGCAGAAAATTATCTTTTTTTAATCTTTAATCTTTAAATTGCAGAAAACTATTTTTTTTTAATCTTTGATTTTTAAATTCCAGAAAACGAATTTTTTTTAATCTCCGGTTTTTAATTTGCAGAAAATTATTTTTTTTTAACCTTTTATTTTTAAATTGCACAAAACTATTTTTTTGAATTTTTTATTTGTACAGCAGAAAACTATTTTTTTTAACCTTTGATTTTTAAATTGCAGAAACCTATTTTTTTTTAATTCTTGATTTTTAAGATGCAGAAAATTATTTTTTTTTAATCCTTGATTTTTAAATTCCAGAAAACTATTTTTTTTTTTTAAATCTTTGATTTTTAAATTGCTGCAAACTATTATTTAAAAAAAATCTTTAATCGTTTTTAATCGTAGAAACCGAGTTTTTTTTTTACCTTCAATTTCTTCTTGTCGTAGACATTTTTTTCTTCATTTATGAGGATTTATTGATTTCCCAACGTTAACTAGCTTGCCAGTGATTTATCGCAGTACACGCGAGTCTCACAATGTGTAAATACATTGTATGTCAGTGGCATATATATTTATTAACACTGTTGTATTTACGAACAATGTTTTCACTCATTTCATATACTAGTTTGCGCTTATTAGGGCAAAGCCTCCATTTCGTCTAGGCGGTAGAATAAATTCTTCCACAAACTTTCAATGAATTCTATCGACCTGTTACGTCACGCATCAAGAGGCGCATTATGCAAATATTACATTATTCGGGTAAAAGTCTTTTTATATTTCTCAATATCATATTTCTCTAATCATTCTTTAATATTTTTTAATAAAGCACAAATATACAAAATTATTTGAAACATACGAAAATTGCAATTGAAAAAAATTTAATGAAATAAATTATTTGATTACGAGTGAAATTCAATATTTTATTGTCGAGACTATTTTTTTTTATGATTCCTTATTAAAGGGAGTGTAGAATTGCTTCAGAAAAAAGCGTGTTTTATTTTTATTTTATCCTAAAAAAAAAACAAAACAAATAAAAATGTAATTTTAAGAGATTAAAAAAAATGGAAAATGAATGAATTTTTTCCAATAATTTTTTATATTCCGACCAGATAATTTTTTGTTTTCACGCGAAAATAAAAAATGAGTGTAGCCAAAGTTAAATAAAAAAAATATCTCATTTAACACCAAATAAAATATAAAACATATTTTCACGCAGTTTTACAAAATTCAAATTTGTAATTTTCTCTAGATCTTCAAGTGTGAGAGCTCATTTTGTTTGTTAAAAGATGCATTGTGAATTCACTGAAAAACATTGTTAATAACATTTTTCATTTAAAAATACCAGCCAATTTTTTAAATAAAAAAATCTGAGGCATTTAAATGAACTAAACAAAGTAAATTATATTTACCGAACAAAACGAACGATCATTAATTAACATCGAACTAAAATGATAAATTCGATTTCTAAAAAAAAAATGTGTAAAAAATATGTCCAACATTTTTTTTTCTTTTGGCATAAACTAAATAATTTTCTCTACATTCATTATTATACATTAAAAAAAAACTTAACCAGAGATCTATAAATTGAATTTCGAACAATTTTCAAAATCTTTTGCTGACTTATACTTAAAAAAAAAAAACGTTAATATTTCGTTAAACATAATTTATCGTTCACGTACATTGTTCGCCATATGTATAGAGTAGACAATGGATAATAGTGCATTATAGTCGCGACGTATGTATACATATATGACGTATCTGTAAAAGTGAGATATATAGTTTGAGGGTAGAAAAGCGAGTGCGATTGTAGCCTTGATTCGCGACCGGGGCGCAACTTTGCCTTAGCTATATGAGGCTTATACATGATAACGTTAGCTTGGGTTAGTGTAAGTTTCGCACACGGGCGTGGTCTAGATATATCCATGGCAAAATCCTCCAAGTAAATTGATACGTTCTTATGAATCGATATCAACTCCAAGCTTACGTGACACTGGCCTTCTTCCATCGACGTTTCGAGTCGAAGCATGGTCTTCTGACCATTCCGCGTTTGATTTTCCTCGCCGGCTCTATGACCCCCGGCTATATATATATTCAATGCAATTGATCATCCGACATCGAGCGCGCGGCAAAGGTCGCCGTTAATGAAAACGTCCAATCAAATATGCCCACCGATATTCTGGATCCGGAGCGAGCTGTCCAGATCTAAAAAAAGAAGGCTCCAAAGTGTAGAACTTTTCACGTTGCTTCTACATTTTTGTATTTTTTTACAAAGCTACAAAGATACGAGGAAATATGTTAAAGAATATTAGCTTCTTTATAGAGGAAGCTTCGAAGAAAAAAATGAAAAGATTCTCTAAAGTGTGATCTGTGTGTTGGATTCTCACCAAATTGTACAAACAACGACACATTCCATTCAAGTTTTGGGGTAAATTTTGGATCGGTCGCGTGAACCGTTCTTGGGTTACAAAATAAAAAAATACGAAAATGCAAATTTGTGTGAAATATAGTTTATCGATTTCGCCTAAATTTAGTATTAAACAATGGGACACTCTATTTAAGCTTTGCGCAAAATTGTAGATCAATTCTTTGAACCGTCCTTGAGTTATAGCATTTAAAAAAAAATATATATATATGAAATTTCAAAAGTCCATAAAATTCGAATAGCTTTACCGATTTTGTCGAAATTCAATACCAAACGACATTGAAGTTCAGTTGTGTAGAACTATTTGGCTCCCAAGGTCCTTTTTTCAAAATTTCAAAATTACATAAAATCTGAATGGCTATTATATATTTTGTCAAAAATGTCAATATTTATAGAGGGATTAATACTCCACTTGCGTGCCAAATTTGAGACCGATCGCTCAAACGGTTACTGAGTAATAGACGATTGAATTTTCCAAGCCACACACGCATACATTTTTTCCGAACTACTTTTCGACGTATTGGACGATTCTGTGTATACTGGCATGAAAATCTCAAAATAGGCTGTCTCTGAATGAATCCTGATGTCTACTGCGACATCAGGACTGAAATATCTCTCAAGTTGATTTCTATTCTACATTATTAATAACGTTATGCTATTTTTTGCTTTGCAGAAGGATATCGGGGAAGAAATTCGCGGAGTGAGCGAGAAAAGAAAAATAAAACGAATCGACGTGAAAGTGGTGGGCAGTGTGTTAAAGGAAGTAAAAAAAGATTTGTCTTGAATGCGGATAGGTTAAAGGTGAACTGGGTGAGAGAGTCCCCGAAATTGTGGTGAACACGGGGCATGGTCGTAGGTGAGACGGCGGGGCGATGACGCTCTATCACCGTCCGCAGACGTCACCACGAGTCCCCCAGGACTCGACAGACTCCCTCATCCCAAACCCGGTCCCGACCCTCGCTACAATCGTCAGTCATTATCGACATCTAAGAAACGGTACGATAGATCCGATTGCCCCGGCTAGGAGGCATGAGAGATCGGTCTCGACATCACGATCATCAAGGTCAGGCGATGCCCCTCGAAGAAGTCCAAGGACTTCTGCCACCACCGTGCAGAACAGGTATCTAAGATACAGAGACAATTTTTTATTCAACATTAAAAAAAAAAAATTTAACTAATATCGGAGCGTCAGCTTCGAAGTAACAAATTTCCCTTTTGTTTCACACATTTTTTTTGTTGATTTTGAAAAGTAAAAATAAGATTTTGTTGTTCTAAAATTAGAAGCGAAAAAAAAAATGGTTAAATTTACAAGTATCTTTGTTAAATTAGAAACCTCAAACAAATTGGTCAAACGTACAAAATTTTGTTTCTTAAATTAGAAGTGGAAGAAAAATTGAGCAAACTTATAGAATTTTATTTCTTGAATTACAGTTGACAATAGAAAATTATAGATACGTCGAATTTACAACAGAAAAATTTGTAAAATTGTAAACGACGAAGATTTATTTATAAAAAATGCCAAACGAATGGAAAACAGAAATCACAATTTTTGTTGTTGTTAGCATTATAACGATTTTTTTTGCATGTAGCATGATTTAAATTTAATGAGACGTTTAATTTCCTGAAATAATTTTTTTTTCTTTATTACATTCTTTTTTCTTCTTATGCCCAAATGAATTTTTTTTTTGCTGTGATTATTTCTGCTTTTCTTCCATAATTCTCCATAGATTTATTTAATAATAAATGCAGAATGCCAAAAATACGACTCGCAAATTCTTGTGAATTGTTGAAATATTCTGTTGTTCCTTTGAAATCATTTTTATGTAACTACGAATGGACCATTTGTCGATTTTTAGCGAATGACGTTTTTTTTCTTTGAAATATTGTAGGTAACCGGGGTTCGCTCAACGTCACTATTGTCCAGGTGGGCACTGGAAATGGAAGTGGAGTCGGAAGTGACTTGCTGGGTTTGGAGCCACCAGCGGAGTTGAAACCATCCCCGTCGCCGCTTTCCGAGACGAGCGCCACACTGCCTTCTGATAACAATGACACCTTTACTGGAGGTAATGATGATTTTATATCTGTTCAGAGTAACATATTAAAAAAAAGAAAAAACAAACAAATATCTCAAAAGAATTGGCAATAAAAATCCCATCACGAAATCTCGTAATTTCGTTACAGTCGAAAATAATATTTTCAACCATTTCCTCGGAAACTGAAAAGTGAAATTAAAAAATCGACGTCTTAGGATTTTCGGCTCGATTTTTTTTCAAGCTAATTAAAAATCTAATATTTTTTTTTCAAGAGTGAATAATATTAATTAAAATATAACTTAGAGAATGAAATATTAATACTTTTCCTCTCGTTTGTTCTTTACGATTCTCTTTGAAACATTTTGTTCAAAAACTATCCTTTAAACTATTTCAAGGTGTTATGAACGTGACGTGACATTCTTGATGTTGGGATTCGCGCGGACAGCATACGTGGGATAATTCCTAATTTAATTCGCAAAGCATAACACAATTCGAGCAGTCACGAGCTGGATTTTCGCCTGACGCGATAAGAACTTGATACCCCGTTTCTGAAGGATAACGCGTTTTGAAAAATTAAATTTTTCAAATCCCCGACAGAAATAAGTCGTTATGAAAAGAAGAAAATCATAAAATGGACAAGAAAAGCAGTACGTCCAGCAATTTTATTTTATTATATTGCATTAAAACAAAATTATGAATGTTTTCTGTGAGGGATTTTTCTGTTTTTTTTTTTCAAATATTTAAAACTTTTTCTATCGCAAGTTCTAAATAGAAAGTGTATAATAGTTGCTAGACTCGAACAAGATTCAAAGGAGAAATATGGGAACATGGTCAGTTTTACGTGTTTCAGTTTATTTAAAGCTAAACATAGGTTTACCTTGCATAAAGCTCGACTCCTGGTTGCATCGAAATATTTCACTGCTTCTTTTTTTTTTCTTTCTTTCCATTTCAACTGCTATACCGCGGTGGCAAACTTTTTCACGAGGCAAAACTTAACACTCGTATTCGTACTTCAAAAGAATCGAGGAAAACATATATATATGTGTATATGTATAGACGCGAACATTCTCGCTTCTACTGCAGAGCTTTTGTCTGACTGCTAAGAGGCCTCACTACTTCGACGTCGTGTCTCCTCTGTGTGTTCCCTCTGCTTTTACCGCAACTACATAGTAACGAATTCCTTTCTCACTTTCTCTTATACAATCCCTTAACATCCGAGAATATCGCTTCATCACAACTGGGTAGTTGAGCTGAAGTTTTTTTTTCTTTTTCGAGAAGTTGAAACAAAAAAGGAAGAAAAAACGGAGGCAAAGTAGAAGCTTGTACATTGCTTCCTCATTATTTTCCACTTTTTTACAAAGTTGCCTCTACGAGGAAGTATGTTAATCGATTTTGGCTTCCGCAAAGAAAAAGCTTTGTAAAATAGTGAAAAATAATAAGGAAGCAATGTGCAAGGTTCTACTTTGCAACTTTGTTTTTAAGAAATCAGAGTCCAGTTAAAAACCACTTAAATCCAATCGGTCAAAAAATAGTTAAGAAATCAGATTTTCATACAGCATCCTGACATTGAAAACCTCGTAAATTTTTTTTGTTTTTATTTTTTTCATAAAAACAAACCTTCCTCCATGAAGAAAAAAAAACAAACAAAGGCTGCACAGTAAAAATTCCACAAACGTTCAAAGAACCTTAATGCTAATTTAAAACAATTTTTCTTGTCAGTATTTTTGTTTTATAAAAAAACAGTACAAAACAATTTCATTTTTATTTAAATCTTATGTATTTCATATAATTTCTACAGAAAAAAATATTTTTCACTCCCTTTTACAATCTGCTGTTCGTAAGTTAAAAAGAAAAAAAAAATGTGTTATTTCTTATTACAAAAAATGTAAAACCTAGCAATAAAAAAAAATAAAATTGTTATTTCAAAAACGGCTAATTTGATACTACATAAATTTTGTTTACTGTGTGCACGCATTTTGCACAAGCCTTCTAAGGGCATAATATTGGAAGGTGTGTGTGTGAAGTGTTGGGTTATCTGGGCAATGGCTTGGAGTAATATTCTGGAATGCCCGATCGATCCATTCGTCTCGACGGACGAGCTGTTCACTTCGTCATTTCCTGTGACAGGAAATGTTTGAGAATCTCAGCTTGAGGCCTCCAGGGCTATCTTCTGCCTGCAAGAAATGATCTATACGACATGAGGTTGGCAACTAAAGGGGAATAATAGTCGTTTACTCGACGAAAATAACCCACGATGACACTTTGCTATTACTAATAAGCTGTATAAATATTACGGTATAAATATGACCTGCTTTCACCTCAGCTAGTAACAGTCATCAGAAGAAATGTCACCGTGCATTTTGCATATATTTTTAATGACTCACAGACATACGAAAGTTTTTTCTTTTCATTTTTAATGTCTTTTTTTTACTATGTATGGTACAGACATTACAAAATTAGGTAACTCTTTTTCACTATTTTCCATTTTTTGCGAAGCTTTTTCTGTGAGAAATTATGTTAATCAAGTTTTTACGTTCTCATAAAGTTTTGCGAAAGGTCGAGAATAATGAGGAAGCAATTTGCAAGATTGTAATGTGGAGGCTTGTTTGAGAATTTCGCCACTGGAAGTCATTAATTATTTCTCTTACATTTTTTTTTCAGTTACATCCTCCATCGCAACGGCTGGTAAAGTTATAAAGTAAAAATATTAATTAATTCCCCAAACTTTGCGTAGAGAATTTTAATTCCATAGATTGAAATTCACTCCAGTTTGTGTATTTAACTCGTCTTGGATTTTAGAATTTTTTTTGTTTTTATTAAGATTCAATGATTTTATTAATTTGAATCCAGGATTTATTTATAAGAGATTAAATTTTCTATGAAGAAGTAAAATTAATAATAAATGTAATTTTTCAATCGATTGATTTTTTCTCAATTTTAATAGTCGCCATCATTGATTTAAATTTCATTTTTACACGAAGTTTCGATTCCCTTTTCATGGAAATAAAGCCTCTATGAGAAAAGAAAAATGGAATATCAAAAGTGCGTCTTGTGTCTGTTCTGTTAATCTATTTTCCGAGTCGGAAATTACGTATGTTGAAGTTAATACTCCACTGTCTCTACATCTAAAACTCGCAACTTGTCTCTGCTGTAGTTGGCTTGTCACAGCAAACTTACCAGCACGATAATCGGATTGTTCCGACGAAGCGCAGAGTTATCTGAGAGAGTTGGCTTCGAGGGTAGCATTTACGGCGTTGCCAGCTTAGTAATAGAGCTTACCACTCTTTCATATAAAGCAAGTGGCCTTGTCATCACTAACCCGAGAATATTCTTTCATCGATCGAAAATGCATCGTCATTACAGAAATGTTACAAAGACGATAGCACCATCAGTGATCACATCGTTGAGCTTTTTTTTCCACTCTATTGTCACAAAAATCTTTAAAAACAATCTGACGCTGGAAAAATAAAAATCGTTACGAACAAAAGTGTCGACTTAATAATCAAAACTCCAGAAAAATTTTGTATGCAACACGTGATGCTTGAGATTTCTCCAAATGTTGAGATTTTGCTTAAATAATCTCAAATTAGGCCAATTACTGCTCATTTAACGTTCATTATGAAATAAAATATTAGAAAAATTTGTGAAAATTCTAAAAATCATGTGTTACAATAATTTTCTAGCTGCTGCCAATCGTGAAGTTAGTATTTTTTCTTTTTTTTGTTGTTGTTGAAAAAAAAATTGAAAGAATCGCCGGCCCGGTTACCAAAAAATGTAATCCTTCAAAACAGGTTTTTAAAATGTGTCGTTCGATTGCTTTAAAAAATCGTAGATAATTAAAGACATGTAAAAAAAAAAAAATTTAGTTCTTTTTAGGGTTCCGTCAATCATATAAAAAATTGCGGAACGAATTGGAAGGGTCAAAGGTCAGACCCAGGTCGAAACCAGGTTTAATGCCCCATAAACAAGCTTTCAAAGCAGTATCCTGCAAATTGCTTCCTTATTATTTTATATCTTTCGCAAAGCTTCCTCTATGATGAAGCCAAAATTGATCAATACGCTTTCACATAAAGGTGGCTTTATCAAAAAACGTACTAAATAATGAGGAAGCTATTTGCAAGGTTCTACTTTGCAGCCTTTTTCTTCAGATTTTTATCGACTGCTTTTTTTAGAGCGGAATGTTTCTAAAATAAAATCCAAAAGTAGGTCGATTTTATCTTGAACGCTCTCTCCATTAATTGTGTTTTATTTTTATCGTTGATGTATAGGAGCTGATCCACGTTTACTCTTGGGAGGTGTCGGTGGCTGCGGCGACCGTAATACGTGGGAAGGTCGTTACCACGTTAAGGAACATCGTCGTGCCGGAAAAGCGACTTTCCAGGGTCAGGTGTACAACTTCCTGGAGCGTCCCACCGGCTGGAAGTGCTTCCTATACCACTTCTCTGTGTAAGTAATTATTTCTTTTACTATCCCTCGTAAATTGACCATTCGTAACCGAGATCTCCTCCAGTCTGAGGGAGAGGCATCGTTGAAATTTTACTCTTCGTCGATTTTCTTGTTCGGAAATTTATATCCTTTATAGAAAACTAAATTATAACCGCTGTCTCTGTTCGATCACAACTTTGGTCTTTGTCGTTTTTTTTTCTGTCGATACCTTCCTGCTTTGATGAATTCTCTTCGAGAAATATCTCAGCGTTACAAACAGTTAAGCAAACTATTCAGCTTTGCTGGGTTATAAAAAAAGGGTACTTTGAGTATCAAGAGGGAAGATTGATGACCAAGTTTTTCGCAAGTTTAAGAAAAGTTTTGCAGTTACCCCGGTGCCCTCGGCAAATGCAAATCACGGAAGGTTTACGTTGGCCGCGACTGGTTAAACGAATCACAATGAAAAGTAGGAAACTCTGGAAGATAGAGTCAGGAATATCACTAAAAAATATGTATAATAATCGTCCTTTTTTTTTTTATTAATGCACTGTGATTGTCGAAAAAGAGAGTACAAGTTCTTCCACGAAAAATCAAATTTTTCCCTACTAATTAAAAAAAGTATACACATATATGATTCTAATTTTGAATCTGTATCTTAAAAAATATAAATCGTATCTAAATTTTAAAAAATATCAATGTATGCATTTTTTATTGCTTCTAAGAAGAAAATTTAATCAGATTTAATTGAGCAATTTAAAACCACTTACTTTTTTCTGTCTGTATTACATTTTTATGCACATGAATCTCTTAAAAAAATTTTTTTTGTAGATTCGTCAAATTTACATTAATATGTAACAAGAAACGAACGAATATTTCTTTTCTATTAAAACGACAGCAAATATATTGTAAAAAAAAAGTTATATGAAAATCTGTTTATCAAAACAAGCATGAAAAATTCCCTAAGCTGAAAATGCATTCTTAACAAATGATTTTTGTGCTTTTTCTTAAAACAAGAAACTGACAAAAAACTTGTCAGTTTAACACAATTTTTTTGTCAAACTCAACACACAATTTATCCATTATAAAACTACTAAAAATGATAATTTACCATTTTACTGTCTTCAATAGATTTTAAAGCATATGAAGATTTATGAGCCCTGAAAAAAAAGAGCAGATAATTTATTGTCACACATAAAAGCAGTGTATATCTCCAGATAGAATTTATATACAACGAACAATAAAGGTGGGAAAAAAAGAGTATATAGTTAGCAGTACGGGGGAGGGCGGGGCGAAGTGAATCGATATCCGACGCACGAACAGACGGACGAACGATGATTTGATACACTCACCTCGCAACTACTGTCAACAGCTGCAACAAAACCAACTTTTCACGTACCATAATCGAGATGTTTGATTCACGCGATACCGTTATTATAACTCCCCTTCTCCATTCCCCGCCTCCATCATTCTCCACAATTGCCAACACCGGATATCAATGTGCATACTATAACACGAGTGAGCCCCAGTCGTGCTGTACATACCTAAATGAAGATATAATCGTTGAGGCTTGTTTAGCAATATCCTGTATCACGCTGACCCAGAAACATATTTCCCAATCTAAAAGCTGTCTATCTTTAATAGTCTGGAGAAGAATTAACAAAAAAAAATAACAATAACAAAATCTAATTGAATCATTTATTATTCTGAGCAATTTAAATACCTAACAAAAAAGCTGCAGGTAAAACAGTGCAAGTTTTATTTAAAAAAGGATATTTAAGTTGCGCTGCTTTATGACGTCTCGACTGCATGTGTATAGCTTATAAATGTTGCAGTACATTAGCGAAATAATGATGGGCATAATTTCTCTCTTTTTTTCTTTTTTTTTTTTTCTTTTCTTCCACCCCCTGATGGAACTCAGAGTCTCTTTATAGATTTATGCGCAGGTTCATTGTTGGATATCGCGTACAGGCTGGATATAAGTAGACAGAGAGTAGCCTGCAGTACGGACGAACAGAGGGCGGGCTGCACGCTGAGTGAAACTACTGGTGCGAGGCGGTCGATGTAGTAAGTTTTCTACTGATCGAGCATCGCTTTGGCCATAGCTCGTGTACGATCAGGACGAAGGGAGAGTGGATTAAATGCTTGTTCTACAGATTGTTCTCAGGCCCTCAGACAGGTGTTTTAATGTACAGAAATTCTAGGCTTACTTATCTGCGGTTATCTGGTCACAGCAAATGTTGTTATAGATAAAGAAAAATCTGAGAATCTATGTCTTGTGTCGATTGTGTGCAACACATTTTTTTTTGCTTTCAATGTTATTCATGTAAAAAGAAAAAAATATATATATTTTTTTAGGTAAATAAATTTTATTTTGTTTATGTAAATAACATTTTTGTCAATTGCGATAAAATTTTTCGTAGACTACGAAAGAAAATCTAAAAATTCGTGTGGGGTATCTTTTTTTTCTGTCGCGCTCCGAATAAATGACCAATTACAGTGGATTTAATCATTAACTTATGTTTAAAGCATAATTCTTTATGAAATTATCATTTATTTTCATTCGAAGCCGAATTACTTTTTGAATTACGATTTATTTTCATTCAAATTCTATCGGATGTTTGGATTTTAATTTAAATTAATCACAAATTCCGTCGGAATATGGATTGTCATTTTCCTCTGAATTTTTTAGTTTTATTTAGAGTACTGCGTTATTATTGCAATATTTTTCTATGAAATACCGAATAAATGAACGTTTATTATTATTTACAATATTTAGGAGTAAATAAATTTGCGTATATATAATTAAGATTGAAATATTTGCTGAAACAATTGACTGTCAATCAATTAATTCATAATTGACAAAAAAACGTAAAATCTAAGAACTATCACAAGCAATCGAACTGTTATTAATTTAAAAAAATAATTATTTTCGAAATTTCGTTTAAAGCCAAAAGTTTTATTTGGAATTTTGTTCTCGCAGCACATAGCTTCAAAGTTTATTAAGTAAATTCAATATTCAGTGCTTTTTAACAATTTATAGAAGAAGACCTCTCTAGAATTATATTCAACAGTTAAGGAAGTTAAATATTTGACGAAAACAGGAACCCCAGGTTTCGGTAGAAAAAGGTTTTGTGCTTACCTCCGTTTGCCATTAGAGGAAAATGGAGCTGAAAAACAAAAGCCTTTTAGTCATCACGTGATTAAAGTACAGGATGTTTTTTTCCCCTCTCTCTCTCTTTCTCTTTAGTGGGGTATTGATTTTCCCAAAGGGACTGTGTTTGTCCAGATAAAATTCGATCCATCACCAACGCGGTATGGTGTGAAGCCCGACGCCACCAACATTCCCCGTGTTATATTGATTTTTTTTTCTTCTTTGCCACAGGCACAAAAGTGCAATAACCAAGGTAACGAAAGCGTAGTTTTCCACGAATATGGCTTTACTATTGCGTGAATAAACTTTCCACTCGCGTCTTCTATATTCTGGCCTGGCCTCAGGGGCCAACGCCAGTTATCCATTTCAATTTCAATTCCCCAAAGGACTACGGATCCTGCACACCCTACAAGGGCTTCGTAATTCTCTCTACCTTTTTTTTTTTTTTTTTTTTTTTTCATTCCCTATGGTGAATTTATGCGTGATACACATTTTCCACAAACATTATTGTCGTAAAAGGTATCACGCTCGATAAAAGACTTGTTATATTGATTGAGTAAACCACTCATTTTCATATCGAGATTGCCTTTGTAATTGCAACGATGATTAAATTTACATACTACATAATAATAACAAATGCATACATTTACTCTGGGTTAATTGGATACACAGTAGAAACAGAATTGAAAATTGTAATAGTTTTAACAGAAATATTGTGCCGAGAAATGTCCGCAGAAACTTTGAATTCGTTTCACATCATTTTTTTTTTAATTCTATTTCTAGTTTCACAATAAAAGAAAAAAAATTAATAAATGATCTGTTAAATAAATGTTTCATTTTGACAGAAAATAATTGATTATCTATTACAAAATAATAAAAATATGAAAATCTTACCAAAAAAAATATTTATGTCACTTCTGATGTAACATAATTATTTTCGTTAATTTGGTGTTTTTTCTATCAATTCTAATTTAATAAATAAAATTGTGTTAATTCAACATAAAATGTTCGTCTCTCCTAATTTACCAAATTATTTTTTATCTTTTATAATTTCAAGAAAAAAAGACATCCTGTGAACTCGTGAAATTTACAAAATCTCTAAATTTAGAAAATAAAATCGTAGAATAATTTTTTATACTTTTGAGAAAAACATGTAAAAGATATATCGATTGTGCGACCTCTCGTTTTGATGCAGATCATTTTAATTGCTATAACGAATAAATTTACTAATTAAAAAATAATAATAATAATTGACGCATATATTTAGACTTGGTTATAGGGTTTTATAGGCAGCGTTTAGCTAGACCGTCAAAGACTGGCGATTGCCCTAGTGACTGTCTACTTTAGACCTAGTGGCAGGATATAATGTGGAGAAATATGCAAGCGTCGAGGCTGCCGCCCGGGCACTGGATTTCTACCTGGGTCACGCGAGCACGGTCAACGATCGATTACGCGCCAAATATACATCAGACCGAATTTCAGGATACTTCAGTAAACGTCCTTTACAATTACAACATTTTAAAGTTATGTCGAAGTAGTAATTACGACTAATTTTAAATTGATGAAAATTTGTGTATACTTTTAACAGAAAGTTTCTCTTCTCAAAACATCACAGAAAATTTATGTTAATCATTTTTTTGGCATTCTAAAGTTTTACAAAAAAAAAAAATGATGATAACATTTTTTTTTAAAGTTTTTTACACTTTTTTATTTGACAAAATATTTTTTTTTATCTTCCTTTTACCATTTTTTTTACACTCCTTTTTTTTTTGTTTTGTTGTTGTTGTTAAGTCACGGAAAATTAATTAATTATTCAGGGAAAAGTGAGGGTACTTTTACATCGTAATAAAGTGGACATAATGCTGATAATTTTAGGTAATTTTCTGCACGAAAGTCATCACGTGTATTTTCGAAATAAGTGCTTAAATGAGGATTAAGGGCATTGACCTGCGAATTTCATAGCAACTGGCTTATCGATGTAACTAGGCTTGCGTGCTTTAGAGCTATTAATCCACCGAATGCCGAATGTCTTGTCACGTGATGCAGTGGCTAAGGTGCAGTGTGGGCTCATCTTTGACCCCATAAAAATTCAACTTTTTCGACTTGACGTCCCAATTGAATTTTTGAGGAATTCTCTTTTACGAGAAAGTATTTTTGGCTCGATTTGACTTCCTCATAGAGAAAGCTTTGCAAAAAAAAAGAGCTGCAAAATAAATAACAAAAAATTCGCAAGGTTCTATTTTGCAGGCTTGTAAATTTTTTTTTAAAAGCTGTAAAATAATGAGATATCAATTTTCAAGGTTCGACTTTGCAGGCTTGTTCGGAGGCATTTTTAAAAAATGCAAAATGTCATAAAATTTAAACAGCTCAGCCGATTTGCGTCAAATTTTTACTGAAGTCTTTTTTGGACGTTTTCGATCATTTGGAATATCTTTGACATGAATAATTCGAAAGAAAAAAAAAATTCACAAAAACAAAGCTTCCTTTATGAGGATCTTTTTTTATTTTTTGTAATTTTCACAGATTTATTTGTCTTTTCTAAAATAGTTTAAAAGAAAATTTGTAAATTCGTCACATTAATCATTCCGATTTTATATTTAAAAAAAAATATATAACGTGCGCGTTATTTCTCGATTATATTTCATTTTCCACAATGTCAACTAAATGAAAAAGTATATGTTTACCAATTTTGCTTTTTCCGTAGAGAAAGCAGTGTAAAAAAAAGGTGGAAAATAATGGGTCGATGTGTAATTCATATCTGTTATCTTTGCTATACATCAGCGTTTTTATGGGGACAATTAATAACGTACATCGTTTATTCGTTGCGTTGGGTCAACGAAAAACATTGGTAATTGCGAATGTTAGCCACGATTTCAATTATCGGACGTTAATATATCAATATATGTACAGCTGTGTATTAATATCGCGTGCTATCAATCTAATCATAAATATATCTAGATGTGATGCACCAGTCTATGAAAGGCATTTCAAGACCAATAATAATAAAATATTAATATGTACGAGTAGGATAATAAAATGATTTATCGGGCATTTCCATCGTTTCAGTCGCGCCTCGTTATTCATAACAAAACGTGGAGAGAGAGAAAGAGAGCTGCAAGGGAATGATATAATCGATCGCGAAGCCATACATCATTATGCGGGTGACGTTTGGTTATTCTGTTTGACGTGGAAAAAAAAACGAAAAAAAAACGATCGAGTGAGAGATCGGTGATTACCGAATCTACATTTGTTCACCTAGGGTGTTCAGAATTAATCGTACAAGACGGAACTACAAAAACTGCTCTCTTTTATTTTTTTTAAATATCATAAAAAAAAAGTTATAATTTAGAAATTGATACAGAGTTAAAACTAAATTTTAATTTGTGTTTTAACTGAATATTTATATTCATAGATATTAAAAAAACACAAATTTTGAATGGCAATCTCTAATTTGACATAAAAAGTACAAAAAAGAAGTTTCAGTTTCGCTTGAAAATATATTTTTGTGATTTTTACAAAAAAATTGTCACAGGCTTAAGACTTTTTTTTTTTTTGTAAACTGAACCTAATTTTACAAAAATAAAATTCGACAAATTTACAGAATTTTGTTGTTGCCACTTCTAATAAAGTAAAAAAAATATTTGCGATTTCGTCGTATTTACAGAATCTTTGTTTTACAGTTTAAATTTTTAGCAGGAAAATCCAGAAGAAAAATTAACTCAATGGAATCTGTTACGTCGAAAACTGGTTCTCTGATATCGCACATTTATTTTTACAATCCAACGATGATTGACTATCTTTTAAAAAAATTCTTAATAATTACAATCGAGCTTTCCAAAAAAATGAAAAAAAAACAATACTGACAGACCGTCCGTCATCGTTTAGTACCTACAGACAATCAGTTTCCATTTTGAACGAAGCTATACAATGTCACACAGTGAACCTATTCCACGGATAGATTCGTAGTGAGAGCCTAGATGCAACATATTATAGTCATATACGAAGCCTGAGCTCATTTTCAGTAACAGCCACAACAGAAACTAGGTTGCTGAGGGTAGATGGGTACAATAAAAAAAAAAAAAAAGAAAAAAATGAAAAGAATGAAATATAAGAACAGCACATATTTTATATGTGGCGTTGTATGAAAGTGAGAAAATCAATAGCAGTCGTTAGCACAGTGTTTCGTTCTCTACCTCGCAGCTTTTACTCCCACCTCTTATCTACTCTTCACTCTCTTCTTTTTTTTTTTTTTTCGTTACTGTCTCTTGCTTTTTGCCCTGTATATCTTATACCTTCTCACTCGCACTTTCTTTCGTTCCTCTCGACATGAACGCTAAAAAACTAAATTGAAAATTGTGTAGATTTAACAGAATAATTGTGTTCACAAACGTTCACAGAAAGTTTGTGTTATTTTAACTATTTTTGAAATGTCAGTTTCCCGTTTTTGAAAAAGAAAAATACTAAAATATTTTGTAAAAAAGAAAAATGTAGGAATATTTTATGGCATTTTAACAGAAAAATATTTGTCTTTTTTTTTTTTTACATCTTTTCTGTTATTTTCACAGAAATATCTTTACAATATTTTTCTTTTTTATCATTTCAATAAAAAAAATATTTGTCATTTCCTTTTTCCCAAAATAAAATAAAATAATTTTCCAAATCTTTGTGTTACTTTCTTAATATAAAAAAAAATGCCAAAGTAACACAAAGGGAGTTACTTCGAAAGCTGACACTTCAATTTCACGCAAACATTTTTTTTAATGTGTATCTTTTGTGTTCAGAAGCGCTCATCCTGTCTTATTCGTGTACGTGAATACAGCCTTGAACTTTCGTGAAGCCATTAATCGAAGTTTCCACTATGAGAGGCCCAGGCGATAACCCAAAAAAAACACAAGAAAAAGTCAACAGTACGAGGAAGTTCTTGGTGTTAGATAGACTGCCATCCGGCGATAACACATTCACGATTCTTGTAGCATCCTAGCGTGATAAGTTATTCAAATTATGTATTCAAATTAGATCATGCGATACCTGCAGTCTAATACCTGTATTTGCATGTTTGCATGATGTACTATCTCTGTAGATATTCTTTACATAATATCGAGCTTCGCATACATTGCAATGTTTTCCCTGCGGTGGAAGAACGATAATAGAGCTTTTATATTCTTCCTTTAAGCGAGACGGAAAAACTTAGAAAAGCGGGGAAAAAACGCCATTTTTATATAATCCGTTGTGTAATTTTAGTATATTTTCAGCTGAGAAAATAATAAATATCCGGTTATCGAGCTAAAAGGGGAAGAAAATGTGACATTGGAAGGGACAGAAAAAAATTTTAAATCAGCAGTTCCATAATTAAAAAAAAAAAATGTCCGACTTTACATTATTTTGTAATAGGCTAATAATAAATATTTGTGTATTAGAATGACAGAAAACAGGTTGTAAAATGGAAGGAAAATTTTTAACAATTTTTTTTTGTAAGATTAGAAATTGAGAAAAGAATATATATTGTGCCAAACGAATGCGAAGTTTCTGTGGACGCTTTTGCATACGATGTTTCGGCTGTAACAACACAATTTTCAATTTTTATTTTTTACTGTGTGGCAAAGTAAACTATGGAATTTAATGTCATGTTTTATATTTTGTTTGCAGCAGACTCGAGGCTTGTGACGATAAGAATCGACGATTAAGGATGTCGTTTATTTTGAGATGAGCATAAAAAAGTACTGTCGGCAATGGTTTTTCAGTTAAAATTTTAAGGATACTATTTTCCTTGAAAAGCTCACATCTTATCTCCGTCATTTCGTATTTATGCATCTATACATTTTTTATTCGACAAGCTGAACAAAACAAGGGAAATATGGCAAAGCTGTCAGTGAGACGAAAATTCTTATCATTCTTGAAAACGACTTTTTAACATACTGTGTTTCACAAGAGTGGCATTTAAAAAATATTTTAATTCAGACCCAGTGTCGAGCAAATAATGCAGAACATTCTTTTTGACAAAAAGTTTATAAAGTCAGAAAAAAAAGATGAAAATATATGTTTTCCGCAATAATTTATGATCAAAACTAATTAACATTTCTTTTATTGTTCCATAAACATACTTTTCTTCCTGATAAAGGAAATTTTCATTGCTGAAGAATTTCGTTTCATATTTTTGTTTCACATTCAATGCTCGACGCTGATTTTTTTTTACGTAATTTTTCGTGGGTTTAGGATTTCATGAAATTTGTAATTTTATTATTCATCATTACAATAACTCCGACAAAGTTTAAAAATCCAAGCCAAAACTTTTTGCACATACGTAATAAATAATAAAACTAAGGATTGCTGTATATAAAATTTGACGAAAAACGATGAAGCCCTTCGAATTTAATAGGACATTGTAGTTTAAAAAAATGATAAATATTTAATTAAAAAAAAAAGAAAATGAAATAGCAATCTAATTAATGATCAGTGTCACCGAATGACAATTACAAATTACGATTCCGGAGGATCATGAAGCATAATAAAGTAATGGAGAAATTACTACAGAAAAGTTTGACAAAAAAAAGACTCTATCGAATTTCGTCAATCAAAGAGTATCCACGTTTATTTGAGTCAATTGCCACGGAGCTGGAATAGCGATAGGTCTTTTTAGTACGAGATTGCACTACTTCCTAACCACATCTCTCCCTCATTTTAAATGTCGCAATATTGGAGGCGCACGACGAAACATAGCCTCGTGCTATGTTTGAAAACGACGCGACAAAACATTTCATTTCACAAACGCGTCCGTCTGGCATCAATAATATAGAAGGGTCGTGGTGCGGCCTTGTCACGAAATATCGACCAGTCGGTGAATATCGATTCTCTCTATCCGGAGACGGTCAGTAGGTAATACCAACGAGACGCCTCGAGGTATAGTACAAGCGAAAGAGAGAAAGAGAGATACAGAGAGGGAGAGGCAGACAGAGAGAGAGAGAGAAAGAGACAGGGCGTATTGATAACATTGAACGTTATCAACTCATGGACGATATATAATCTGGTGGCATGCGTTATGTTTTTCTTCCTTCTTGCGTGTGAATGAAAAAAAAAAAAAGGAAAATTGAATACACGCGAATAGGTCACGCTCTTTCTGGGCTCCCATCGGAATTGTTAAGGGTTGTAATTCGGTGCTGATTTGCAGACTAAAGTTTTCGTGGAAAATAGGACACCTATTCGATAACAGTGCTGTAGTCCAATCATCATTCACTGCTTATCAAAAAGAAAAAAAAAAAATACTATGATATTCAATTATAAGTAGAGAAAGCTTTTACACATAAATTGGTATATTAAATTAATGAAATTGTGTATAATTGAGATTTCGTATTAAAGTGGTTTCTTCCAAATTTATTGATTTTAGGAAATGTAGTATAAAAGATTTTCGAAGATTTTATTTTAGTTGTGTATTAATATAATATTTGTAAAATTTTTATAAACCTTGTAAAATATTTTATAAAATCTATTTAATTAGTACATGTTTTAGTAATTCATCTTTTGAAGCAAAATAATCGAATTTCGAAGCAATTATAACTTGGCGTTTTTATTCAATTATCTGATAAATTATGTGTTTTTCGAACATTGTTTTGCAATTGATTTTGCAACCATTATCTATCGAGTATTAACTACATCGATATAAATATTTTTTGGCCTGATTTTAAACAATGTGTTGCTTTATTGTACTCAATAAATAAGTAATAAATATGAATTTGTTTTCCAACAATTTTCATATCGATCAAGTTATTATTTTATTGAAAATTCATTGCAAAATAATCTACGAGTCATCGTCTAAAAATTCGCTGCACGGAATTTTAGGGGAAATTAATATAAAATGAATATAACAATTTTGATTCACAAATTAATTGTTACCGAGGCAACATTATTTGCAAGATGTGCAATTGATGTCGAATGACAATTGTTGTTGGCAATTGGACGCAGAATTATGATACCCTACTGTAGGGGTTGGGTTTGGGGGGTTGGGGGTTGGTGAGATATACGAAGCTTGTGAAAACAATAGCAGCACAAGCTTAGACAAGGCTTCGTGTAGGATCTCCGGGTACGAGGTCAACTTCTAAGATCAAGTGCCGCAAGGTAGTGAGTAAAGTGTACTCTAGTGCACTGGAGTCCGCAAACAGGTCGCTAATGGGCCCTCCGTACATCCAACACTATTATGCTGTGTTAGCTGTGGCAGTTGTGTGGCTATACATAGGTCTTTATGTATGTGTACAGAGGCGCATATATATAAAAGAGAACCGTAGAAGAAACGCTAAGTTTTCAAGAGCTCAGGACAAGAGAAATGAGAGGATAAAGAACATAGAGAGGTGCGAAAGAAGCGAATTTCCAGAGATTTTGATACGCTGTCACAGTTGCGAAAAGCCTTTTTCTCACGATTTCTTTTTAAAACTTGTTTAACTCACTGAAATGCACAAATCTTCGGACTTATGGCTAAATGATTGTCGGCAAAGTTTAGCATAATATTGTAGCTAAATGCGAGAATGTGTGTATAGTTAAATGTGAATAGTGCGAACGAACTTTTATTCCGTCATATAGTTGTGGAACATGTGCGCTACTATTAATAGCCTGAGCTTTATTTATTTATTTTTTTTCTTCCTCTTTTTCTACCCTATAGCTTCATGGCCGTTTGTGCTTCGCTGCGGTGACGCTGTCTCTATCTACCATCTATATTTTTATGCAGTTTTATGCCACCCTGGTACTGCAGTGAAGCTATGTGAAGCAGTGTGTTGCATTTGCATTCACGAGGTCCCTATTTTATTGACTATAGTTAAGAGTGAAAGTAATGCCACTCGATACTCTGGATTTCTTGCGAGTACTTAGTACTTTGATATACTTTTTTTCTGCACAGGTTAATTGGACTATAAGGAAATAATGTATAGAAATTAATACACTGAAATAGGATTTTTAAAAATTTTTTATAACGTATATTAAGTTCAAGTTTGATGTCAAATGTACAGTGTATTAAACATTTTATGTTTAATGTGTAAGTACAATAATTACAGCATACCTGTGAATTAAATTTAATTCGAGGGATCCGATTTTTGTGTTCACCTAAAAATGATGAAGATTACATGGTAAGGTGTTATTTTTATCACCGTGAAAGTTTTTTTATGTGCGATTGCTGCTACATTCAATTGTTATGATTTTTAGGCCACTCGGTCCTCTTAATATGTGATATCTGCAAAAAAAAAAAAGACTTCAGATATTCTCAAAAGATAGGTGAAAACTTTTGAGTCACAACAATACTTTAGTTGAAATTAGTACGACAAGCAACTGTCCCATGGTCGTCAGTTGTGGCTTCGAATGTACGCCAGCCGTCGGTTGAACTAATCCGATAGATGGCGAAATGGCGCCTCCGCGCTTCTCGCAAACGTTACAGCGGTACCGCAGTAGCATTACCCAAGATCACAATCTCTATGTATAAAAATAACAGACAATAAATTCTTCATTTTTAATATCTTGAATATTCATTAAAACCCTGCTGCGATATAAAATCCTCCCAGCGCAGGGTTGTAAAAATAGAATCATACTCATTTTCCACAAAAGTAAGAAAAAAATTATTCCTGCAGTTCGACGTCTTGCGAAAAATAAATAAAACTGCAAATCTCAGAGACCGCAACTAGCATTTCGAATTTTCTTTTTAGTGGTTAATATTATTTTTGACAAAAACAAATTGCCCGTCTAGTAGTACAAAAAAAAAATGCGGGATTTAAAGATGTTAAATCTCTCCTTAATTTCAAATGCAATAGTACTTTATGCTCAATAGACATAAAATTTGTAAAAGGTCTCTCTTTTTTTCAAATAAACAAAAAAATATTTTACAGAAATACAAAATATTTAGTCAATGCAGCATAAAATAAAAGCCCTTTCACGTGAGTACTCGCGGGACAGTTCTGCATATGAGTAACGACAAATTGAAGCGCATTTTGAGTGAAAGCGAAATATTCTGCGGTTGTTTCTTTCTGACTCAAGCGCTTGAGAGAAGCACACTCGAGTTCGTCCCGTCCAGCGGGTATCGACTCGGTAGCCGCCCCCTCTTTCCTACTTCATGATACCGTCGTATCTCCTTCAGATAAACATATAATTTTAGCATTATTAAATAACAACCGACACTAGAACTTTATGATTCGTGAATCTTGAAGAAGATCGCAGGGCTATTTATAAATATTGTGAATAAATTTCAGTATGTCATAGCGATAATAAGAAACATTCCAGGGTTAATATTAAATAAAATATCGTATCAGCCGCCAAGTTTCTCGAACTCTACTCTCTATCTTTGTACTGGCCTACCTAATGGCTTGTCGCATTTATAAATTTCTTATTGGCAAAGCTAATATTCATGTTACTGAGAATCCGAATGTACAAATTAAGATTTTTCACTCGGTAACACAAATGTTACACTTTTAATTGCAAACAAAAGTGGATGCAGCAAATACATGCGAAAATATATTACAACAAAGTCAACATATAAATTTGCCAAATATTTTTATTGCGCTTCTTTTTATGTATCTCGTTGAATATGCCAAAGTATCTGCGTGATGCATTCCAGAGCAAACGTACAGGGTGTTTTCATCCTTTTTTCAGGCCCTGATTCTTCCAAGTCCCTCTACGAAACGAAACGGCGAATTGAATATTTGACGTTCCAATCCCCGAGTCATCCTTCCAAAAGTGTATTGCAATATTTTTGCTTCCATTGAACAGACCCATCGTCATTATCCCATTTCTGTCAGAGTGAAAATCACCAAAAAGTTGACTTTCAAGTATAACAACGCAAAGTTTCCGCGATCGAAACGCGGTTTTCCAAATATTGAAGTTCCTGGCTGGTCTCCGCTGCAGTAATAATAATAGCGATAGGGTACGAAGCCCTTAAAACACTCCAGCCCTTACAGTACAGTAAAATACACACATACATGCATATATATATGTATACACGACGATTGGGAGAAGAACCAGCCGTGCGCGGTGGGCCATCGACGTCACACAGAGGGTAGGAGAACGTAACTGCGCGGTGGCTAAGAGCCACAGTTGGTTGCGGTCTCTCGCCCTGTGTGCATCGTCGGCCCTATCTGTCGCACACCGCGATACTTCTTTCCTCTTAAAACACGCTCCACTGTTCATTCAACTGGCGTCAGTACATCCGCATTCCTTGAAATATAAACCGTATAGAAAGACATGTACATGACATAGAAAAACATGTGGATATGTTGCACATACAAGAACAACAACAAAATGCCCTTTTAAGTGAACCTAGCTACCAAAAGATAAGGAATGCAAAAATAGTCATTGATAGCGGTGTTCTATAGAAAAATGACGTCGCGCCGGAAACGCTGAGTTCTTTTCCACGCCGTTAAACAGCAGCAAATGCCTAGCGGCCAATAGAAAGCCTTCGGAATATCAGAGGGAAGGCTCCGTCGTGAGGACCTTTGGCCAGTACATGAATATCCTCTGGATAATCCTGCAGGAGCTTTTACGATGCAGTGAATATGTATAACCATGTATATGTAACATTACGAGTGAAGGATTATTCAACAAGAAGAACCAGGATAAACCAAGGAACACATCCTAAAAGCTTCATGTTTCCCGGGGATTGCGATTGTTGAGCGACAGAACGCCATCTAAAATACTTGGAATTCAATATACACACACACACACACACACACATACACAATGTTGAAGCAATGTTGGGAGGTTTGGCGTTGATGATGTCCTATACATGAGACTGTAGTACAGTGCGCTGATACGAAGCCACGTGGAAAAGGTCAGAGTTCATTTTGGTACTGATCATACGTACAGCTCTGAGGATTCTCCAGCCTTACCGGCTCATCCGGAACTGGTAATGTATCCATGCAACTCAAACTGGTCGTGACAATGGAAGCTGACACTGTTAAAATTTTACACTTGGATTTTTGACGAAAGGTGTTTGGAATTTTGGGTGTTTTGGCTGATTTGGAAAACCCCGAACTACCGCCAAGCGTCAACTTCGGTACATTCCTAATGGCAGTGGATTCGAGCTTCACGATATTACCGGCAATATTGTTGGGACGTCAATACTTGATACCGGGAAGTGAAGTGAGGCGATCATAGCCACATGCGGGACGAATCGTTAAACTCCTCGCAGGTGACCCCGGAGTGAAACCACAAGTATTAGAGAGAAACGTACGCGAGCTCGTTTTCATTTTTTCCTGCTCAATGATCAATCGACGAACTGATTTATCTGTGATTAACAACTGATGTTTACGAAGCAATACAACTGAAGCAATCTTTAAAGTGTTATTTAATGCCCACGAGGCTATTCCTCAACGTTTGTTCTGTTTTGCGAAGTGACAACAAAGTGGCGGATACCTTTTGAAGACACTTTTTTCGAAAAATATAACAAGAATGAACGTATTGATTTTGGAATGAAGTATTATTAATCGTATATTCGCTGCTCTGTTTTGGAACAACTTTTCCACGGATTTTCGATTCAGGAGATCGATGATCTGCTTATTGGCGATTATTGTCGAATGTACAAGCGTTAATATGGTAGCATGGTTCGTGTTAATTTGAATTCAATTGAAATTCAAGTGAATATAGAAACCACTGATTTTCTTTTTTCGCGGCGGAAAAGATAAATGACATCACGAGAAGTGTCTCGTGTTTCGATCCTCTGGGATCATACGAGAATGCTAACTGCTACTTTGAAACTGGGCAGGATAATTGTGGGGTGCGATTTGTTCAAGAAAGTTTTAAGGTGAGAGCGATTGTTTTGTGTGTTGAAGATACATGGAAGACACGAAGAAGTAATTATTATCAGAAGAAAAACGAACGACATTGACGAAGGAATTATTTGTTTGCTACAAAAAAAAAAAAAGAAGATCTTCTTTATTAAAAGTACTCGAATCTTTCCCCAACTAAGGACTCGGGTCCGTAATAAGAATTTTTTAGAAAGGAAATTCCAAACACGAGCTACCAAAAGACCAAGAATGGCAATTCAAGAATAAGCCGATGCACACGAAGAAGCAAACTGTAGAAAAGTTTCGGTACAGCTTTTGAGGATTGAAAAATCCATCCTTCCGCAAATACTTCAACTTCCCGAATACCGCGTTTTCCGGCAACAGCGAGTTAACAAACTCGGAGGTAAAAGTCGAGGAGAGTCGAAAGCCAATTGCTCAAACTTCTCGAAACTGCCGATGAAGCATCCTCGAGATTTTGTAGGGTTCTCGTACAAAGGATTCTCATAACAAGTCAGTCGGAATCCTCTAATCGCTTAGAACCTTTGATAGAGGAAAGGAATATTACTGGTGAATCTCGTTTGTGTCCACAGGTTCGAAACTTTGGATATTAAAGCGCCGAGACCCAAACAGCAGGCACAACAAACCAACGGCAGTTTGAATATCAAGCAGCAAAGGAAGAAGGAGGCTGAATTGTACGCCAGCTGGGAGAAAAAAATCATCGATTTCAACGGAGACACAAATCAAAGGCCTTCATTGATCTCACGTTTATGAAGAGCTTGCTTGTGTCACGTGCTTTCATCGACATCAGATTACAACAAGGAATGCCACAATTTCGTGATCCAAGAGAGAAGATTTCGATTCGATAATATTTGATAATCGACGTACATGATAATTCAATGAAAAATCGATAATCAGCGATCATGATATCGACGAATTTTGGATCATCTGCGATCACGGAATCCCGTCACGGATTTCAATCCTGTGAATCAACGGGATTATTGAGAAGACGTTATTCGGGATGCTGCAAACTGTTATGCTAGGTAGCGCACCGGGACGTGGGAGACGAGAGCGTTATCCCGGTTTTTATCTTCAACGACGACCGCCGCGATACAGAATGAATCGCGGTGAGCAGGAGACGCTTTTTCGGCAGAGCCGTCAATTAACCCGCATTGTACCATCCCGCGAGGATCTCGTTTTGAGTGTACTTAAAGCGCCCATCAGTCAACAACAACAGCAGCAACAGCAGCAACAACAACAACAGCAACAACAAGAATCACAGCATTTTTTGCAATATCGTCATCCGCATTATCTTCACGGTCAGGAGCATCATGTCAACTGCCAGACTCATCAGAATCATAAAAGATGCAGCCATACAGGTAGCAATTCGACGAATCGACTGACAACCATTAATCGTCGTTTAGATTTTTTAAAAACCGTTCGTTTCGCTGCTGTTGATGTTTTATATGTGTACCGTCGTGTACTTGAAGTTGCTTTACTCTTGAATTTGAATTCTTTAGGAAGCTGTGTGTTTTTGGAACGGTAAATTAGAAAGAAAATTTGAAAAATTTGTCTGTTTCTAAAGTCTCTAGGTGAATAGTCTTTGATATAATCACTTTATTTTCGTTCATGAATTATTCGCGTATTTTAATATTTAATGTTTAGCAAGTTGTATTTCGAGAATGATCTTGAATTCGTGTCTGTCTGCAACTTGAATTATTTAACAAACTGTATTTTGGTAACGGAACATCTGAATACGAAAATCAAAAGATTAATTTGCTTCGTTAATTTGTTTTAGCAAGTTTGAACTCTATGTAAAAAAGACAAATAAAAAGCGTTTCATTTTTTTTTTGTATATCTTGATGAACAGTTCATCCAAATAATGTAACTTTTATTTGGAAATAATTTGTGTAGAAGTAAAATATTGTCCAAATATTTTTTTTTGTCAATCTTTTGGAGTCTTCACATATTTAATATTGATCTCAAACTGATTTTTAGATTTCACTTGGCTTTAGATTTTTGCATTCTGATGTACAATTTCTAAAGTTTTACCATTTTTTTCTAGCCTGATTAACAGAATTGAAATTGCAGATTAACACAACTTCAAGGTCACGTTAAAACGTCGTGTAGCTTTGATAATTTCTAAGCGAATAGCATACGCTTGAATTCGATGCTCGTTAAATGTCCAATCAGGCAAGTAGCCACCAGTTTGATGAACCCACGAAATATGACGGTGGGTTCTTCAGTTCGGTGAATATCGAGCTGGTGCCTCTACTGCCGGAAGTGGATTAGAAACGCTGGGGAACGGGCGGTGCGAAGGGAACGAGGCACGAGGAATATAGAGTTTACGTTGGTCGATCGATGCTTCGTTATTAAGTATGAATGGAATCACGCTTAGATCAGGTTAAAACATGCGACGTTAGCGCTGCAACTAGATTTGCTACTACAACTTCATCCATTTCATCAATATTTTCTATCGGAGTTTCGCTCGTTTCTCTGCTTGCGAAACAGTCAATATCGTATTCCTGAGTTATAGACGAAACACAGTAATTTTGTTTTTTCTCCAAACGTCACTTTTGGCTCTATTGACATATTTTACAAACATTTTTTTCCCCTCAAAGCAATGCTTTCCTCTACACAGTAAAAAAAAGAATAAATAAAAACAAATTAAAAGTCCACAGAATTTTTTTGCTAATATGTCATAATTAATAATCTTTTTAGCAAGAAAATGTATAAAAATAATTTGCTAACATTTATACTTTCATTTTTTTCGTCTCGTGACTTTCAACTTTAGAAGAAAAAAAGTGTGTTTTGTCTAAATTTAGAAAATAATATGTAAGACAAAGTAAAAAAAAAGACTGTTAATTAAAAACCAGAATGAAACGAGTAGTTTGAGTAATTAAACTGAAATTATGCATGTAAAAAAAGTACAGCAGTAATTTCACTTTATCAGTAATTTCGCCTCAGAAAAAATCGTAACACACATACAAAAAAAAAAAAAGTCATGTATCTAATTTTCCACAACGCCAGCATCAATTAGTGATGAAACTAAATACGTGTCTTCAGTAGCTTTGCTCGCGTTTACGGGAGTTATACGAGATGCGCGAACTTTTCACTCTGCATTCACTTTTAAATCCTTGCATTAATTAGCCCGGGACTCTGGGGTTTTCAACGAGCTCGGGAGATCAAATTTCCATATATCCCGGCAGGTACAATTTGCACACACGTGCAATTCGGGACAGCTATAACACGACTTTGTGCTGTCGTGCTTTATAATTCAATGGGTTTGGCTTAAATTCACGTATTACAGAGGCACACGCATCATCCCAAAGCTCTCGAGGCTTTGATTATACGATTGGCATCGTTATACCCTGTTTCTGCATCATTACCTGTATAATTTATACGAGATCGTATATATTTTACTGGTATGTACATGCAAATGGTACGGCTTACGAAAACCAAGTGTATAAACTTGGGTGATCGAAATATCCAAGAATATGAATACAGTCGATGTTGGGTAGGCATTATTGCATTAGGAACAAGAACTTCGAAGGCGTAAAAGCCCATTGTCTTTTAGTTCGTGTGGCATTGTGAGAGGGATAACAGAGGGAAAGCGAGAAAAGTGAATATACGTCGTGTGTGCTTATCTGTTGAGCACTTTAACGCTTTAACACAGGGACATATTCTACTTCTGGTATATATATATGAGCCACTCTTTATCAACTGAGCCACTTTTTTTTTTCTAATTGTATATATTTTTTTTTCGAAGATGTAGACACTTTTTATTTTGCTCGTAATTTGATATAATCTACAATGGTATGTACGGAATCTATGTAAAAATTAGGAGAATGGATAAAATATATTTTGGAGTAACAATAATTGATAAACTTATTTTTTTATACAATACTCAGGCGGACTCCGCTTTTTTGCTTTTTTATAGAGGAAGCTTTATTTTCGCGATTTTTTTTTCGAGATTTTCATGTCAAGACACTCAGAATGGTCCAAAAGGTTGAGAAAAATGGATTAGAAAAAATGTATGTATGTTCACGTGGGGCAGGTAGACAAGTTTGTTTGCGATGATTAAAAAAAAAATTCAAACTAGATTATTTTTTATTTAATTTAGATTTTTTAGAAAAATGTATATTTTCTAGATTTCGCAAATTTGTAGCTGTCGAGCTAAATAATTTTTTAAGAATAAAGCTATGTTAAAGGAGGATCGGTATTGAATTTGGAATGAATCGACAAATGGGTTCGCTTTTTATGAGATTTTGCATTTTTTTCGAAAATATTTTATTTCCCTCTGAACCACGTAAAATCTTAACAAATGAACTGAAATTTTCTGCAGATGAAAAACAATATTAAAACCCTGCTACGTACCAAATTTCGTGATGATCGGTTAAGCAGTTCGAATTTTTACGTTCGTTTGAATTTTTCAAAAAATTAACCTTTTGTTATAACTCACAAATTTTACACAAAGCTTCCTCTACGAGGAAGACAAAATTGATAAATAAGCCTCCTCATTGAGGTGACTGTGTGAAAAATCGAAATTAACGAGGAAGCAATGTGCAAAGTTCTACTTTGCAGCCTTTTTTTCGTAAACTCTGTGATAAATTCATCAGTGATATAACTTTATACAGACATATAAGAAACATATTTATCATTATTTTGTCCATATTTAAAGTGTACTACATATTGTTTGAAAAAAAAATTATTTCATCGATAAATAAATGATAAATATAGAATACATAATTTTTTAATTCAAATTCTACGCCATTTCAAAAAACTAAAAATATAAATCATTAAAATTTAATTTCAAGTAACGTACAAATATTTTGTTGAACAAAACTTCAGGGTTCAGGAAAACTATTATTTAAAAACAGAATTATCGTTCGTATTTTTTTCGTTTTTTTTATTTTTTCATTTTTCTTTTGATATGCAACTAAGTCTAAGAAATGTCAGAGTGCATCAAACTACAGGTTTCTGGTGCACCAAGAAACTATAGAACATTGAAGAGCGAGAGCAGAGAGTGTCAACTGCGACAAGGAGATCGAATTGAGACTCGTCGTTGTAGTTGCCAGGAAGTTCTCTTCTCCCAGCCTTCCCCCAAAAACTTAGTCGTGTTATAATACGTGTCAAGCGGTCTCTTGGCTTCGGCGTGGCGTTTTCGCGATGTGGATGTACAACTCAACCGTCACCAAGATAACGCCAACGAAACTCGTCGAGCGAACGAGCCCCGAACAAGTTTTCTTTACTTAGTTATTAACATTTCCATCTATCATGAATGCATTAATTCAGACTGCTATATATTCGCTATTCTATGTATATACATGCTTACAGCATACCCTCAAATACTCAACCGATATAACCTTCGTTGTATAACTTTTCCCCGCAATTCAATCAGCAACGTATATACGTCTCTCCATTTTACGATTGCTATTCTGCAATCGACGCTTTTATATCAAAAATTTATTACATCCTTACATTTTTTTATTTCTGTGTCAAGAATTATTTGCGTTTAACGAATCAGATTAAAAGATATATCAATTTAATTAATAGCTTAATAATAATAATAATAATAATAATAATAATCACCTGTAGGTGAGTCGGAGCCCTACGGGGCTGGTTGGGCATTTAAATTAAATAATAATAATAATGTTGAAAAAGGTGGTAATTTTTTTTTTCATTTTACATTATTTTAGACACTAACACAGATTTTTTTTTAAATTAAAGGAGACCGAGTCACCTAAAAATCTTGAAAAAAATTTGTTACCTTGATAAAAAACGTATTTTTTATGTTAATTTGATAGGAATGTAAATATAATAAAAGGGCACATAAAAAAGCTCTGAAAAATATAATTTATTTTAATAAGGTGGGCAAAATAAAAAAAAATGCACAAAATAACAATCTAATCGCAAAGTTTCACAGGCGGTGTTTAAAATAATCGGTGGAATGGTCGACGTAAAAGGAAGAAATAAAATAGCATGAAGGTACAAAGGGACACTTTCGCGAACTTCTATACAAAGGGAAGTTTTTTTTTTTTTTTTTTTTTTTTTCTGAAATAAACAATAGAATTAGGGTCAGGCGACTTCCCAGCTCAGGCTTAGCTACTAACGACGTAAACCAAAAGGCTGTTTGGGCCGAAAGTACAACCATAGCCTCAGACAAGAGATCAGCCAATGAATAATGCATAAAAAGTTGGGCTGTCCCGCGGGAATGGCATATCATTTCGTAGGGCAAACGGCCTGTGAATGACCAAGTTCTGTATTCATTAGTACTTAATTAAAATATAACTTCGCATCATTGTTTCAATGAAGTTTTAATGTTTAAGAGGATCTTTACGTGTAGTACAAATTTTGTATGACAAAATAATAATAATAACAATAATAAGCAAAAAAAAATTATTTTTGTTTTGTTTTTTTTTTTTTTTTCGAAAAATACAATTTAAAAAAAAAATGCATATAATCATTCAGCAAGCGAAACGAACGTGATAGATTAAATAATAATTTCATTATTTTCAACAATTTTATTCTAAAATAAATCGAAGAACTTAAAGGATGTTTAGTGGTGTATTTAACGTGTGATGAAAATGACGATATTTTGTGAATATAAATTACCTTCAGGTCACGTGTACAGCAACGAAAGTCTTCCACGTACCAGCGGCAAGGAGCAATCAACGAGATTAACGGAGAAGCGTTACAGCGCCGCGGCCGCCTACGCTGCCCTTCAAGGTAGCGAAGACGAGCTCGTCGCTGGTGAATCCGAGGATCTTGCCCTTAAAACACCGGGTAGCGAGACCGAGGACACCGACAATGGTGTGCCGATTGATGAGCCATCGACGAGATTTACGTTTCTCCGTCGATTTCGTTCGCCGCGGTTTGGCGAGGCGCATCACAAAAGAGTACCAACACCAATGAAACGAAAGCATCGAAGAAAGAAGAGCAAAGACGATATTATTAACAGCGACGTTAACGGCGGCGAGGAAGAAGAGGAACCACCGAGTCCTGATCAAGCTGGTGTACCCGATCCGTATTATCCTATCTATTTGCCGATCGATCAGGCATTCAAGGCAAAATACGTTTTTCATCACAAAAAGGGAAAAACCTTCCAGGAGAGGCTCTACGTCTTCCTTGAACATCCTGGCGGCTGGCTGTGCTTCGTTTATCATTGCACTGTGTAAGTATATAGGTGGTGAAGAAATTTTTCAAATATTCTTCAAATTTTTCGTTTTTTTCTTTTCTTTAAATTCATCTTTCAATTTATTTTTCAATTTATTTAGATATCTCGATTTTTTTAGAAAAGGTTCTTGTGAAAATCCTTCTTCTGAAACATCAAAATAATTGAGAAGTTACGGAAAAAATGTTGGGTATGATAAATACTGAAGTAATTATCCAATTACGATGTTTTTTTTTTTTTTTAAAGAGAAACATGTTTTTTTCACGGCGAGTTATACTTTCTTAGATATAAAACTGACTTAGAGAATTCTATGGTAATGGTGGTTAGTCGACTACTGCCGACCTTCAATAATTCCTCTTCCTTCTTATTATGCTACAAAGAAAATAATAAATAATCAATCTACGAGTAAAAAAGATTTTTAAAAAAATTATCTGTAAATATTAATGCAAGCATGAATCAATTGTAGAAATAGCTCGTGTAGAATTTTTAAGAATGTTAGTCTGTAGGATTACCTGTCCAATGAATGAACCGTTAAGCTGGTTTTTTGCTCTTGTATTTTTAAATGAATGTTCAATGTTAAAGTTTTATCGGATACCTTGGGTTATTTTTCAACTACAACCGACACTGTTTATATTTTGTAAATCAAAACGATAAACAAAAATGTATTTCATCTGCAGAATTGGTAAAGTACCTGTAAATAAAAACACTCACAATCAGTTGTCACTTGATTTGCTGATTTATGGTGTAAACGTTGTCTTCTACATAAAAATTAATATCTCGATGTTTCGATAGACGTTTATTATCAAACTTTCTTGTCTATAGAAGAATCTGTAGTACTGTTCATTCATTAGGGTTCATTTATTTAACCGTTTGGCTACAGTTGAAAATGTATAGATTTTCTCGGCAGGAAGTTGGCTATGTTATAATTTAAAAAATTGTCATTGTGTCCTGTTAGTTCTGTGCAGAACTTATAGATGAGCAATCTACTTAGTAAAACTTTTTCTTAGAATTTGCTCCACCAAGTCAGCTAAAAACTGACTGAAAACGAGTTAAGCTAGAGGTAAAAAATGAGATGCATTCCTCGTGGAAAATCCAAATGACCAAATATCGAAAAATACCAAGTTGAATTAGGCATCGCTCAAGTTGGACAGCAAGACGGTATTTTGGTTCGTCACTCCAAAAAGACAGTGTCACATAGATTTATGAAGATTTTGTTAACTAGGAATACTGGACGTCGACTGGAATGGAATCCTGCGGAAGAATTTCTTCAATGCCTGATATTCCCGATAAAACAAGACGAAGAAGAAGAAGAAGAAGAAGGAGCAATGCAGAAAGGATAAGACAGAGGAAGAGGAATGGAATGAAAAACTAGAACAAAGACAATGATCGTACTAGGTCGGCAAAGGTGACCCATGAGTGCACGGAGTGCTTGCTTAGAGTGTTACAACGTTGCTACGAATTATGGCCTCTTGACACGCCATCTTCTTTCGAGCTACGTCCGTTCGCAATGAGAATTGCATTGTCGGAGTGGTTTGAAGAAGCGACACACCTTGGCGGGTTGCTTCGTTAGCCGGTCGCGTTTAACGATAACGCCTAAAGCTAAAGCCTCTCACTTTCTTCTCCCCTGGAAAAAGGAGGGAAGAGTGGAGAACATGCCTCGATAAATAGCCTCGAAATGTTCAACGATGGGCTTCTGCGATCGTTTCTACTTGATTTCCCTTGATATCCAGTGGTAAAGGGCTGAAGGGTTGAAGGGTTTGTAGGCATCCACTCTGGCACCCTCCGTATAATCAGCGCCCCTGTACACGTAGTTTAATAATGTTCCGAAAACGGAAGCCTCTGCCCATTTCTTATTCCTCGCGATGCGATACCCAAGCATATACTATAAGCGCTGTATATGTACGAGAAACGAGAGCCGCACAGAAAACTAAAGTATAGCCAGGCCAACATACACCAGCTTCTGGTGGTAAGCTCTAGCACGGTAAATGGCTCGAAATTGCAGCCCACTGGGCACGATGAAGATCGTGACGTGTTCACGTGCTCGTAACTGCTGTAAATGTTAGCATGTACCATGGAACGACTGTAGATCCCAGTCGTATAATGTGCAGCAGCGCGAGGGTAGGGGCAGAAATGTTCGCACATAAATGTATAGCATGATGCCAGAACTACCGCTGCTACTGCATGGTTTTTAAAATGACTGTGGTGTATATCTAGCGATCGAATGGAAAATATGTTGTATATGTAAAGGGAAATGATAAATTATTAGCAAATGCATTATTAATATTGGAGGTGCGTTTAATATTGAAAATTAAATGCTCCAGCAGATGAATATATGAAAACTTTTGTCTTGATAAAAATAACTATAGGGCAACCGCCAACAAATTGAAAATTTGTTGTAATTGGATTATTTTTTTTCTAGTTCATTGATGCACATTTTTTAAAAAATATTTTGATGCAGTTAGCAAAGTGTTGAGTTTCGAACGATGGACGAACTTGCTTTTATTCTTTTTATAGAAAGTCTCTGTACAGGCTGAGTATAGGAATTTCTATTTGAAGATGCTACACCAGAAGTTCCAAATAAATATAGTAGAAAAAATTACTCCGCAGAAAAAAATTTACCAAAGCGGTTGGACATATTTTCTGTGAAAGATCTTTAAATAAAAATGTCTTTGAACCGGACAGAGTTTCTCTACAGAGAGAATTGTCCTTGTATAACTACAATAATTACAAGTACAGAAATTCGAATGTTTTTACTTGAAACGTAGAAAGAAAATTTCAACCGTTTAGCTATTATTGGTATTTTCAGAAAAGAATATTTTTACTTTACACAGGCTTGCACTATTATAGGATTATATTATAGGATAATATTTTCTTGTAGAATAAGTATTTAGCAGACTCAGTGAACGATATTAAATGGCCTTGCTGGCCAAATTTATCGTAATAAGCGATTCTCGCAAAGGCTTAATAGAGTATCAAGAGGATCAAGAGAAAAGACAAATGATCCTGGTATTGTTCGTCTGTTATATGAATTGACCTTGCCAGACAAAGTATTGGTAAGCTCTTACCCCATTATACTTCTATTACTTTTAGCCCAGTGCTCTTCTTCATCCTGAAATGATAAATCACTCGTGCGTGATGAGCATTTAATTTGTTCCCTTTTTTTTGCAATCTTCACCTTGAACGTCGACTGCTTTCGACAAATGTCGAGCAAACTCACCCAAGATTTTTCACAAATTTTTCATACTCCTCTCTCCTTTCATTTAAAAAAAAATAACATGCTAAGTAGAATCACGTACACAACTTTATTTCCATTTTTCACAAAGCCACCTTTATTAGAAAGTACGATTAATTTTGTTTTTCTCATAGCCGGAGCTTTGTGAAAATTGAAAATTAATGAGAAAGCCATATTGAAGTTCAACTATTTTGCATAGCTATTTTTCTATTATTCAGAAACTAGATTTCAACGAAATTTGAAAGGTAAACATTTTTTTTAATTTATAAGTGCTGCAAAAAAAAAATTACAAATGTTTTTTTTTTTACGCAGCCAATAACCAGAGCTTACGTAGTAAATGGTGTAAAAATTCTGTATTCTACATCGAACACCAATTTTTTTTTAACAAATTTTAACGTCCCTAAAAAGTAATGATGGAGATTAGCTATTTTCAAAAAATTGAATATTTAGCATCCCCTGATTATTACTATTAAAATAAGTGACGAATAGTAGCATAAACATCTGCTTTTTTTTTGCTGTCCGCCTTACGACATATCTGAAAAGTGAATCTTCAACGAAACAAAAAACTAATAATTGTAATTTTATAAATCGAGAAATCACCAAATATTTTAATTCTGTTTTTCTTTGTTCTAGGTTCATGGTGGTATTGGTGTGCCTCATATTTAGCGTTCTGTCCACGATAGATCAATACAGTAACTTCGCAAACGAAACTTTGTTTTGGATGGTGAGTGTAAATAAAATATTTCAAACTGGATATTATATACTTATCGTTTGTAGTTACATTTAAAGAAAAAAGAAAACAATAGTTTTGGGTTTTATCTTAAGCTGTGGAAATAAAAGTTTTGAGATGTTTTATTCACGTTTGAACGAAAACAACGGGGGTTTATCAACATCGACGATCAACCCCGAGTGTATATTACACTCATTGAGAGTAACTACATGTTTAGAATATCGTAGCTGACACGTGCCGTTCTCAATCGATCCTGAACCTTTCGTAAAAACATGCATTATTAATGCACATTCCCTCGGGGTTACGCGTGGAGAAAGAGGGAAATTTTACCGCGTTATGTACTGAGGTAGGAAATAAAAAAAAAGAATAAAAGGAAAATATAGCGAAAGTCAGGATCACATAAGAAAAAGTTTTATTGCCATGAGAATAATGATGAAATTTTTTTATTGGAATTTCAAAGGAAAATTCTCCAGCTCTCTCGTAAGAAATACTTGCACGAAGAATTTGACATAAACTTGGGTTATAGTTTCTTTTTATTAATCCTATACCGTACAGTTATGTGGAAAAAAAAATATAGCGAATATGTGAGGAACATATGAAAAGTTTTATTTCAAATAACGATCAGGCTTTGTGTTAAAAAAATTCAAAAAATTAGATATACTTTCTTCAACGAAAATATTTCTTTCTGCAATTCTCTCCTTGAAATAAATATATGACAAATGGATGGTTTCACATTTTGTCATTTATCCTCCACGAATAAAAAAATTCAAATGAAGCCACCCTTAATTTTAGAAATAAATCCACATATATAATATTAGTATCTAAAAAAAAAAAAAATAACATAAATGTGAATTTCTTGTAGGAAATATGTTTGGTGGTATTCTTCGGTGTCGAATATTTGGTGAGACTATGGAGTGCAGGATGCAGGTCAAAGTACATGGGATGCTGCGGCCGGTTGAGGTTTATACGAAAACCCATTTGTATTATAGGTAAGTTCTTCGTGAAACAAGTTAAGTAAATCTGTCTAAAAATTTCAAACTAATCATAAGATTCATAGAATTAAAAAAAACGTATAATTTATAGTTGAATTTCGTGACATTTGTTAATGTGGGATATTTTTTATCTGTGACCCACATCGCATATTAAATGTGTAAGAGATTTTTAATGTACACCTGTTTTTATTTCCGTTAACGTTACAAATGCTTCTGACGTTGCCAAAAAAAAAAAAAAGAAAAAAAAATTAGCCTTATTCATTTTAATTTACGTTTACTGTTCTTAAAACATGAGTAAAGTGGTATAACCGAAAAGCCATAAACATTGATAGTTTAACCGGTTCTAAAATCAGAAGAAACTCGTTTGGCGAGAATTCAATTCCGAAATACGACATCAAGGATGAACTACGTCGACGTAGACGAGTCCGGGTATCATTTCCGTTGGCTTGTTGGGAGGGGTTGGAACTGCTTCAGCAGCAAACTATAAGAGAAATTTCCAGCGTTATATACTCTCGAACTCCCCACAGCCTAGGTATATAAGTCTATAGATACCGCAAGATTTTCCCCGTTTTCTCGCTGACACATAAATGTCAACCGGTGGGAATACCATTTCTCGTTTTATACTCCCTGGGGAGTGTAGTTTTCCACAGTTATGTACATTTCGCCTCTCTCCTTCGGCAAGCACGAAAAACAACTCCCCTTAGACGCAGCGAAGACAGACATCCAAGTCGGATGAGACTGTTATCCCTCTCCTCCCCTTCCTCCACCTGCAGACGTAAAAGATAATTGCGAATCTTAATGCAAACCGCTTCTCATTCGATTCGGTAATAACACCGAAGAGCATTCCTTCTATTATCGCGAACAATTCAAGCATAGATCTGATCCTGATATAATACTCAAGTGGTATTACAACACTTACTTTGTGTTACTGTTTCGAGCGATATTCAGGCATTTGCCTGAAAGCTATACGCCGAAGACAATTTCGATCGAAATTACACTATCGCGACACAAAAGTGTCACGAATCACTGGAGGCAAGGAATTGCATGCCATTCACTCCGTTGATTCACTGGGATTCCTTAGGAAGAAAAAAAAAAAAACACCCCCCTAGCCTTTGGAATGTAGTCACTTTCAGCACTAAAACGTGCTCATTGCACCGAGTACCCTTGTGGATGGCTATTGTCCAAAAGAAAAAGAAAATAGAAAGAAAAAAAAAGACGTTTGCGTCTATGTGACTCCCTTTACTACTTCTTTCCTCCACAGACTTAATCGTAGTTGTCGCGTCCATGGTCGTATTATCAGTGGGGAGCAACGGTCAGGTCTTCGCTACCTCGGCGATCAGGGGTATCCGGTTCCTGCAGATTTTGCGGATGCTCCACGTCGACCGGCAGGGTGGAACTTGGCGTCTCCTCGGCTCGGTCGTATTCATTCATCGTCAGGTGAAATAAAAAAAGAAAAAAAAAAAAAAAGATAAAGAAGAGGATTCGACTCAGCCAATGTCTCGCGTGGAACAGTTCTGTTGGAGAATGTATGGCAAGAGTGTGGTAAAAATGCGGGCCAAAGTAAAGCGCTCGAGATATTATAAAAATATTGTAAACGGATCGTAAAAAACAATGACCGGGTAGATCTAGATGTGGAATAAAAGAGTATGCTATTGAAAAACATCAGGATATCATTTTGGAGCAAGATTACTTGCCAACTGGCGTAGAGATCGCTTTAGAGTCTGATGACTATTTAATGTTTAGCAGTCGTTGCATCGTAGCATCTAATTAAAAAGAAAATTATTACTGTACTTAATTGAGTTTAAAAAAAAATTAGATTCTCCTGGTTATAAAAGATTTTTTTTAACACCAACATTTGATAGGCACGTAAAAAATAAAACGGGCAAAGGAAAAAATAAAAAAACGATACTTAAGTCGACTTTTTATTACCGGTGTTAACACACAAATTTGTAGATTAACTTTATAATAATTTGAAGTAGATACACTTTTCAATTTATTCATTTAAAGAAATACAGGCAATTAAAACTGCTATGAAATTTTGAGATTCAAGCTGAGCTCATCCCACAATGAAAATGTAAATATATTTTTAAAAACGTTGCAGAAGATTCTTAAAAGACATATTTTCTAACTTTAATGTTAATTCTAAGTACTTTGTGCGATTTCGAAAATTATTTTCAAAATGCACTTTTTTGCCGAAGGACCGTTCTGCTTTTTAACTCTATTTTATATGTGATAATTTTTATTTCAATTTTACTCCATTCACAAAATTACAATTTGCGTATTCTAACTTTTTTTTTCTAATCATAGAGCTAAAACTGCTGATTAAATATTTGCCATCGACTGCGTCTAGTTTTACCAGGCCATAGTTTCCAAGATCCAGTTCGAGCATTTACTTTTGGCCACACACTTACTACACGTTCCCGCGCATTATTTTCCACGCGAGAAAAAAAAAAAAAAACGAAACCGATTAATAAAAAACGTATTACGTAAAAGGGCTTTATTTGCGGGCGACTGATTTTTTTATCTACCTATTTCAGGAGCTCATTACAACACTATACATCGGATTCCTAGGTCTTATTTTCAGCAGTTATTTCGTATATCTTGCCGAAAAAGATGCTGTCGGGCCCGATGGGAAAACCGACTTTTCGAGCTACGCCGATGCTCTATGGTGGGGTGTGGTAAGTATATATTGTAGGGGGAGACGGTGGACAATATCGAGAGAAAGAATTTAATTCATATACGAGTACATTTGTTGGAAAGAAAATAAAATAAATGTTGTTATAACGTTCTAATAAATATTTATTAGGATCGTTATTCAAATAAATTTTTATTCATTTCAAATAAACGTATTTCAAGTCAAATTAGATCCCTTTTCTCGGTGCATGCTCCTCGCTCATTATAATTATTGCAAACGACCTGTGGCAATGTGCCAAAATTATATTTGCGGAATGGGCAGGTTCTATCTATCTATCGGCAAAATTTCCTATAACGAACGATCGACGTGTTGCAGATAAAATAATTGTGCTTTATGCAAAGCAGCGATAGTCCCAAAATCAATGAAACTGCATGAAACAATATGACGTTGAATTTTTTTTTCTCTGCATAAAAAATTATTGTTGTTTATCGTCGATCAATAGTCTATTTTTTATTACCTTTTTTTTTCTTAATCATTATGTCACAACGGAGTAACGAAAAAAAAAAAATAACATTTTCTTTTTGATTTTAATCTCACTTACAGATAACTGTGACAACTATCGGATATGGTGACACAGTGCCACAAACATGGATGGGAAAGATCGTTGCCTCATGTTTCAGTGTATTCGCTATTTCCTTCTTCGCACTTCCAGCTGTAAGTCAGATTTCTCGAATAAGAATGTAGAAAATATTTCTCTAGGTCATTGTGCTTTCAAGATGTATTGTTGAACGTTCATTTTGACACTCGATTTTACATCTCAAGCTGCACTAACAAAAGTTAGCGTGGCTATGTGATTTCGATCGTTTCTTGTTTTTTTTTTTACATTTCTATTGGAGACACTTTTAGGTGCTAATAGGTGTTTCAAGTAATTATAAAAGGTCTTATGAAAATTGGTTCCCACTTCTTTATGCGCACTCATCATGATGAAGCAATCAAATAATAGGGATTCGTAACATTTAGGGTACTCTGCTGTATAATCTTTCAATATGAAATTAATTATTCTTCGTATAATGCTAAAAAATTAAACGTATCGCATTTATTATTGTTACAGGGAATTGTTGGATTCAATTTTACGTTAAAAATTGAATTTAAAAAAAGAAAGAAAACAAAATTGAATCAATTATCATTTAGTAATTGAAATAATGTAAATTTGACAATATTTCTTCTTCATTGCTACAGGGAATTCTTGGTTCCGGTTTCGCATTGAAAGTGCAACAGAAGCAGAGACAGAAGCATTTCAATCGTCAAATACCCGCAGCAGCAATGTTGATCCAGTGTCTGTGGCGATGTTACGCAGCTGACAAGGCTATCAATAGCGTTGCTACGTGGAACATTTATATAAAGGATCCAGCGCCGGCGGGTCAGCCTTCGACGCCACTCGGAAAGGTGAGAATTGTCAAAGACTTATCTGAAACCCCGTGATAAAGGAGTAGAACATTAGATGTTGACATGTTAATGTTACTTAGTTGCTTCCGATGTTCTATATGAGCGTTGAACTAAGGAAACCTTTTTTTCGCTGTGATGTGTGGTTATAAACATTACGATATCATCGTTGCCATGCGATGCTCAAAAACAGACGTCACTATATAATTAAACCTCATCCCGCCTGAACCCATTCATAAGCGCTAGATCATTAATTTTTTTTCCCCGACATTCATAAGGAAATTTATAAAATAATTTTAAAAGATTATTTATTTCGCTCCGTGCGTAAAATGGACGTTTTCGAATCTTTTGAAATCAAATTTTGTACAATAATCGTTGGAAATTTTTTTTTCTTAACTCGTGTAATTATAACACTCGTCTTTGAGTCGTGCTGAAAACTCACACTCGTCAGAAAAAGTTTTATCGCACTCGTATCGTAATGTACGATTTTTTTTTTCTTTTACCGACTAAACGGATTAATAATTTTAATTAAATTACATTCAGGCAACTGAATATTACGAATATTTAAGCATCTTGATAGTGGAAGTGGTGTATATAAGGAAAATAAGAGAATTTTGAAAATTTAGCTTTCTTTTGTATCTACAATTTTGCAATGTTTTTTTGACACATTTGCATTTTGTAGTTAACTTGATAAAGACTTTTTGAGTATTGATCGTTATATGAGATTCTAGCAAAAGTGAGAAAAAAAAAGTAATATCATATTTGAAACACGTGATAAATATTACGCGTCATTTATGTATCGTAATTTTTTATGAATATATGTCATTTATTGGGAATTAATTTTAGCAAATTTATTTCACACTTAATATGGTATCGTGTTCCTTTAACTCTAAAATGATAATAAAATAAAAATTAATAAATGTTAAAGTTCACTTTTAGCCAACTTAAAAATTGCTTTAATTACTTAACATTTTTTTAAACTATAATTGTAAAAGCGCTGAATTAAATTTGTCGAAAATTTGGATGAAAAAAAGGATGACAAAATGTGCGCTAAAAAAAAATTGTAGCATTTATGATGCGAGCTTTCGTCCGGTTAAAATCACCGGAGTTAAAATGACTTAAATTTAGTTCAGTATAAACCAGTCGTTCATCACGCAAATATGAATTTTACAAACCATGGCACGTTCTTCCCTGCATAAGGAATTCGTAACTAAATCCCGGTCTATAACAATATCTCGCGCAAATCCCTCGCTAATAGTACACAACGAGAGAATGAAAATGAATCTCTGTCACGTTCGGGGGTTTTTTTTTTTTGGCAAGAAACAATACGTACGAGCGTTGCATGATAATTTTATAAATTTCTAGACAGCAAAAAATAATAATAATATTTAATATCAATTAAAACGTGTATACGTTTATACTTTGATTGGTAGGAATCAGAATTGATAAAACGTCCCTAATGTATTTTCAGTTGATTTGTGTAAAGAAGATGGTATGTAAATGGTTTTAGCCATATTAAAGTACGTTTTTATATCAAATTTTTCTATTCTTCTCTCTTGCATGTTTTTTTTTTTTTTTTCATTTTTTTATTTAACTTTATTTCAATACTATACTATTTTATATCTGACACTCTTTTATGTTTCTTTAACACGAGAAATTTAAACGTATATATATATATACATATTTATATATATTTATGAAACACCGATACCACTATTCTGCTGATGTGCAACAAACTTTATTTTTTTTCTTCTTCTGATATTTATTACTATGCTGATACGTAATAATATACCACCTATAATAAACGCACAACTCTGAAACTATGTCACATTCGAACAATGAACGAAACGACACACCGCGGATGTTGATATATACATATATAGTATATACAGGCGGGGTACGGTTTAAACTTCGTCGTCATTGCTCTTTGCTCGTGGTGGGACAAAAGCTCCGTCTATGGGGAAACAAACAGACGTTCGAAACTCAGTTAATGCACATTACAAAGTCTATCGAAAATTTCTCACTGTAAAATCTTGTCAGTCCTAACCGATATGCTGTTTAAATCTCTGTCTGGTATCTTCGCGGTTGATTCATAAATAAAACACAGGGTTAAAAAAAGATTAAAACTAAAAAATCTGATCTTTGATTTTTGGAGTCGCAAACAGAAGTGCCTTGCAGCATGCCTCGTATTTTTATCCCCCATATGGAAAAAAACGTATATGAGCAAATATGTATTTAATTTTTATTTATTTCTTTTTTGAGCAGTAAAAGGGACAAGCCGTTGGCATAAAAATGTAATAAACTTTTTTATATACCCTCTATATATTTTTTGAATTGAATTTAATCGAATATTGATATTCAATTGGAAATATGAATTGAAAATTAATTTTATTATTTCAATAATTCGACAAATTTGAATTGTTCAAGTTTTTCAATATTTGCAGATTCCCAATAAGGGTGTGTTAAAAAGATTTTTTTTCCTCTTTTGGATTTCTGTGGATACGTTCTAGCTGAATCCAAAATTCGCTCTTATTTCTTTTTTAATTTAATTTGGCACCTGAAATTTGTCTGAGAAATGAAGAAAATAAAGAAGAAATATAAATAGAGCTAAAGAGAATAAAAAAAATGTAAGTAAAATTTGAACCACCCTAATTAACGTGAAATATGAAATTCGGCTAATATTGGTTAATATTTCATTTAAATAACATGTAACAATGTTGTGCTATTTCTTTAATTGTGAATAACTCTATCAATTATAAAGTTACATAGCTTTTGATGAACTCATTTTAAAGAGCATCCTATCGGCTACAATGTATCCAGATCTATTCATAAATTCTACACAAAACAAATCAATACACCCCAATAAATATCCGTTATTTTTCCATGGGACACCGCAGAAAATAAACATAATAAAAACAGCGAATCCAGCTAACATTAAATAGTTGCGGAACAAAAAAGAAAAAAAAAGCCATCATCCTTAAAAATCGTAAGATAGTTGATGTCTCCCAGTATAGATGGCGCCTGCTGCTTCATTGCTTCATATGGGTGACGGTGTGGTGGGGGTAGAAATGATATTGAACACTTTACTGTATATTTGAATAAATCTAATGAAATAATCTCAATCGATACTGCAAACGTTTATAATAATTACCAACGGGCGGATGGTTCACTTATTTATTTATTTATTTATTTATTTATTTAATATTATTTTTGTAAATTACCTATAAATCGCATTTGAGTCTGAAATTATAACGTTCACACGATGTTTGATAAGCTGACAACATAATACAATAGCTTTGTGCCTGCTGCATGTGCATGCAATGTTGATGCTTCCAGTGGGTGTACATTAGTGTGGGGTCTGTGATTGTGTGTAACATGGGCGTGCCACAGTTTACGCACGTTGTTTGACATCGCTCTCTATATGTGATCAACGTGAAGCAACAAGCTCTCCTCACAGCCTCTCTTCCTGACAATGGTCTCCCCGGAGCTCCGTGCTTGCAATGAGAAAAAATAAAAAGAAATCGACCAAGTCGATGATCCAGGTCATTGACATATTATAGAACTTGCTTTTCAATCGCTAAAAAATGTTCAACATGCACAGATATTTTTAATTAAGTTTTCCAAATATTTGGAAAATTAAATAAAAATGGAAAATCAGTATATTTAATTTTATAGGAAATTATGGAGAAATTATTATTATTATATTTTTGTACACAAAAACTTTTTGTTAATGTTAGAGCTTTTTTTCTGTCAACTTCAAAACCACCTCAAGTTTAAAAAAAAAAATTGTTACCGTGTATATTGATTCCATTTTTCATTTATCAGAAAAAGTTCGATTTTTTTTTTACATTTGAACGAAAAAGTCTAAAGCAAAAACCAAAAAATCTATGCTTATTAAAAATCTTCAATAATAACATAAGATAATAAATTCGATAAAGTGAAAATAATTAAATTTTTTTCATACAAAATATATTACTTAAAACGATATTTAATGAGACATTAGATTTGTGAAAGTGAAAGTAATTAATTCAACTACATTTCCACCTGCAAATGATAGGAATATTATTAATCAAGTTGTCTAATATGATCGATGATCGAATCGTCCGCCTGACTCACTTATCTCCTTCTCTTGGGTGTACTCTCGAATCGACGATTTATAAAAATTGTCAAGTCGAGGGTAATGCGAAGGGTGCAGAGAAATTTGGTGGCTGAAGAGGCTCGCGAGCTCGAGGATTCGATCGAAGGAGTGTGAGAGGCCGGTATATCATCGAGCTTGAACGACTTGAGGGGTTCAACCGAAGGGAGAGCGAAAGATCAAAAGATGGGAATGAGGATACACGAGCGAATGGCTTTCTCCGGTTAAATCGGAACGTAGGGTAGTGCATGCTGTGTTCGACGTGTTGTAATGGGAGGGCACCGGGGGTTCAGTCTCTGATGATCCAGGTGGCAAAGAAGGCGAGCGTGCTGAAGAGACGGAAGTCGAGGAATCGGATGGAGATGCAGCAGCCACCGCAAGCAGCCCTGCCACCGGTTACCATATCGGGCGGTACGAATACCGCCGGTACGACTGACTCCAGTCGTATCGACAACGAGGGTGACGTTGTTTTTTACATGGAGGAACCGAAGGCCGGAACGCCAAACAGAGCGAGAAGAGACAATCGGTAAGTTCATTCAACGATTTTCTTTATCGTTGCCATTTTATTTATTGTATAAATTATAAATAAAGTAAATATGACTACTAGAGCGAGTACATGGGTGAATTAAATATTAGATATTGGTTCGAATTCAATTGAAATCGATATTGGAGATTTCTTTGGATTAGCAAGCTGAGAATGATTTTATTTAAAGGAGGACGGACTTTAGGTCATTCGAAATTTCAAAAATTGTTTCTACTTAGGACATTCCACCTGGTTTCGACCCTTGACCCTTCTGATTGGGTCCGCAATTTTTTATATGGTTGACAAGACTCTGAAAAGCACTTTTTTAACACATTTTTTATAATCCACGAGCTTTTAAAACCTATTATCGAACGTCAAATTTTAAAGATCTGAACAAATTCTAGAAAAACCTTTTTTCGAAAATTATTTCTTTTGGTAACTGAGCCGAATTTTCAACAAAAATAAATTAAAATAAATGTTGAGATTTTGCTTCAATAATCTCAAATTAGATCTATCTATTAATGTTTATTTAACGTTCACTATAAAATAAAATATATCTGAAAAAAATTCTGAATCTTCATTTTTGAAGTAAATTTCCAGTTGAAAATCGTGTACAAACAATATTTTTTTAAAATTTCTTACTACACAATTCACCAGACTGTATTGTCGAAGCCTTCTCTAATCGCGAAAATTCGATTACCTATGTCGAGCCCTCGTGTACTCACTGTAGACGGTCGTCAAAGTGATCGATCTATGAGTGTAGTGTCCGGTAGTGTGAGTAGTGTGTTTCCAATTGGCAGGGGCAGCCTATTCACGTCGCAAACGAGCTCGGTTACGGAAGCTGCTAGTGACGAGATCGACATCGACATCGATGAGCCTCAAAGAGTCACCACGTGAGTATTAACACTCTCCGTCAATTTGTCGGAGCACCAAAGAATTCGTAACACGAGCAAATCCTTATTTTCAATTCGGTATGCATAATGCCAATTTAAAAAAAAATTAACATACGTAGGAATGAGAAGTATCTGCTGTAAGCTAATTAGAAGTTGAATTTTTTTTTTGGCAATTCACAATTAAAATTAAAATTATAAAATTGAAAGTAGCATAAAAATAAAATCGATATCTTTATAATCACAACGTTCTTATAAATATCTGGAGAAAATTAAGTTTCACGATGGAATTCACATTTGGCCATAGAATAATTTCCTCCACGAGGCTACATGCTGCTTCTTCATTAATGCTGAGAAATACAAGGAAATACTGGGAAATACTCATGCACCAGAAATACCGGTAGCATTGGCACGCAGTACAATTGCCTGTAGCAATGCCACCACCCACCACCACCCTCGTACGTCGCTATAGCACCCGATTACTGCACTCGGTGTAAAAGCTCACGACGTTCGAGAGCTTGCACGCGACAAGAAAGCCTTTCGTCACTCCATTTGGATAGCTACGATCTACATTTCGCTTTTCCCTCGTACTCTTAGGATTTACAATGTGGCACACGAGTATTAAACTTTAATTCACACTCGCTCATCACACGACGTTATTCACAGAAAAGTGTAATAAACGTTTTAAGGGATGATCAGTAAAAAAAAATGATGATTTTCAGAGATTTGTATTTTTTGTTCGATTTGTATCTTTAATTTCTATAAACTATTTTTTGTCAGTATTCTCTGAAATGCTGATAAATCTCTGAAATTTCTTTTTTTTTTACTCACTCGACTACCTTAAATGTTTTAGTTTTTCTTAAATTTCTTCTCTGGTGAAAATATTCTTTAAAACTTCTCATTCTATGAAAAGAAACGTAATGTACGAAGATGATTTGGAAAATGTGCGATTTTTTTGTAGGCTCACCGAGGCTCATCGAAACGCCATTAGAGCCATTCGAAAGATCAAGTACTTCGTCGCCCGGAGAAAGTTTCAGCAGGCGAGAAAGCCCTACGATGTCAGGGACGTTATCGAGCAGTATAGCCAAGGCCACTTAAATATGATGGTGCGAATCAAGGTAAGCAATTTCGTTGTATTTTGCCTAGAGACCGCGATCGTTAACTTTTTCTCTTTTCCACTTAAGGTAGTCAAGTCAATCGAGTACTAAGATTACAAAAATTGTGCAAAAAAAATGTATGACAAAAATTTACAAAAAAAGAAAAATAACTTCCGTTAGTAAATCCACAGGCACTTTTTCATGCAATTTTTGTGAAGTAAAATTAGTAATTCTTGTTCGATTTTCACGAAACCTCTCATTTCTTTATTTGCCGTTTTATTTGTCGATGAGAATTAAAGTTTCGTTAACGTCATATAGCTTTTTTTCCATAAACAAGTGACTGTAATTTGTAAACGATGAAGGTAAAGATTATTCCGTAAATTCATCACTAAAATTACAATTTTTACATCCCCAAAAACTGCATTAAAAACACATCCGCGGTTTTGTTTGCGTAAATTGCTTTAATTTCCGTAAATTTATTGTTACATAATCTTTTCTATATTAAGTAAGAACTCTCTTCGTGCAGAAAGAATTTTTTGAATCTTGGTACCCGATTGACTTGACTGCACCGCAAAGGACTCCCTTAAATCTCCAATTTATTTCGAGCATCCACCATTCACTATATCCACATATGAACAATTAACAAATTTATGAAATTGAGAATAAAGTTACGCCCCTTTCTATCGAAATTTCTGCCCTAGACAATTTGGTAATAAAAAAAAAATTAAAAAAAAGAAGTAAAGTATATTTTAGTGCAAACCGTGCGCGAAAAAAACTGCTCAAGTTCGCCAGGAAATTGAATTAAAACGAGAGAGCCTGCGGCTCGTAGAACCGCATCAGAGGTAGTGGTAGTAAATGAAAGCCAGAAAATCAGAACAAAGCGTTCCTCTCGAAACGAATCTGGTGCGGTGACGCGTGAATGGTGCCAGTTAGGGAGAATAGGTAGTTGTGTGTGCTTTGCTACAAAACGTATTCACGTGATATGTAAAAAAAAAAAAGAAAAAAATAATTAAAAAAAAAAAAGCATTAGAGCTTTCCCCAGATGAGCGCGCGTGTACGCGCCTGGGCGGTCCGTGGTTTATGTATAAGTTGGTGAGTACCTTATTTACGCGTGAATACTGGCCGGGTGGGTTTTTTCTACACTACTTGCAGGAGCTCCAGAGGAGATTGGACCAGACCCTGGGTAAACCCGGTAGCTACCTAGCCGGAATCGACCGGGCCGGAAACATAAAGCCCATGACGATCGGCGCACGCCTGTACCGGGTTGAACAGCAGGTGAGAGTAGTACCCTCTCCCCCGGAATTTATTTCATCATCATTATTATCCAGAAATTCCTCAAACGCTTTTGCTGTAAATTATTGGTGGCTCTCGGTGGTCGTCTTCCGTTTATCAGAATTAGTTCGAATTATGTCTGCCACTCTATGTTCACTCCAAAAAATTTTACGCGTCGCCTTTGCCTAATAAGTTCAATAATAATTCACAGTGTTGCTAGAAAAACGACTAATGTATAGATTTTTTAAATTCAGAATCTTGCCCATTGCTTCCTTATTTTTATTTAGCGCGTCATCCATAAAAACTCCTCTATGAGAAAGTACATTGGTCAATTTTAGCTTCCTCATATTTTGAGCCACAGCGCTGAAGTTTACTGAGCTTTTATCTATAATCAAAGGCAAAATTAAAATAAAATTTGGTGGCTTTTTCAATTAAAAAAAATGTCAGTAAACAATTTTTATTTATTTTACCATGTCATTAATAAATACGTAGTCAAATAAAATGTGTGGAAACTCTGAAAATAAATCCTTATTTTCATAAACTATAGAATAAAGACATTTTTTTTGCGCGAATAAGTCGCTGTAAGACTTTTTCACCCTCGCTCTATTTCCTCCTGTCTCCATCGATTTGTAGCCAAGGAGAAATAAAGATAGAGGCCGAAAAAAGAAAAATAAAAGGAAAAAAAAGAAAACAGGCCGAAAAAAGATCAGGATCGCTTTTTTCTCAGTCAATTTCCCGTCTCCCTTCTCTTCTCTACTTCTTTTTTTTCTTTTTTCTTCTGCTTCACCTTCATATACCCTCGACTAGAATTCACGTATTCAACGTAATGGCAAAAGAGAGAATAAGACGAAATCCATCCTGACATAGAATCACATCCTGAGATTGAAGTTTCATTCGTACAAAATGATAAGATTCTTTTTTGATGCTCCTCGAGCCGATTATCAAAGACTTTTATATAAAAGAGTTGGCGTAATCTTCGAGTCTTGGTAATATCTTTTTCATATCTTTTAAAAAGCCTTTTCAGCTGTTATCTTCAGAGCCTTTTTTTTTTTTTTGCAAAATTTTAATACAAAATAATCGTTGCATAGAAAATATGTTATTGCTCTTTTTTTTTATTCGCAGCTTTCCGTAATGGACAAGAAACTCGACCAACTGGTCTACGTACTAAACGCACTCGCCCAGAAACAACAGATACCGCTGAGAAGCATCGAGGACGATGTGTAACCGAAAGTTCCATTTGTTTTAACGTTCCCACTGATTTCGAAGCTGCTGCTCTACTCCACTCTACCGCGATTAACAATAAACCGCTGTCGAGTCGAAAATGCTCATCGAAGCTTGTTAAAGCTCACATGCTTCGAGGAATTCACTGCGCCCGTCAAGAGAATCGATGCGTCGATGAAATGCCCCAGCAGAAAATTGTACATCAGCTAACTTTACGTTGAATCATCGAGAGAAAGTCAATTTTTATGCAGCTCTCTACACGATTCTTCTGATTCCAATCGTATATATATTAATGCGAACTGTTGATCTAAAAACTCGTAACACAAATAATAATTTTTGACAATCCAGTTGCAATGAAGCGAAAAAAAGCGATATTCGATTTATTCACCAATTGATATTTCTACAAAGAATTTAAAAAGTCATTATTTGTCAAGAAAATTGTTAGGATCCGTTCTTGTTGATATTCATTTTTATACAGGAAACGGGAAGATAATTTATTTGAACGTTCGATCGATTAGGATTGTATTAGGGTGACTCCGAAAAACCTATTTTTTTTTTGTTCAGAATTATTCTCAACGCAGTATTTTTAATGGGAAGAGAAACTTTTTCCCTGATCATTTTAGAATTTTTACAAAAGTATTTGGAAGTCGCTTAACCCACCTTTACATTTTTTAAAACGAAACACAGATTTATGATTTTTTTTGTTCAGTCGAATGTGAAGAAATAACGATTTTCCATACATGATGAAATGTAGAATTTCTTTTTTGCTCGAACTCCACATGCGGAATCCTTCAATATTTTTTGTAAGGTCTGATTTTTTTTTTACACACTTTCGTAGTAAAGTAAAAAAAGATTCGTCATGTAAACGGCTGAGAAAAAATATTAATTTAATAATAAAAAAATCTAATTTAAAGAATTACAATTTTTCACATAAAAGTAAGTTGAACCTTACATTTTTTTTTAGTGCTAAATAATTGAAAGAATATTTTTTTCCATCCAAATAAAAATGCTGTGTCAAGAGTTGCTTCGAAAAAAAGAATAAACTGGTTTTTTCAAGTCACTCTTTTGCTGTAATATTTAGTTTATGGGTACGAAAGTGGAGGGACGCAATTTCAAGGGAACCAGCAAAACTTTCTTAAGGATCTCGCGAAGCGAGGTTTATACGCACAGGTGGTCGTTGAAGAGATTAGGAAATACACGTAGGAACTGTGCGAAAATGATTACAAGCAAGTGTTTCAGACAGCTGAAAGGCTCGAAAGTGTCTTTCGACGACTTGATTTCGAAGTCTCGAAGTTTATCTTTGTCAAGGACAAACGAGAGTGACGTTAAGATCTATTTGTACGAATAACAGGTCGTAATGAAATTAATATATCGCACAGCATTTAGGGCTAAAAGTCGTTTTCCTCGTTTAAGAGAATTCACAAAAGAGCCCCTTTCGAGTGACGCGTGTAATTCATATAAATACATATTTCATTGATTAAATTAGAGAAATCCATTAAGGTCCCTTCTTATTAAACGTATGCATATCGCATTATAGATATTTCCATTAGTAGATTAAAATATCAAACAATTCTAGAAGTGAAGTGATTGCGTCTATTTTTTTTTTCTTCTTTTTGACACCGAATAGTAAAAACGTTAAGTCTCGAATATCCGCCGAATGAATTTAAACAAAAAAAAACAAAAAACAAAGAAATCGTCTTAATTCGTGCGTTCGGGGGAAGACTCGAAACATTGGCCAATTACTTTAATTGCATCTATAAAATTCGAAGGAAGTCATAAAATGATATTTTATGTGAAGGTGAAATTATCAGCCTTTGTCCGAGGAACAAAAAAAAACTCGTATGAATAATAATCGTGTAGGAGAAAAGACGAAAGTGTCTCGAAGCAATTATTGCTTTACGATTGAGGGACACACATATGTAAATATGTACACCGAACAAAAAAATACGTGATTAAACGATACACGCGAAAAAAAAAATATATAATAGGTCAACGAAGCTTACCCGCGTGGTAAAGCTTTTAATGGTATTTTTAATAATCCTTATTGACTATCGCTAATTTTAGGTGTAGGGTCCAAAAAAAAAAATATATATATATATATATAAATATAATCCGCCTTGATCGACGATAAAATCATTATTTTTCATTTAATGTTGTAAAAGCAAATAAATTAACATTCAGATTTATGGTCCGAAACGTCGACGGGTATAGGTATGTCTGACTCTCACATTGAAAGCATGCATCGACAGGACCTCCTTAATTATTATTGCGTGACGTACATATTAAGTAAGAATATATTCACAAATCTGTCGTACCGGCGTTCTTTTTTTCTTTTTTTTTTTTTTTCTATTCGATACGTAACGAAACATCCGGGTTACATGAATTATGAATATATTTGAATGACGGAAGTGCGCACCTTATAAATAATAAACAATAATTTTGTAAAATAACACTGCTGAAGCCTCTACGTGCAGAACTCTGCATACTCTCTGGTGCCTCTCACGCAATCTACTTCACTAAAACACAATTGAATTTAAGTATAGTCAAGATTTTATTAAGATTACATAGATAATATATCGTATTAAAAATAAACGATAATTTAGATAACAGCAGCAAACAATGACAACAATAAGATATAGATGACAGTTTTAAATGATCTAGAAAATTAAATAGATTGAAAAAAAAAAATCGAAGGAACTTCGCTCGATAACGGATATTTTTGGTGCGAATATTCAACTAAATGCTTTTCTCAATTTGCTTCATTGCACGTATTTTCGACGAACTTATAAATATGTGAATTACAAAGTGGATTGTTTCATTTACAAGATTTTTTCTTTTCTTTTTTTTTTAATTTGAAAGAAGTCACTCGAACGCCCATTTTCTATGGGATTGACAATATTAAAGCAATTGCGACCAATATTATCGTATAAGATCAAATCGAAATTGATATCTCATATTTAACGATTTGTCCTTTTTTCTCTCGCAAGTGAAGTATTCTGATTTTTTCTTTGTGGCCTAATCATTCAGTGTCGTTTATGAATTAACGACAATACGGCAACGAATCTCATTGATAACAATAATTTCGGATTTCTTTGCAGATGCTCAAAAAGAAACGCAGCTTAATTCACGTAACATTTGTTTTTGATTAAGATAAATTACAAAATCAAATTGAACGCATGTTTCGTCCACAATAGTCGAGCATTTAAAGGAGGCTGTAGTGAAATTTTGTCTTCTGTATTGTATTTATAAAAATCTTGAGCACAAAATTGATTTTATTAATTTTAATAAAATCTATCAAACTCGGCCAATAAATTTGAGAAATCGCAAATTAATTTCTTTTTTATACACAGACTTAAGAAAATTTTTGTCTGCTTAATGAATCTTTTTTTTTAAAAGATATTGAGCAACTCAAAACTCAGCCTCTTCTTGAATGTCCGACGATGCAGAAATTTATTGCAAAAATTGCACCGGGATGCGATAGCTTTCAAATATTGTAACAATACATGTAAAGGAACTCGGAGCAAGTAGTGTTCGTGAATCGGCCGAAAAAAAAAACAAAAATACTGAGTGAATTACTATTTTTATCGTAAATTATTTACAAAACACGGTCTTCGCCGTAAAATATTCACATGTAATAATGTAGAAAAGTAGATAATTATGAAAGCTAGGCGAAAAAGAAAAAGAAAAGAAAACGGAAGATTGGTTAGCTAAATCTTCTAAAATACACGAGTCCATTTAAGACCTTGGTTGCTTTAGTCTTTATGTGAAATAAGGCTAACCAATAATGACGTTTTGCGACAACGGTATATTAATACTATAGTTAATAGATATATTATTAATATATAAAGTTTATTGAAATTTAAATTAACAAGATCTCTGCTATTCGCAGTTTAGAATGTGATATCACGTGACCCAGTTACCGGGGGTACTTGAATAATTTTCATTCAAACACGGGTTTGCCTCTCTCATTAAGATTGAACGTTCGCCGTTTTCATAGGACATTTCGTGTTATTAATAATTACATCATAGCATTAAATATCTTATAAGAAACTGTACATTTCGAGTAGTCTTAATACTAACTGAAGGAGGTTTGAATTTTTTAAACGCGTGAGAGAAAAAAAAGATCTAAGAAATTAAACAACATTTTTTAGATCTTTCCCTAATTAATTGATTCCAATTAATTGAATCAATTAATTGGTTCCAGATTTCATAAAATTGCAATAAAACATAAATTGGAAAATTGTGATTATAAACAGAAACAATATGTCCACTAACGCAGAATTTAGAAATTATTTTTACACATTTTATTGTCAATTTATAATTTCAAAAATGTCACAAGTTCTTTGCAGAAAAATTAGATTCATGTTATTCTCCGTTAAAAAAAAAACGTCTCTTAAGAATAACGTCGAAATGTTGATTTGAGAAGTTTAAAGAATTCAAAGCTGTCTTGAGCTAAACCCACGATGCTTTTCTATGCGCAACATTATTTTATCGACAAATTACGACATTTTTACGTATAAAAAAAATACGAGTAGTACTATAATTATTAATCGATAATATTATAGTTCAATGACACAATCCGTACTGTAGTTGAGATTGTGAAATTGTGCATTTACCTAATTTAGGTTTCGATACATTAAGTAGTTGAAAGAAGAAAAAAGAAAAATTTTAACTGGGCCGAGGGTCTACTAGTGCACCTGGTGAATTGCTTATCAATATAGTATAGAGAAGCGCATCGCATTTAGAAATTATTTATAATCTAAAAAGAAAAAAAAAAATCAACACACTAGTTGAGTTGGCTCTCTATTAAACTAACGTGAACAAAAGAAAAACGTGAAAATTCTCGGCGAAATTAATTTAATTTACTTTCTATTGCGGAGGCAGTTTATTTAAATTTACAAAAAAGAAGATTACTTAACGCTACTTCACATGTACCTATAATTTCGCTAATCTCGATCCCGACCGGCTCTGCGCGTACTATCCAACAAAAATTATGGATTGTTATATTTGTAAATTGCATTGCAAAATCAATTTGGACCAAAATGGCACAATATTTCCCAAAATTGCAATATGTAATATTTATACAAGAGTCATGTTAGATATTTATTATTCCACGATGTTCTCTGGAAGAGGGCATGGAATTTAGGGATGGGCGATATTATGCAATTAAAATCTATTTTTTTTTAAATCGATAATTAGGTCATTATACAAAAGTCAAGTCTTACGAATCTGCACTATTTTTGTTAAATTATGCTGTGAAAAATATGGTGTTAATTAATTTTTTAGATTAACCTGCCATATTGGTAAGAAAGTGTATGAACATTTGGTCGAAAACTAAAAAAATGTATTCTTCCACATAGATTCATTCGTAAATACCATAAAAAGAATAATCGTCGATAAAAAGAAAAATTAGTGTCGAAAATATGTGAAATTTTCGTTACATTTTAAAATGATTTTTATTTAAAATTAAATACTTTTTTTTCGGTTTTTACAAAATTAATCAATTTTTCGATTTTACTTTTATCGACTCTTAAGAATAGAATAATAAAATCGATACATTAAAATCGCCCATTCCTAATACGAATTTATGTTCCTGAATGTCGATGGAATCCAATTTGACCAATAAACAGTGAACTTACTTAAAGCTACAACAAACCGACCAAAAACATTGTTTCAAGCATAGCTAAAAAAAAGAAAAAAGACACGTTTTTTAGGGTTTGTATCTACATTCAAAAAAGGGTTTAACTCTCGCTTCGACATTAGACTTGTCCAGGTCGCTATGTTCTATATTTTTTAAATGATAATCCGTATGTCGATGCGGCTGATTATCGCCGAACTATCAATGTGCACGTATAAAATGCTGGTTTAGTTTCAGGAGGACCAAAAAAAAAAGAAAGAAAAACGATTTTTTTCTTATAACAATGAAAAGTGATATATCGGAGATACGGAAAACTAGGAGAGAATCGCAACGATGACAATCTTTAGTGATAAAATAACGGATAATACGAGAAGTGCGATTGAAGAGTAAATAATAACGAAATGTTGAAAAATGCGAATGGATCTGAAAATAAATAAACGTTAAATTTTTGGTCATTATTAAGAACGGTAACTCTTGAAACTGAAGCAGTCGAACGTTTAATCTATTTGTACGGGAGAAAAAAAAAAGGAAAATAACTAACAAGAAAAATAATAAGAAAAATGAAAAAACTCAATCATATCACCGTAGTTGCCTATACACTATCCACTAGTAGTATCTTGTTGATAATACTGTTGAACACTCGATGAATGAAACGCTGGTTTCGCAAATTGATATTACATTAAAAAAAAAAAAACAAAAAACAAAAAAAAGAAACCAAAAAAAAAAAAAAGGATAGTCTTTAAGTATGTAAATCAATGATATTTGAGAGATGATCCGATGCAGGCAGAAAGATGAACTCTGTTCCCTCATAACACGAATATTCCGTAGTAGTTTACTTAAATTATTGAAATACTCTTAACTAGATATGCGCCTGCATTTACTAATTATACCATCGTCCACACTAAATGCCCTCTACATGCCTCTGAATCAATAAAAAAAAAAATGATATAATAATAATAATAAAAACCAAAAAAGAAAATCACAACAAACGTACAGGGTTTTTCGATATGAGATGAAGACCGGTATAACAAAGATATATAATTCGTTGTTATTACATTTTTATTCGAAAAATCAGCTATATATTATACGAATTAACATCATAACACGCATATACTGTCAGATCCGAAGAAGAAGAAAAAATAAAACGAGCAGAGTACATTTTTCTTTTCCAGAGCAAAGATATTTTGCAAGTGTCCTTCCAATTATATAAATGCTCTCTGACGGGTCTATTGTCACTTTTATTAGTATATATATATATATATATCGAAAGCAGCGTTTAAACTAAATATAAAAAAAAACTAGTGGTCCATCCACAGCGCCGAACGAAAGGGGCATGGTTCTCTAAAAAAGTATATGCATATTCTAGCACTGTTGTTATTTGTCATTATTATTATTATTATTATTATTATTATTATTATTATGATTGTCATTAATTGTCATTCGACTGGATGAACGAGGATGGACCAAAGAATTATGTATAAAATCTATAAATACTATAAATAGTTAATAATACATTTTTAAATATACGAATATTTAAAGATGCTGAGATAATTTTAATGAAATCGTGCATATATAATTATACGCCTTGTCAAATATTGTACATTTGTGACATCGTTCCCTATATACATAATAACGGTTATGAATTTTACTATTATAATTATGAACGACTAGTTAACGTTGAATATACCATATCTAATATTCATCACAGTAACAATTTTTATTATCTACCTTTTCCATTATCCAACAAAGATTAACATATAAAAATTGATAAAAAAAAAAAAAATTAAACTCATAATTTTTTATACACTTTTGAATTTAGGCCTTCATACATTTTTTTTTAGAATGATTTAGAGAATATTTACATGCAGTTTGTAGATTAATAATCATATTAATTGATATTAAGTTTTTGAACTTACATTAGAGAACGGTGAATAGTAAACTTGGCTATAGAAACGACTATTGAGAATAAATAAAAGGAGAAATGATGAGAGGAAAAAGATTATATCGCGGCATCGCGACATCAGGAATGACGTCCAATATTGTTAGTCAGCAAGCATTCGATCGTCTTGGTCGTTTGCTTCTTGGCTGTTTGCAGACGTAGAACGAGTATATAAGCTTTAGGAGTCCACTGTAAAACTAACTGAGAGAAGAGAATTCCAGTTTATAAGATTAAAACTCCCCGCAGAGTGATGCGACTGATGATTTCCGGTGGCGTCTTGTTCTTATGTCTTCTCTATACGATGAAACTCAATGAACAGTTTTCTTCTGCCACCAACAGCAGCCCTAGAAAACAATCACGTATTCATTCTCCATAGTGACAATTCCAGTTTACTCATTGAAACACAACGAGAGACTCTTCAGAGCCAACTTGAGAGAATATCATTTAGAGTGAAACAAAGTGAAAAGAAAAAAAAAAAAAGAAGAAATTAATGAATAATACAAAAAGAAGGTAAAACAATGGGGACGTCGATGGGGCACGCGAGCGGTGAAACCTTTTTGCAATTGGAGAACAACCCGACAACCGTCGGGACTTTGTGTCTCGTCTCTTGGCGACTTCATTCATGAAGCTGTTCTTGCATTGCGAATAAATAGACGCGCTATAAAATAAACACCAGCGAGAAAAGCCGACGATTCCAGTGGAAAATCAGCTTGGTTGCTTTAAAAGAATTATGGAATTTCATTTTTTGTCTTTCACAGTCAAGGAAAAATATTAAAATGGTTTTTTGGTAAATTAAGGAATTACGTATTTGGTAACTGGATTGCAAATTTTATTAAAATATGTTCATTGAGTCGGTTAAAAAAAAGGTTTAGTTGAGCTGCTCATTGAGATTTTTGTTTCTTCTCACAAAAAAAAAAAATGTTTTAAAGGGCCGATTGATTTTTTTTTAAATTCTTTACTATTGGGGAGTTTTTTTTAAATTTGAAAAAGTGTTAATTTTGTCAAATAGAATTTTGACGAACTTTTTTTGGTAAATTAAGAAATTACGTATTTGGTAACTAGATTGCAAATTTTATTAAAATATGTTCATTCAGTCGGTTAAAAAAAGGTTTGTTTGAGCTGCTCGTTGAGATTTTTGTTTCTTGTAAAAAAAAAAAAATGTTTTCAAGGGCCAATTAAAATTAAAAAAAAAATATCTGCTATTGGGGAAGAATTTTTTTTTTAATTTGATAAATTTTTTTTAGAAATTCGTTGATGTAAATTGCACTTTTTTGTTGTTCAGAAAAATATAAAGAAAAAACTCGTGATTCGATCAGTGAGGGAAAGCCAGGATTTTTTTTTATTGCACGTGATACTTGTATTAAAATAAAACATATCAAAATAAAATTATATGTATTGAAGATAAATTAAACGTTAAATTGATAAAAAAATTAATAGCCACTTTTTTAAAACAATAAATCATTACCATTTATCTTGATTTCATAATTTTTTTAAATAAAACAAAAAGTGTGGTCGCTCTAGTTTTCGTAAAATTCGCTATATTTTCCTAAATACTTCTTCATAAATGCAAATACATTTAAAATTAGTAATAGTAAGAGTGGTTTTGATTTTATGGAGTTTAAAAAAATTCGTAATTTTATTTTTTGAAAACATACAAAATTCATAAATCGAGAACAGTTCAAGTAACTGATCAACAATTTTTTCATAAAACCGAAATAGTCAATATTTAGTATAAAGTTTTGACGACATCGATAAAGTAGTAAATATTTTATCGAAATTTACATTTTCATAATTTTTTTAGAAAAATTCACAAACTCGAGAACAGTTCAAGCAACTAATATAAATTTTACTGAAATTTATATGATACTGAATCAGAAAAAAAAAATCAACAAAGTAGTGAAATAAAAATTTGCCTTTAAGTAATTATTTTTTTTTAAACGCTGAAACTCGAGAATGTTCAAAGCAATTGATCCAAAATTTTGCATAAAACTTGAACAATTTTTTATGTACACAAACATGAGTTTACATTTTCCAGAAATTAACACTTTTCAGACGTTTCTTTTTTTAAATTCAACAATTGCTCACACAGCTTAATTATATTAAGTATTGATATAAGTAGAGGCGATCAGAGATGTGATAGTAAATTATTTCAGCATTCGTACTCGTGAAAATCTTTGTAGAGAGTGCGCTCATCATTCGGAAAGTGCATATATGAGTTCGTATGCATATTTAGCCACACCAGAGCAGAGATCCTGTGTAGGATAAAATGCGCGAGGCTGAGAGAGCGAAACACTTGGAGAGACTCGGGACGCGAGACAAATTGAAGCTTTTTTACAGCAACGAACTCGTTCCAAACGTTATAAGTGCATAAATGCGTTTTGCTTTGGCCTTGAAATAAAACCAGTCCTCTTTAAATTAACCATCCACTCCCATACAACATTCGTCTGATCTCTTCGGATTTAACACAGGCGTCTTCTTCCAGTCTCAAAATGAGTTACAATCTTGACGCAAAAGTGAATGAGATCCTTAAATGTAAATGATCTTTTACCATTAAACCGGACTTTCTGCCATTTAATAAGATCTTACATTTCGCTTTAACTTCTCCTTCACTAATCGCGCATTGGTCAGTTGAATCTTGGAAAATAAATGTTTGCTGCTTATTTAAGGATGAGCATTTTTTTTTATGTACTGTTTTTTATTTTTTTTTTTTTTTTTTTTTTTTTAGGATGCACTCGAGGAAAAAGTGGTATAAATTCCTGAAGGAGCGTGAAATTGATCCAGGAAGATAAGCACTTGTGATTAACATACGAATCACCTCGGTGGCGTTGCTATATTAATGAATTGAATAAAGAACTCTGTGAGGGTTTTGGTTGGAGGCAAAAAAGTAAGATCAGGTGGAATAAATCGAGAGAGAGAAATACATGATATTCCATTTTTTTTTTTTTTTTTTTTTTCAACGATTTCACTAATTATTTATTGGCGTTCGAATCTTTTTCCTCGTTCGAATTGGTTTTGTGAAAGCTGGAATGACCACATTACTTCAATTAATAACATTATTTTTTATTAGTTGAAACTTTTTTTTTTTATTATTTCTTTATTAGGAATCATTTTTTTTTAGTTGAAAAATTCTATTCTCTTATTCTCACAAATTCATTTAATTCTGTAATGAATCTGCTTTCATTTATTAAATATTCTTGCTACTGAAATTTTTGTTTCCTTTTACAATATTCTGTTTGTCACTCTTTTAATCAACAGTATTTTTTCATTTTTTTTTGTAAATTTTACAATTTCTGTTCTCACTTCTTAATTTAACAAATAAAGTTTCGATTCTTCTGATTTATATTCTTTTTTAAAATGATGTATTTGTAAAAAAAAAAATAAAAAGTATTTTTTTAAATTGTGTTAAGAATGGCTGATTTTTTGTATAAAATGGCGATGCTATTAAAAATGAATGTTTTTTTTTATTTACTTCAATAAATATTGAAGCTACATCGCATCGAAATTATCGACATAAATATATTTTAATATAAAAAAAAATTTAATGCCCGCATGGTTAAATCAAATTAATTAAAGAACTCAGTTGTGGTAATACTAATAACAATATAGTTTTATTATGAGTTATAAACAATGATCTCTTTACAATGAGCGTAGGTATGAAATGATGTTTATGCGTTGTTTTTGCTAATTATAAATAAAAAAAAAGACACGAATGAACGAACGAAAAAATGTAACTATATATGTAATACCGGTACAGGACGGTTTCTGATATTGTGCTTATCCGGTCGTTCCACATCACGACAGGAAATCCTTCTTTTTTTTATATATGATTTGTACATGATTTATACATTATTTTCTTCTCTAAAAAAAAAAAAAAAAATAAAAAAAAAAAAAAAATAAACGTTTCCCTCGAACATAAAAAGGGAAATTAATTATTCGACGCGTTAAACTAATATTTACAAACAAATGAATAGACGCGATTTAGCAGGCATATCGAGGCAAATTATATAATTTTAATTATAGCGCGTTGTGAAATTAATTAAAAACATATTTCTATAATTTCTTAACAAGATAATATATAAATAAGACTAGATTTCGTTAGGCGCAAATATTGTATAAATATTAAAAATAATAACTTATAGAAAAAAAAAAAAAAAAAAAAAAATTGAAACGTGTTAATAATAAAAATTACAATATTGAGTCTTGCTCCTTAACAATTGCGAAATGCACTGCATTTGTAACAATCGTAAAAAAATTGTTAAATCGATTATCAGCTTCACTCTCTTCTTCATTCGATTTTAACCGATTCACTCAACAAAATCCGAACGTTCTTTGGTTAACAGACTGCATCACTTAGTCCAGCTTAATTTCAAATACACAACCTAATAATTTTCTTTTTTTACATTGCAATCTCCCAATCTTTGGCACTAAGAAACACGCTCCAAATGAATTTTAAAGTGTAAACATTTTTGGGGTGGACGTCGAAATTTCGAGTGATTAAAAATCAAAAGAGATCTCGAAATTATGAATTAACGCAAATTTACAATTTCAATTTACAAAGTTTTGAATTTCATAAAGCGAAAGACGAAAAAATTGAAGGTTCAAAATTTCTGAAATATTTCGAAATTTGGATCTTTTGCTATTTTTGTTATTTTTTAAAATTCTTACATATTTTACGTATCTAATTTTTACGATATTTTGGATTATAATAAATATTCAAATACTCGAATTTTTTTTAATTTCGAAAATACAAATATTTTACATCATTCGAATTTATTGTTTATCAAAAAATAAATTAAATATCAAGATATTAAATTTTGGAATAAAAAAAATCTTGAGTTATTTCAATGTCAATAATTTTGAGATTCAAAAATTGGTTATTTTAATATTATTAATCAATCGAAATTTTAGCACCCACTTAAATTTTCATTCTCGATTACAATTTTCTTGCTTGTTTATTTATTTATTTATTTTTTACCTTTTATTCGCAAAAATTTCGAGTGATTAAAAATCAAAAAGGATCTCGAATTTACAAACTAACGTAAATTTGCAATTTCAATTTACAAAGTTTAGAATTTCATAAAGCGAAAGACAAAAAAAATTGAAGGTTCAAAATTTCTGAAATATTTCGAAATTTTGATCTTTTCCTATTTCTGCTATTTTTAAAAATTCTTCCATATTTTACGTTTAAATAAATACGAATATTCCACATAATTCAAATTTATTGTTTATCAAAAAATAAATTAAATATCAAGATATTAAATTTTGGAATAGCAAAAATCTTGAGTTATTTTAATGTCAATAATTTTGAGATTCAAAAATCGGTTATTTTGATTTCATTGATCAATCGAAATTTTAGCACCCACTTAAATTTTCATTCTCGATTACAATTTTCTTGCTTGTATATTTATTTATTTTTTACCTTTTATTCGCAAAAATTTCGAGTTGAAAATTTCTGAAATATTGCAAAATTTTGATCTTTTTCTATTTCTGCTATTTTAAAAAATTCTTCCATATTTTACGTTTAAATAAATCCAAAATATCGCAAAAATGAGATTCTTGCGATATTTTGGATGTATTTAAATTTCGGAAATACGAATATTCTACATAATTCAAATTTATTGTTTATCAAAAAATAAATTAAATATCTAGATATTAAATTTTGGAATAACAAAAATCTTGAGTTATTTTAATGTCAATAATTTTGAGATCCAAAAATCGGTTATTTTGATTTCATTGATCAATCGAAATTTTAGCATCGACACAAATTTTCCCGATTGCAATTTCCTTGCTTGAAAAAAAATTCAACAAGCAACGTGAGGCACGGTAATAGCGTCGTTATATTGTAATCAATGCAATAATATAAATCGTTCTGAAACGTGGTACGTGATTCACGTACACATATTTAATAGTACACAGTTATAGAACGTCTCTCGTTACATGCAGCCGAGCTTCTCGGTAGCTGATTAATATTAGCAGTGGCGTCGTACGTGCAGGCACGATACTCCGGTACTCGTAACACTCACTCACGTACTCTTGTTTTACAAGTAACTCAATCAAAACAGTTTATCTCTCAATAGTTTATGTACAATAATAGAATATTAAGTAATTTTCTCTCGTATAACGGCTTCTTTAACACGTCCACCTTTCGCGCTTTCGAGACTGTTAGAAATGAGTGTGTGTGTGTCTGTCTCGTCTATAAAAGGCACTTCAAACCATTTATCAGCAATCACACGTGCGAGTCATACAAAATAGCTGGTGTAGACAAATTACCTCACAATCAGGAGATTTCATTTTTTTTTCCCTCTAAACTTGTAGACAATTATGGAAAAAGTCACTGATAGCAAATTATAAATTGTTGTTAAGATAGGAAAAAATCGAAAGTGGTAGTTTTCGAAAAAAAGTCTCTTTCGCATTTGTAACAATTTTAAATTGCTAGATTTTTTACACTATTAAAAATGTTTGAAAAATTCCAGGCATTTTGGGAATATATATTTTTTTTTTCATAAACTGGTATATTAAATAGAATATATACGTATGATGGAAAATTAAATTTTAATACTGGTATTTAAATTTAATTTTTTAGTTTATGAATGAACATTTTTTTAAATTGCTGTTATTTTCCAGTCGACCTTTTTTTAACAGTGTACTTCGTAATACTCGTTTGAAAACTCAATGGTCTCTTCATTTTAAGTACTTTTTTCAGTTTCGAACACTTTATCGCAAATTTGTATTCCTGATGAGATGTGTATAAATAAATATACCAAATTGAGATAATATTCTTAAGAATCTTTTTGAAAAAAAAAAAAAAAAAAACGAAACTAATCAACGAAGTGACAGCATATACAGCAATAATTGAATTTAAATGTATGAAGTTTGAATAGAAATTTTTGTGTCGATTCGATACAATTTTAGTGTCAATTTTTATTTCTCCAAAAAAAAAAAACAGAAAGTATACTACATAGTTGAAAATCTGCAGTTTCAATTAAACTAAAAATGAAAATCTCTAATTCTCCAATATTTTATTTCTCTCTTTTGAATTCATTATTTTGTAAAATTCACCATTTTTTCTCCCTTCCATCAAATCTATTAAATCTTTTTTTCATTACAAAAATTGAACAGAAAAGAAAATCAGTAAAATACAAAAACTAATTCTGTCAGAATACCAAAAAAAAAAGAGGGTTTTATTTCGTCGAAAACTGGCACTTCGTTAAAAAAAGAGCCTGTTTATTCGTGTATGATTAAAATGACTCCCTGACATTTCGCACACGCTCTCTGATTTAATTTGGCACGTTTGCTTTTCATATGAAAAATTCATAGAAAATTGACTGATTTTTTTCCTTCATTTTTCAGTGAAGCACAAGTCCAAGGAAACTAAAAAAAAAAAAAAAAAAAGAGATAAGCACCAAATTATCACTTCACGTAAGTGGCAGAGTTCTGTGATCTTCGATTACATTTTTCGGGAGGTCTTCGATACTCGGAGGAATATCAGGCGATTCAACAGTGGCACGATCAGTTTCAACATCACCTTCCAAAACGGGACCTTCAACATTGCCGCTCAAATCCCTCACATTGCCCGGCAAATAATCCTTCCAGCTCCTAAACAGATATCTCGTGAATTTTCTAAGCTGACGAAATTTGCAATAGGTCGCACCTTCGGCAGATTCGAGCTGTTGTGTCTGTATCAAAAATCCCTTTTCCTTAAAAGTCTGTTCCAGCTTTTCGCGCTGCAGTGATTTTCGAGTTTTACGTTTTCTCCGCCCTTCGGATTCCGGTACAGCCGGTAATCTTTGACACTGAACTGGAGGCGGAATACGTTCGCCAGCCGCGCTTAGAAAAGCTCCAGCTGAAGATCCGGCCTGTCCAGCTGGTTGTTGAAGTGTCTCGCGCGGAAAGAATTCATAGCCACGCATATTTTTGTCTCCGGTACCGCTGTAATACCGGAAATTACCGCCAGCATCGACGGACAAGCTCTTCTTCTCTTGAAGCGTCGGTTTGGCGCCACCGGTGAACTTAAATTTGCATATGCTCACTTCCGTCGCTGGATTATTGTTGTTTTCCGTTGGCATTGGCGGTATGAAGATAGCCGAACGCTTTCGCTTTGTCGGCTGTCCCTGATGCTGTCCTATTGGCGCGTTTCGTTTAGGCCTCGGCGAAGCAGGCGGTTGTACCTGCGGTAAAACCATCAATTTTTATTTCATGAAAATCTATCAAGTGCTTCTAATTTTATTCATTTTTTTATTGCACGAATTTTTCTTTTTACATATTAGCAGGAAATAAAATTGCACAGAGATGACTTGATCAAAGGTTTCAAATGATGAAGAAAGAATTTGCAAGTACTTTTTTGTTCTTTTGAAAAAAAGAAAAAAAAAATGTTCAGCACTAAACCTAAAAAATTGCAAGGGCTACAAGCAGCGAGAAAATTTGTATTCCAATTTAAGAAATCAAAGCCAAAAAAAAGCTGTTCACTCGAGCAAAGTTTCGTTTGTGAAGAAGCAAAATTAATAAAGGCAAAAATGTATTTACAAACCGTTGTCTGCTGCGGGGCGACTCCACTTTGAGCAAGAGGGGTCGGACTTTTGCTCTCCAACATTGAGTAAATCGATTTGGGCACAATTTTCTGTTCCTTCGGTGGAGTCTCCAATTTCGCTTGAGACTTCTCGTTCTGCGTCATTTTTTGATAGTACAATAACTGCGATTGCAGTGCCATAGGATGAATGAAGACACCAGCATTGGGCCAATAAACAAAACCGGGATTGTTGGTATTATTAGGAGTCTCACTATTGCCAGTGCCATTTGTATTATTATTATTATTATTATTATTATTAACAACACTCGTATTATTGTTATTCGCAATATTATTAATGAGATCAATGGGCCTGGTGACTTCCAGGACATTTGGAAAAGTAGTCAGGCACTCGACCTCGTCAGCCTCGCTGGATGTTTCACTCTTGACATGTCCGGACTCATAGACATTGCCATGCTTCCTATGAAGCCTAATTTTCAATTGATTCAAGTCTCTGATACAGAGATTAAGCGGTTCGTCCTGTTCCCTGAGGCTTTCAGCGATAGCGAGACTTCTCCTCGATTCCTGTGTCAGTCTCTTTTCCAGCAGGCTGCTGATTCTATTTTGGACATCGGTTCTTTGAAACGGTACATGCTGATGAACCTCCTGAGGGATTTCGAGCCTTTCCTTAGGACTCTGAGGACTCTTTTTCTCCTCGTGTCCAGGCGTTCCAGGCAGTATGGTGCCATAATTTTTATAGATCAAATGGCAGATATCCGCCTTTTTCGGTTTACGTCCTCTCCTTGGCTTGCTGTTGTCCAACGTTATTTCGCCCATATAAGGAAGATCCGAATATTTCATCGGTGGCCTTGGTGTCGTTTGCTGATGTCCCTGTTGCTGCGAATTTCCCTGATGACTATTGTGATGCTGATTATGATGCTGATTGTGATGTCCACCGTAAGAATTGGCAGTCGAGGTGATAACCGATCTTCTGTACGGTGTCGGCAGGGAGGAAAGATCGAGGGAAGGATTCGTCGAAGCAAAACGTGGATAAAGCTCCTGCTGCATGGCGGCTATTCGTTGCAGCCAGCCTTGAACATCACCAACTGGACTGGGCGTCGATGTCGAGGTTGACGTTGATGTCGTCGCTGTTGGACTTGGGACTCTGGACTCGTGAAGATGAGTGGGCGATGCGTTTAATGCTTCCTGAGCAAGAGCTGCTTCGTAATGATCCAGGTATTCCGGTGGCAATGCCTGATGATGAAACTTAAGCTTCCATCGTGATTTTCTGCGTCCTCGACTGTGAGCAATTGGAAGAAGAAAAAAATGAAACGGTTGGTTTACTTTGAGAGGCAGTGAGACAGGAGTAATGAAAAAAATTCATGAAAGCCAGAGACTCATTTGAAAATTTCATTCCTATGCCACTAAAATTTTTTTTTCATCACACTTACATGGCAGATTTTATGTAAAGTGCATTCTATTTGAAAAGACTCCTTTGGAATGTCCGTAGTAAAATTTGAAAAAATAAAGAAAGCAAAAAGAAGAGGAAGGCTCGAGAGAGCTTGGAAAGGAAGCATATAACCAAGTGATACAAGTTGGAGCTGAGTCTGAGCTGAGTATAAGATCAACGAACCATCGAACTAACGCATGGCGTATCTCCTTCTCCAACTTCTCTTCACATATACGTTAAGATCTCTGTTCAATACCACATTCCAAGCCACACCTAAAGCCGATAGCAATTCGTGATACATTGGCGAGGCAACACCTTCGTAGGATGCAAATATGGCAAGTCGACGCAAAGAGCTCGCTTTTTTGCCATACTGTCACTGAAGATATTTGCGAATATCAATCGTTTAATCTCGAAGCAATTAATCGACAATTAAAACTTTAACTGTATACACTTGAGGCTTTGATGTATTTAGTTGCATATCAATCCAAAGATTTATCACCTGGATGCGACTCTGCCACTGTTCTCATGATTGGCTGGTCCTGTCGACGATTCTGTACCCTGCACCTGATAATGATGTCCCATTCCATGATGGTGACCAAGGTGACCAGCGTCTACCGGCACCGGTGCTGCCTCCGCCTCCGGATGCTGACTGTTAAATGCCTCGTTACAACTGCATATCCAATAAATCACAGATAAAGAGATATGTATTTAAAAAAAAAAAATAAAATATGAGTATTTTTTTTTACATTTTTGATAAGGGATGAAAATTTGTTAAATATTAGATCCAAAGAATCATTTTGCTTGGTCATGGAAGAGTTTTCGTGAAGTAACAAAATTTTCAAGATTTTAATGTCGACATACTCGAATAGGTCTAAAAGGTACAGAAAAATTGTTTTAAAAAAAAGTGTTTGGATGTATGTATATATTTTTTGTGGCGTATATGAGGCGAAACACGTCGGCCACCCCAATTTTTCATGCCAACAAAATGTTCTCAAATTTATTCGGGATGTTGGTCTGGTTGAAGAAAAAAAGTAGGATTTTTTTCAGATTTTTTATTGCATTCTATTGCATTTTTTATTGCAAAATTTCTGAAAATAATAATTGTTTATTTTTTAACGCCAATACTACGGCTCGCAGAAAAAAAATCGTAAGAACATCAAATTTTGGATTTTCAACGTAGTTTCCAACAACATTTTTTGCAAAATTCTTCGATTTTATTTTATGCTATTTTTTAATTATATAAAGTTGCCACGTTTTTTTCCTCCGAAACGGCATTTCCGATTTAGCTGAAATTTGCACATTTTGATCTTCGAAATATCTAGAATCTTAGAAAAAATCCGAAGAGCTTTAACTGTGGGGCGAAATTTCCGCTCATCTCGCCAATTTTTTCTAAGATTCTAGATATTTCAAAGATCAAAGTGTGAAAATTTCAACTAAATCGGAAGTGCCATTTCGGGGGGAAAAAAGGTGGCAACTTTATTTAATCAAAAAAATAGCATAAAATGAAATCGGAGAATTTTGCAAAAAATGTTGTTGGAAAGTACGCTGAAAAATCCAAAATTTGATGTAGTTATGTTTTTTTTTGCGAGCCGTAGTATTGGCGTTAAAAAATAAACAATGATTATATTTTTCAGCGATTTTCAATGGCTGGAATATGCAATAAAAAAATGTGAATAAATTTGAGGACGTTTTGTTCATTTCATAAAAATTGCTTGAAGCATTTTAATTCAATCGAATTTAACAGATTTTGGCTAAAACTACAGATCTGATTTATGTATCTTACTGAAATTACTGGCAAATTAAAAAATTAGACGCCGGATTAAAATCGATAAATTGTGAAATCTCAAATAGCGAATACTCTGTTGGCGCATTATTTTCACACCTCAGACATGCGTTTCCTTATTATTCAGAGTCTCGAAGCGAGCTGTGACTTTTTAAGGACTGAAGAGGATTGTAAGAGCAGCTGAAGTGAATTCACCTTAGGGTATTCGTGTCCCGAGCTCGTTCGTCCTCCTCCTGCGGTTCCTGCTTAACCGCCATGAGGACCGGTGATGGCAAAGCGCACTGTGGAAGTGGCGAGCGATCAAGTGGATGCTGGAAGGGTATACTATCCGTTAATGAGCCGTCTATCCCAGTAGATTGTGCCCGAGGCACGACTTCCTCGGTTTGCATAATTCCCCCTGTAAAATGAATAACAATCATTAATTTTATTTCGCAAATTCTTCCATCCGACAAATATAATTAATGTAATCGTGACTAACGAAGCATTTAAATAGTGTAATAAAAATATTTATTAATCCAAAAATTCTTTATAAAAATTGATATACATTTTTTTCGGCATTTATATAGATAAACCGGTACATGAAATTTAATATACAAATAAAATGTTAACTTAATAAATGGTTTATTAAACACATTTAAAAAGTGGTGGCTTTTTCAATAAATTTATATTAATTTTTCTAATATTTTTGAAGAGAGTATCATTTCAGATTTTTTTATGAGACATTCGTATCAGTTCAAACCGTACAAAAAAAAATCTAAAAATCAGATGATTAAAAATCTGCTGGATTTTTAAAAACTTTTTTGGCATTTTTTTTCTGTGGCTGAATTAAATACACACGTAAAATATTAAGAAATACTTTATTAAACAGCTTAAAAAACTTATATCAAATATAAAAATACTTTAATATTGCTTTGTAAATATATCTATATAAAATCAGCCATATTATGCATCAAAACTTTTCCAATAAAATTATAATAATTTTCCTAATATTTTTTTCAACAGCTTTACTTAATTTTTTTTTTTTTTTTTCTATACTTTGAAGTATAAAAAAATGTCATTAAAAAAACTTCATTAATAGTTAAGATTATAAATTGAAATAAGAAGTACAAAAGTCGAGCTGCACTGAGACACAGAAATTTTAGGCACGTTTGAATTTTGATGCACATTATAGTGGAGCTGGTAATTTCGGTGACAGTGGAGGAATAATCGTGAAATAATTGACGTGACACATAAAGTCACCATATGCAGGACAGATACTCATTGAAGCAATCGGTATAACGGCCTCGTTTACACATAAAATGATGCTCTGCTCTCTGTTCGTGCTCGTAACTACAAAATTTATTTTTCGTCTATAAATAGTTACAGAGTCGAAGCGAAGAGAGTGAGAGAGGGATGTGTGTGTGTGTGTGTGTGTGTGTGTGTGCACGTGTGTGCATCGTATATACACGCGTGTTTAAAGCTCTCGCGCCATCATCGTCACTATTCTCGGTTCTCTCAAATTTCTCATACCATATTTGGGATTATGAGATCGTATATACGAATTGTGTATCACAGAGAACTTCTTTATAAAACTCGAGACAACGTCGCCGACCAAATCGTTTATATAAAGATCCCGAAATAAATATATCTATCTTCCCGAATTTTGCGGTTGCTTCGCTAAAAGTAGATTCCCAATGTCTCTTTTATCTTCCCTTGCGAGTTACAATTATACTGCGATTTTATTTATGTACAACGTGATTTTTTAGATCCAATTACTTGAAGATTTGTAAAATATTGCAGAAGCCATTAATTTTAATTTTATGTAAATACCAAAAATACTTATATTGATAATTTGAAAAATGAAACTAATATTGAAAATACTAGTTATTTCATTGTGTGGTTTTTATAATAAATTACTTTATTCTGCTCTGAAGAAATTCTTGAAGAAAATGCATATTGAGAATTACGAGTAATTTAAAAAATTAAGATCTTCATAAAATAAAAAAATAAAAAAATGATTTGTAATTGTTAAAATTAATTCTAATTTTGAATTAATTAATTTGTCTATATAAAGATCACGAAATAAATATATTTGTCTTCCCGAATTTGCTAAAATTTGCTACTTCGCTAAATGTAGATTCCCAATGTCTCTTTTATCTTCCCTTGTGAGTTACAATTATACTGGGATTGCATTTATGTACAACGTGATTTTTTAGATCCAATTACTTGAAGATTTGTAAACTATTGCAGAAGCCATTAACTCTAATTTTATGTAAGTACCAAAAATACTTGTATTGATAATTTGAAAATTGAAACTAATAATTTCATTCTGTGGTTTTTATAATAAATTACTTTATTCTGCTCTGAAAAAATTCTTACAGAAAAAGGCACAATGAGAGTTAGGAGTAATTAAAAAAATTAAGAGTAATAATTTAATCGTAATAAAATTTACAGAAATTATTGGTGATTCTTCAAATTATTTTACTATACATTTATTATTTTTTTTCAATGGGACAGAAAATTTCTTTCACAGAGGAATGAAAAAAAAGCTAGATTTATATAAAAATAAAAAATAGATTGTGTACAGACATAAGTTTAACTAAAATAAAAAAAAAACATAAATCACAATTTTTTTGTAAAAACTGTTTAAATAAATCTAATAATCAATTAACTGCATTAAAAAACATATATATTTATTGACACATGAAATAAAAATCGATTTCGTTGTTTCAATATTTATTGTTGAAAATGGATTGTTCGTGAATGTGAGAGGTGTTGATAATTCGACATCACAACCACTTGGCAAATAGTGAGTATCGTAGTCAGGCTTGACGATGTAAACGAAGCATTAAGCTTCTGGATACATAGCGATCTGCAAAGTCGTATGTACGCTGAACTCACATGTATATCCAACATTTCTCAACTTGCAGACGCGCAACTTAAAGCACAGAGTGTGTCTCGAGAGACACTTAAATTCTCACTTAATATTAGACACGTTTCTTTAGTGGTTCTTAAGTGACTGCCCGAAGATCGAATTTTTTTAACTTAAGTTCGAACTTCAAAGTTTAGGTGATCTTTTCAAATTACGTGCCAAAAAAAAGGTCGAATTTACGTGCAAAAAATTTTGAGTAAAATAAATGTAAAAAGCATACTAATGTCGCAGATTAAATTAATTGACGAATAATTCTTAATTTCTTAATATGAACCAAGTTAATATGTAATATATTATAATAATATCTCGCAGGCAACGTCGTATAAAATAGGGCATCCCATGCCAAGTAAATAAAATATATAGGGCATCCTATGTCCCATGTCGAGGTCTGAATTATTCTAAGGCTCCAATTTTTCTAAGTGCCCTTATGCGATCCCCTTTCCAGGTCCTGATTTATCTAAGACCCCCTACGATGTACCCTTCACAGGCCCAATTTTTCAAGTCCCCCCTAGGAGGCTCTCCTTTGTAGGCCCAAATTTTTTTCCTTCGCATAAAAGCCCTGACACTTGATGCTGATTTTTCTAACTCCTCCTACCAGAGCCTTCTCATTTTTTTACGTCCCCCTATAGTGCTCCCTTCACAGGCCCAGTTTTTTAAAAGTCTTCTTCAACTTCCTAAGAGAGTTCCTAAGAGAGCCACCAAACCCTAATTTTTACAAGTCCCTATGAGGGCCTATTGGAGGGCCTATGAGGCCCTCCAAATTTTTGGAAGTCTTCCTATGGAAAGCCCTTATATATATATAGGCCCACATTTTTCTAAGTCTGTCTTAGGGAGCCCTGCCTTTTAACCCTGATTGTTCTAAGTGCCTTTATGAAACGCCCTTTACAGGCTGATTAATGTTTATAACTCCCTCTGACTCATTCAAAGCCCCAACATTTTTATTCATTTTTTCTAAGTTCCACTATGTGAAGTCACAATTTTTCTAAAAGTCTTTCTAAGAAAGACCCGCCACTAGTCCTTGATTTTTCTAAGTCCCCCTATAGTGCTCCCTTCACAGGCCCAATTTTTGAAAAGTCTTCTTCGACTGCCTAAAAGAGCCTCGCCACTATACTCTGATTTTTCCAAGACCCACTATGAGACCCTTTGGCGGGTCTCATTTTCGAAAAAAGCCACACCACTAGTCTCTTATTTCACTAAGTCCCCCTAAGGCAATCCCACATTTATAATTTTTCTAAGCCTTCCTAAAGGAACTCCACCACTAATCCCTGATTGTTCTAATTCCCTCTTCGAAACCCGCCTCGCAATCCTTTTAATGTTTATAATAATCCTCTACGATGGACTTCACAGGAACCAATTTTTCTATGTCTTCCTAAGAGAGTCCTCGGTCCTTCATATTTCCAAGTTCCCCTATGAGAACCCTATGCCCTGATTAATTAAAATCCCCTAAAAAACGACAGGCTGCTCAATGATACAGTTCCAAACCAGAATTTTTTTCAGTCTCATGGATACTCGTAACATCCAAGTCGTAAATCCTAATACCTACTTACTTTTCAAATTCGCAAATAGCACGACTATAAAAGCAACTTAACAAGCTCCAAATATCAAAGCATTAAGTACCTGTAACGGGAAACGTGCTTTCCGGCAACATGAACGCTGCAACCAGTTGCCTCGCTTTAATTAAACTTCCTTTCCAACTCTTCAGCACAAAAACTCCCAAGCAAAGTTCACCAACAATTATATATCTTCGCAATTCCTTTCTCACACTTTTACTATTTTACATAAAAAAAAAAAAAAAAAAAAAAAAAAACGAATGAAAAAGAAGAAATTCTCCAAGCACAAATCACACAAAGATTCGAAACTAAATCCGTAGCACCACAAAACACCAGAAGCTTAAATCCTTGATTGGCAGTTATATCCGTTTGATCGGTAAGCTGATCGTCGAACCGGAAGTGGAGTAATCGTTAAACCCGTAATTCGAGGCATGACGATATTAACGAGCGAGGGTTGTCACGCGCGTATATTCCACCAAGTAAATAGGCATAAATGCGGTGTGTGGCGTACATCAGTCGAGGAGTGAAGACGAAAGGTCGCGAGAAGGGGTATCGAAAGAATTTGTTGGCACTGACGATTGAGATAAACTTCGGGAGGAGGAGAAGAAGAAGAAGAAGAAGAAGAAGAAGAAGAAGAAGAAGAAGAAGATGATGAAGAAGAAGAAGAAGAAGAAGAAGGAGGAGGAGGAGGCGGAAAAGCAGTGAGAAGCTCTTAACGGACGAGCAACCCCAAGCAGTCGCACCGGTCCGAGCGTCGAAACGGAACTCTCGCGCGGTGAACGACAAGCGCCAAGAGGAGCGGGAGAGCGGGGGCGCGGGCGTATATTCTCGATTTGGGTGGATGGAAATCTGAGATTGCTCCATATCGGGACGTGAAGCCCGTGGCAACCGCTTTAGTCCCCGCACACTCTTGTAATAGTGTGGCTCTGTTTGCCGCTGCCGCCTTCTCTCTCTCGTATGATGCGCGACCGCCGACGGAGGTATATTTAACCCCGCGGCGCGGTCTCTGCCATCCGACGCCGCAACGTGCGCGCCGATCCGCACTTGCTTCTGACTCCGTCAGAGTGAGAAACACTTACGGGGACTTTTGAGATTTGATTTTCTACTACGATTCATCGGTGGCGCCTCCGGTGGTGAAGTTCCGCGATAATTCGAGGCGAGAGAATATTGGGACTTTTTTGCATGCTTTTTTAAAATGGGACTACTTTCAGGATTTTTTAACGATTTTACAGTATTTTAAGACAGAGATCTTTTAGATATGATGCGATTTATGCTTTGTGCGAAATTTTCGGAGCGAAATTTCGTTTGTTCTTTTAAGCTGAAGACTCAAAATTTTGTCGGACAAATCATGCGACCTTGAAAACGAGTGAAGTCGACCGTGTGGACGACCGAAAAAACGACCGGTCGTTTAATTGCAAGATGAGAACCCGAGAACACTGAACGACCAACCAGCAATAATTCTAATGGTCGTTCTTGGTAGTTTGAATCATTTTGAATGAATGGCTTTTTTTCCCATTTAACGACCGGTCGTTTTTTCGGTCGCTTTACCGGTCGCCGGATCTGTTAGGGTTAGGAATTCTAAATGTCAGAGAGCCAATATGATGGACCAAAATGCAAAAAGTCATTAGATTTTTGATAAAATTTGGTAGTTGAAGGTTTTTCGGGTCGCTGATTTCGAGTCCGAGGTTAATTTTCGGAAATTCAAAATGGTGGTTCCAATATGGCGGACTAAAATGCAAAAGTCACCTGATTCGAATGAATTTCGGTACTCGGGCATTTTTCAAGTCACTGATTACGAAAATAATCTCAAAATTAAGAAATTAAAAAATGGCGGAACCAAAATGGCGCATCAAAATGGAAAAAGTTACTATGAATTTGGTGAAAATTGGTATTGGGAAGATTTTGAGAACAATTATTACGAGAATTAACGGAAAATTCAGAAATTCCAAATGGCGGACTGAAAAACAGAGACATTTTGTTATTTTCATTCGAAATTAATTGCGACGCCGAAAATTCGAGAAAACCTGCTTTTATTTTAATAATCTCCAAAATTCCGTTACCCTTTTGGATAAATCATTTGAAAATTTTAATACATTGACTCCAGATAAACAAAAGCTATAATTCTAATTTATTTTCTAATAATTTCTTTTTTAAACTTAAACACCGATTATCATTTCTCAATATTTAAAAAAAAATAATTTTACCTTCAAAATATTTAAAATAAATTAAGGTACTTGATATTTGTGTTTGTGTATTAATGGTATAATTTCGAAACTCTTGCACCGTGAAAAATCGTGATAAAATAATTTAATTTCTTCGATTTTTTTTTCTCAATAACACTGCCGTATTTTTTTTTTTATTTGACAAAATTATATAATTAAATCCTGGAGGTAACTAGTAGGGTACTCTTACTTTTTATTCATCAGCTCCATTCCCACAGTGTAACCGGATGAGGCGTCGCAACACTAGCGACTGAATAACATATTCGCCTCTCGTATCTTATGAATTTTATCATCGTGTCGACTCGAAGCATATTACTCAGTACCTATAATACACACTAGTGCACAGGTGCGCGGTGTCAATTCTTTGAGAACCGGCTTCACATCCGGCGCGGAAACTTCTCTCTCGTGTTGTATGATCGCGCAATATCCCCGAGACTATTATTTTTTTTTTTTAATGAATTCCCCTCTCTGAGCGCGTTTTGCGGAGCTCTCGCTCTGAACTCAATTATTTGGATTCAGTAGATTTGGCGTACGTGATCGATTGCTCCAACTTTCTGCATATATAGGTCCAACAAGCAATCGGAACAGCGAAAAAAAAGGGAACGTCTCTGTACAAGAAAAAAAAAAAATTCTTTGATCGAGCCATATATATATATATATATATATATATATATGTCTCGATTTATCGGTATATGTAAAACTCCGCACAACTTCCTGGCCCACTCAAATCCTGCTATGGCGACATGTATCTTTTTTTTTATATAAGGTATTTCACTTCAACTCAGCGAAATTCGAGCATTTAAAAAAAAGCCACATTTTCCATTTCTTACTGTAAGAATTGAACATAATGTTGTTAATTTTTTTGGGCCTTTAATTGTAATTAAATCGAAGCACTTTTTTTTTGTTCATCATTTTAGCTGCTTGTTTCTTCGCTCAGGGCTATAAAATTGAATAATAAATTCCATGAAATTTCTAATCCATTTGATTGACTGATATATACATTTGTCAATCAAATTTCCAACGCCTGTATCTTATAACATATATCCGATCGTACGTCAAATTATTCAATGACATGCTTGGGATTGGAAATAATTAATTCAAGACACATAACTCGAAATGTATAGTTTGTCATTTTTTGCAACACTTGTGTGCACTTGAATGAAAAATATTTTTAATTTTTGTTAACCAGAAATTTTACTTACAAAGCTGGAATTATATTAATTAATGTAATATATTTATTAATATAATTATATTTATATTAACTATAAAACTTTAATATTAAAATTTGTATTAATATTAATAATATTATTAACATTGACTATAAATATTGCAACTCCTCATTCTGTCAATTAATCAATAATAAATTAAAAAAAAAAAAAAATCTATATATCTAATGCTATAGTTTATGTCCGCAGCTGGCAAAGTCATAAAACGTGTGGCTCCGGTTGTCGATGTCGTGTATTGAGTGGAAAGTTAGTTGTTGACCTATCGCTACGTGGTATTGGGACACGATGAGTGGGCGGGTTGCTTCGACGTATAAGGAATATAATGTGATCACGCCTCCGTACAGAAATCGCGACTGTAGCACATAGACAGCACACGTATTTATTATATTTGCTCTGGCGTCATTAGGTAAAAGAAATACACGCGAGGTAGACGTCGTGTGGCTTTGCCACCCATCGACGATGCTGCTATGATAGAGAACAATTATTATTTGCATTGCGATAAATTCCTATTTAAAGGATATAAAAAATACAACATTGCTTCCTCGTTATTTTCGAATTTTTACAAAACTCTGAAGGAAGTATGTTGATGAATTTTGGTTTTCTTATAAAGAAGCTACTTTGCAAGATTTTTTTTTTTTTTTTACATTTCAGGGGCATTAAATATTTTTTTTTATTATAATATTATTACTATTGTAGAATATAGTTATAAAATATTATGGTTGGAATTTTTTTTTATTTGTAATCATAGAAGCGTTCTTTTTTCTGTGGTGGAGATTTTTTTATGCCACTAGTGCGATAAAGTTGTATACGAAACTCGTGCGAGAAACTTTTTCTCAACTCGTGTAATTCCAACACTCGCCAAGAAAAAATTTGATCGCCCTCGTATCGTAATATAATATTATGCCACGCCGTGCGAGAAATGCCTACTTCTCGCACTAGTGCGATAAAGTTGTATACGAAACTCGTGCGAAAAACTTTTTCTCAACTCGTGTAATTCCAACACTCGCCAAGAAAAAATTTGATCGCACTCGTATCGTAATATAATATTATGCCACGCCGTGCGAGAAGTGCCTACTTCTCGCACTAGTGCGATAAAGTTGTATACGAAGCTCGTGCGAGAAACTTTTTCTCAACTCGTGTAATTCCAACACTCGCCAAGAAAAAATTTGATCGCACTCGTATCGTAATATAATATTATACCACGCAGTGCGAGAAATGCCTACTTCTCGCACTAGTGCGATAAAGTTGTATACGAAACTCGTGCGAGAAACTTTTTCTCAACTCGTGTAATTCCAACACTCGTCAAGAAAAAATTAGATCGCACTCGTATCGTAATATATAAGTGCCTACTTCTCGCACTCGTGAAATAAAGTCGTATGTATAAAAGAATATACTATTATTACATTTATTTTCTAACCATTATTAATTAAACAATAATTATTTAAGAAAATCAATAAAATATTTCGTGCCAATTATAAAAACAAATGTTTCAAAAAATTTAATATTTTATAGATAGCAATATTTTTTTTTCCATTTGACAGCAAATAAAACTCGTACGACCCTGGCAATCCGTGAGTAGGCGATGATTTTGGTGAGGAATTTAGAAGTGGTAGTAAAAGCGAACGCTCGCATGGGCAATAAAAATGAGACAAGGATCAATCTTTGATTATTATTCCGGATGTACAATAAAAGCGCAAAAGAATAGCCAACGCGTCCTTCCCATAACAGAGAATTTCTATTATAGATTTCATTGTCCATACAATCATACCGGCACAAGGAACATATACAGAAATGAGCGTGCGAATCCAGGAGGTGCGTTAAGTAGCACGTTACGGAGAGGCTATATCGTTGAAGAGCCTGACAGCTTGCGGTCAGTTTTCTGTGCGTGGGCAACATTTTTGGTCAGGGATTAGTTTGCGATGTTCACTCGTGAGACAACTGCAATACTAAAAGACCATATTCTGCCTCTCTCTCTCTCTCACGAAACGATTTGTATAGAAGCAAAATTATACCTACACTCGACTTTTTAAATTCAACTAAAAATAATTGTGTATACCTAAAACAATTCTCATACATAAAAAAAATTCATTTCTATTTTCATTTTATAAAATACATCTTTTTTTCTATTTTGAACGAAAAAAAGGTGTATTTCATTTTTAACTATACAGCTGATTATTTTTTTTTAAATCTGTCTACTATTCAGATTTTAAAAAAAATTCTTCACCGCCGATCATTAAAAAATGAATTATCTTCCATAAAACATTCTTTTTTTTCTTCAGTGCTGCTAATCAGCTAGTTTGCAGAATAAATTTTGGACATTTTTCTTTGGGTCAGGAATTAGCTTAAAATATGGAAAAACTAAATGATTAAATAAAAAAACGAAAAAAATTGCTATGAAAAAAAAACTTTTTCTATGCGGAAGTAAAAGCATATAAATTTGACGAAACATATTTTTGGCAATTAGCTTGCGATGTGTTCAATCAAATGGAGCATTCTGCCTCTCTCACGAATGTTGTACAGGTAAAATAATTCCTGTTTAACTTAATATTCTCCATTGTGGAAAATCAAGCTAAGAATATGTGTAGCATCACGCTAGAACAATTCTTGCACATTTGAGAGTTTCACACAGCGAGCTCAATGTGTGTGTGCGCTGGATTCTTCGGCGTTGCTCTGCATCTCATTTTTTCCAAAAAAAAAAAAATAAAATAAAATAAAAAAATAAATAAATAAATAAACGAGGACAAAGCTTTCTCGGTTCTATACAAGAGACGTTATAGTTCGTTGTCGTTTGGAATATCCAAGAGTCCCTTTGTTCGATCGTGTCTCGCGACTAGCGTAATCGTGTCCCGCGAAAAGCATAATGGTATCGTTGTACATCTATATTCCAGGTAGGGATGCCGATACACGAAGAGGACAAGCCGAAGAGAAGAAAGCAATACCAGCCGAGTTGTGGTTAGTTGAGTATATCCTGCTCTAGTATAAACTTTGGTGTGTATATGGGGCATTCCACGACTAATCGACAGGGTCATCAACCTCATATTTCATTTTTTTTCCTTTTAGGATATTGCAGGGCAATGTGAAAAAAGAACTCTAGAATTTTTTTCGGATTTTTTTGAAAAATTTTCTTTTATAATCATCCAAAGTTTGACTTCTCCGAAAACTACGTCGACAATTTTTTTTTCAAATTTTTACAGTAAATTTTGGAGACTACTCCGAAAAAAAATTTAATTTTAAATCACAAAGAAGAAATTGGTTTACTCAAAAACTACATTTATGCTTTTTCAAAAAAACTTTTGCGTCGAATTTTTGGTTCAAGAATAAAATATTTGGCACCATTTGTAATTTGTCAAATTACTGAAAATATGAAAAGACGATGTCATCATTTTATTTTTGAAGAAAAGATGTGCTGTAAAAGTTTTTTGAAAAATTCGTAAATCTTGTTTTTGAGAAATGCAATTTTTTTTTTTGTAATTCGAAATTTTATACATATTTTTTTAACAGCTGTTGTAGGCTCACGCCTATTTTTGGAATGGTGTAAAAAAAAATTATTTTTCAACAAAGAATTTACTGTATAAAAATTTAAGAAGTAGTTTTTGAGAATTCAAATTTTGGGTGATTATAAAAACCACAAAATTTTCGAAAGGAAATCTGAAAATAATTCTGGAGTGCTTTTTCGTATTGCCCTACAAAATTCCAAAAGGACGATAAATATATGAGGGTCAATACCATGTCGACCAGCCATGGAATGGCCCATGTGTATACAATTATATGTGTAGAGGCAAAAGCGAGCTTCCGTACGTTCGTTCGAAGAGAGAAATCGAGAAAGAACTTCGGTACAAGAGGCAGCGACACTTTGGTTAAGAATCCAGATTCACCCGGAGGTCGTAATCGATTCTCGCCCACGTTTAAGGGGACCGAGTCACTTAAAAAGCATGAGGATTAAACGATGCGGCAATTTCACATACATTGTTTAAAATATTTGCATTTTTTAAAATAAAATCAGACATTTTACTTGCAAGCTGGAATATTCAATTTGGTAATGGAAGCTTATTGTTATTTTTTTTCAACAGTATTATGAAACCTTAAACGTTCATAAAAATTATTCCGGTCCAAGTACGAAAAATGCAACATTTTCGTAGGTGCACATTTTTTTTTTGTAGCTAAGTTCATCGATGAAAATGTATAAAAAAATATTTTACATGAAACCTTCAACGTTGATTAAAATTATTACTGTTGAAGCTCGAAAAAATGCAACATTTTCGTAAGTGCACATTTTTTTTGTAGCTAAGTTCATCGATAAAAATATATTAAAATGTATTTTACATTTTTAGAGTTCAGGATTCACCGATGGACCACATTGATAGGACAATAATATTTTTTTTAAATAATACTAGCGGCTACCTAAGTGAGATATTAGTTCTTGAATATTCGTAAATTCGTCCTGACTCCCTCTGCTTAAAAAATGAGATTTTATGTATTCTTAGGAGAGTTTTCCAAATTTCCCCGTAATAATGACAAATAACATAATTCGCCAGTAAAATTACAGTACTAATCGAGAGTATCGGAAATCATACAAGTCCTTCAGTTTTAATTCAATACCTGTACTTAAATTACATATCGAATGTGCAGGTTGCTGAATAGGCAGTCTCGAGTTTCATTTCTTGTGAAACTATCGAAATTCCTGAAACACCAGAATTTATAATACACTCTAGTGTAAGATAGACGTATGTATCGAAGCCCACTTTCCCGAATGGAGAATTTCAATCGACTATACTGATATCGCTACCGCAAAGCTGCGTCTGAATATTTCAGATGCAGTGACTGGCCATTCAATAGAGATGCAGCTCTAATGGCTCTTTCGAAAAATTTATTCGTAGACTAATTTTTAAAAAATTATTTAAATTCTATGATATATACATTTGTATAATTTTTTTATGGAATTTTCATTATAGGGGCTATTCTTATTTTTTTTTTCTTGATCGTATCTTGACTCTGTTGATTGGCTAATAACTGTAATATTTTACTCAACACAGTGCGCGCTGCAGTAAGAAAGATCGAATGACCATTGCTAAAAGGATTTATGTGTTTCTTTCCTCAGTCGCGTAGAGAGCTATCTGCTATGCTCGCCTGTGGCTCTCGCATTTCAATTCACTCCTATTCTCAACGAGATATAAATGCAAAACGATCGGAATCTCGGAGGAAATATGTTAAATATATATATTCGCTGAGGTGAGCAATTTGTGAAGTGGTTCGTTACCCTGTAACGAACACCGGTTCTTCAATCGTTGGAACTTTGATTGGGAACGAATCGATAATAGGACTGTCTGTGTATTCAACAACTTTTCCAACTTGTCGCAGCTATTCCGTGCCACGTATGGGCCGTTTTATGTGGAATCGAATAATCGTGAGCCACGTCGAAAGTGCGGAAAATTTAAGAAATCGTTTATCGAGATATTTTTTATGTGGGAATTCAATTGGGCAGACCAAAGATTTTCTTTATATAAACCAGAGAAACCGGTAGTCTTTGATTTTCGATAAAAATTTATGTAAACCTTAAAATCGGTAGTGAATACCAAAATTCTCCCTGGATTTTTTTATAAAAATCGATGAAAACCTTAAAATCGGTAGGGAATAAAAAAATTCTCCTTCGATTTTCGATGAAAATCGATGAAAACCTCAAAATCGGTAGTGAATAAAAAAATTCTATTTCGATTCTCGATAAGAATCTATGAAAACCTTAAAATCGGTAGGGAATGAAAAAATTCTCTTTCGATTTTTGATAAGAATCTATGAAAACCTTAAAATCGGTAGGAAAAAAAAATTCTCTTTCGATTTTTAATAAGAATCTATGAAAACCTTAAAATCGGTAGGGAATTTAAAAAATCTCCTTCGATTATCGATAAAAATCGATAAAAACTTCAAAATCGGTAGTGAATCAAAAATTCTCCACCGATTTTCGATAAGAATCAATACAGTCCTTAAAATCGGTAGTGATTAAAAAAATCTCCTTCGATTTTCGATAAAAATCGATAAAAACTTCAAAATCGGTAGTGAATCAAATATTCTCCACCGATTTTCGATAAGAATCAATACAACCCTTAAAATCGGTAGTGAATAAAAAAATCTCCTTCAATTTTCGATAAAAATCGATAAAAACCTTAAAACCGGTAGTGAATAAAAAAATTCTGCTTCGATTTTCGATAAAAATTGAAGTCGGCAGACAATCAAAAAAAAATGCGCAACTAAAATTTAGGTATATTATTGTAATTTTCAATTATTGTGAAAATCGAGAGGTCTCGGATAGATCGACAATCTTTCAGATCGGTTGTATAACATAGAATGGCCCATATACCTGATCTATCCAAACATTATCATTCCCCTCGGCTACATCCTCGCGATTGATTGAGAGAAACGAGAGCGATCGATTCGATTGGCAGTGGCGATCTTGATGTGGAAATTCTGCTGATCTCCATCTCCGTATCGAACGACAGGTGAGGCTTGCGGTATAATACCGATTTCTCCCACTTTGAGCGAAGAGTACGCCTCCTCCTCCTACTAGAAGATCCGGCCCTCACCTTTCGATCATACGCTTCATATATACACATCAGCAGCAAGTATATATATATATATAGTGAATCCGTACGAGACACGCGCGACGCGACTCGATCATCGATCGCCGATCGCCACCACCTATCGATAAACGTTACCGCCCTCTCCTCCAATCGGCATATCCGCAAAATCGAGAAAATATGGCCGCCCTGGCTATTTCAATGTTTCAGAGAGGGAGCGACAAATGCAGAAAGATATAAGCGATACCGGGATCCCGTTGAAGTTACCGATCTCTCGTTGCCGCCGATAAGCCTTCAATTAGTTACCGCTGTTTCGCCAGATCCTAGATTTGCAATTATCGTGAGTTCTCTATATCTGTTTATACGACGGGACAGCGTGCGCGGCCGGCAATTAAGTATATAGTGACTTTATTCCCTGCGCTGAGCGCTACGCAACTTTTTCTCTCTACTACGCACGCCGATTTAATCGTCGCTCTCGTCGAGTTATAACGGTTATATAGCAACGGTGAGCGTTGAGATGAGTTTATGAAAACGTGGTTTATAGATTCTGCGGCCGAGTTGCGATCAATCGATGAATTCCAACAGAGGAGTCGATCGCAGTTGCGGTTCTGTCATTTATCAGCAATATATTTATATCGGTTGAGATCGAACGATTAACGAGGATGAAAGATTGACAAAAAATAACCTTCTACTGGAATAGCTGGTAAAGCAAAAGATTTAGAGACTGTTACAATAATATGCCTTTTTGTTGTTGTTGGGATTCTTTAAATTGTCTACCGATTTATATATTATCGGTAAAAATCGGTCACTTAATAAAGGATGAAAAATTGATCACAAGAATCTTCTATTGGACTAGCTGGAAAAAGCGTGTAATTTAAAGTCAGTTACAGTGTTCCTTTTTTTAATTGACTACCGATTTATATATTATCGGTAAAAATCGGACGATTGATGAGGATAAAAAATTGATTAAAAAACACGTTCTATTGAAATAGTCGGAAAAATCGTGAAATTTAGAGTCGGTCACATTTTGTTTTTAAATTCACTACCGATTTTACGATTTTTCTGGAAAATCGAGGACAATTTCTGGCAAAAACTGGTGAAACTGGTAATTATCCATCTTTCCTCCACTTTCCAGTTTCTTTTTCTCGACACATGTATAGATTCTAAAGCTAATAATTCGAAATTATATCCTTCTCAGACACAAAATATAAAAGTTCAAATCCATTTTGGTTCCAATCACGAGGATCGGAAATTGGTAAAATGCTTGTGGCCACAATCGGTACCATCTACCCAAGTGCAATCTGCTTCCACAATGAAATAACTAGCCAAGCATACCGACACATTGAACCTGCCAGAATTGTGGAAAAACTTAGCTTAACATTTCAACATTAATTATCGATTTTTCATCCGAAGAATTATTCGAAAATAATCAATTGACTGGCATCATTCAGAGTCTACAAGAACTGTATTAGGCGCGATTGGAATCATTTAGGAATGATTGGAAGAATTTCACCGGCTTCTGTCTCAAATGGTCTCAATAGTATATATTTATCCGTATTATAGCGAACTGCGCGCTAGATTTTATATTTAGTGTGGCATCATGTTACTCGTAGAACTACTGAATTAGGTTGGAACGAAAATACCAGCATCACCCACGCCAGCATCAGCTCTTATATGCCCGCGTCTCTGTCTCGTCGTCGTCGGGCAAACCCGCGAGAGCGCCAGACCCATTCTCCCCCACCCCCGCACAGTCACGCGTGATGTTTTATCCACCGCTGGCCATATCTATATACCATTATCTATATTCCGTTTCCGTTGCAGAAGTTTCCATTCCGGGCTATGCGGAATTAACAAACCGAATGCCCAAAACGCTCGCTTAAAAAACGTTAAACCAAATTCTGCTATGACGATTGCAAAACATGGATGGGGAAAACCTTGTCAAACGGTTGTGAAATCAATTTGAAAATTTCGTATTTCACACTTTTCATATTTCTGTCGCCTAAATAGAAACTGCAGCCTGCTGCCAGATTTTCAACACCTCTAAAAATATTCTTCACAATGTTGACGAAGAGTTTTCTGCTTCGTAACCGAGAATGTAATTAATGCCGATTAAGGGGAAGGTACCATTTTAGGAAGAAAAAAAAAGCATGTTTAATTTTTTTTTATACCTATTAATCGTCCTACTGAAAAAATATGTCTTTGATTGTTGGTGACGGTGTTCAGATCATGGAAAAAAAAATTCGCAGGTCCGAATATAAAAAAATTGTATTAGGATAATAATTTTAGACTTTTGATAGAATTTATAAGAAATTTATCATTGGAAACTGCAATTTTCTTTTTGTAAATTCTTTTTTTTTTATAAATAAAAAAACGACTCTAAATAAAAATCATAGGTGAAAAAAAAATTCAGTAACAAGAAACAATATAAAAAAATATTATGAAAATTTTAAAGGGCCAGTTTTTTATTCTGCGTGAATTACCGATGAATGCCCTAATTTATAAATATTCCAGAGCATACTTCTTGCCATAGAATTAATTTTCCATTGGTTTGAATAATCTATAAGCAAAGTAACTTTCTCTTAATACCAAGAACGGCTCTCCCTCATATCGAATATCATCTGTGGCAATGTAACTCATTGCCATGTGTTGTGCATGTTATCGTTCGTGGCACAATACTGGCTCCACCTTTAACGTTGTGAATTTTTCGAATCCCGGAAAAAGGGTCCTTGGGAAAAAAAACCTTGAAAAAAGTTCACCGGGGAAATGTTATAGGAGAGAGCCCTGGGAAAAAGGGTCGCCTAAAGAACCTAAAGAACCTTTGGTTATTTTTCCGAAGACATTTTTTCTAGTGATCCTTTTTCCTGATGACCCTTTTTCTAGTGATTCTTTTTCCTGATGACCCTTTTTCTAGTGATCCTTTTTTCTGATGACCCTTTTTCTAGTAATTCTTTTTCCTGATGACCCTTTTTCTAGTGATCCTTTTTTCTGATGACCCTTTTTCTAGTAATTCTTTTTCCTGATGACCCTTTTTTCTGATGACCCTTTTTCTAGTTATCCTTTTTTCCTGGTGACCCTTTTTCTAGTGATCCTTTTTTCTGATGACCCTTTTTCTAGTGATTCTTTTTCCTGATGACCCTTTTTCTAGTGATTCTTTTTTCCTGGTGACCCTTTTTCTAGTGATCCTTTTTTTCTGATGACCCTTTTTCTAGTGATTCTTTTTCCTGATGACCCTTTTTTTAGTGATCCTTTTTTCCTGGTGACCCTTTTTCTAGTGATCCTTTTTTCCTGGTGACCCTTTTTCTAGTGATTCTTTTTTCCTGATGACCCTTTTTCTAGTGATTCTTTTTTCCTGGTGACTCTTTTTCTAGTGATTCTTTTTCCTGGTGACCCTTTTTGTAGTGATCCTTTTTTCCTGGTGACCCTTTTTCTAGTGATCCTTTTTTCTGATGACCCTTTTTCCTGATGAACCTTTTTCTAGTGATCCTTTTTTCCTGGTGACCCTTTTTCTAGTGACCCTTTTTTCTGATGACCCTTTTTCCGACTACCGAATTTTTCACGATAAATGTGCACAAAATATACAATTCCACTTATTTCAGAACAAGAACAATTTAATATCGCAAAATATACTGATTAGTCATCGCTTTTTCTTATTTATCATATACCTAATGTAAATTCCGGTTCCAAGTACACGACCTCCCCAAAAATATTTTCAACACACGTTTATGCTGTTTTCGTCTATGACATATGGACGAAAATACATAAGCGCAAAAATTGCGAAACTGTATAGCTTTACTCGAAGTAGTCTGAATTTCGTGAAGAAGCAGCGGGGAAAAAGAGAAGCTCGGTTGGGGGGGTGTCGAAATCGTTGTTGTCTCGCCAATACGCGAAACTTAGCTGCCTATTCTATTTCCACCGTTGCGTTAGGCAAAAGCCCCCCGACACCTGTTTATTTAGCTTTATTTTTGGTCCGTCTTGGTTAACGGCTGCGTTAAAGTTAACGATACGTCTCTTGATAGCCGCGAGTGTGCTTCACGAATTTACGAACAAATGATGGGATCAGTGTCGAGATCTTAAGAATAAGTGTTGGCCCATTAAAGCGAAACGTAATAAGTTTTCAGGCAACACTCGACTGTCCAAAATCTTGAAATAAAATCGAAATGACGATCAACTTTTTCTTTGAAACACTTAAATTACATACAACAAATCGACTCTCCTGAATATTTTTCAATACAAATAATGAGAAACAAATTTATTTAGTAAAAAAAAAAACCTATGACATAAAAAATTTCAAAGAGGCCCCATTTAAGTTTCATTGAAAGACAAAAAAAAAAAGCAGTTTGAAAACTGAGGTGAATTGCTTCAGGTATTAATTGTACAGCGAATTATACAATCTAAGAAGAAAGTTATAAGGGAATCTCGTTGACTTCCGGTCGCCGATGCGAGCTACATTAATTGTCTCCGTTTGTAAGCACGTAACGATCATGTCGATCGGGAATGAGAAGAGGATGCTCATCGTTTCGATGAAAAATAAGCAAAAGGTGCAGTGGAAAGATGAGAGGTCTTATAGTCTCTGGTACGGAAAGACTCGTTTCATTCAGCTCTCGTCGAGACGCCACCAGAGTGCACCCAGAACCCGTCCCCGCGTTCCCTTTATATCATCCGCCAACAGCAAAAGCCCATCCAATCCCTTTTCGTCCTCTTCGCGATCTTCATTCATCAAACCGTGTGCATTCCCCTCGACAAAACTCGTCCTGCTCATTCTCTTGGGCGATAAACGCGTTTTCTTCTTATTATCCATGTTCCAGCTCTCTCTCCCTCTCTCTCATGGTACTCCCTCTTGCGAATAGCTCAGGTCCAATAGGGCGTGTTCGCATCTACGGGAATTCATTCGCCGTGTTTGCCACCAGCATTCACAACGCGTCTGGAGTGAGCAAGGATGGCGAAAAATTCCTTTATATCCTTTATGTTGGAATCTTGTTTTTTTTTTTTTGTCGTTGCAGAGCGATACATGGTCTCTGGAAACTGGTGTGAGACTGTGGAGAACAAGTTGACGGAAAAATAAGGAAGAAGTTACGGTTGATCTGACGCCGGACGATGTGATCTTCAAGCTTTGTAGACAACATCATTGACAGAGAAGCTTTCTGTCTGGAGGATGTAACAGCTCTCCTGTCGTCTAGCGTCAAATTACTTGTTTAATGGAATATGTCATTTCCATGGATTATTGGTAAGAAGAGTCAGCCCGATGGTGGATAAAAATGTTGAGAAGCTAAGAGAAAGAAGCGATACAAAGAGATTCAACAAAATTTCGTTCTATGACGAAGCCAAAGATGATCAAGAGCAAAGGTTCTCATCAGAAGCAACATGCAAAGTTCAACCATGAGGAAGCTAATATTGATCTACATATACTTTCTCACAGAGGTGGCTTTGTAGAAAAAGGTTTTGTAAAAAATGGAAAATTGTATGGAAGCAATTTGCAAGGTTCTACTTTAGAATTTCAATATTCTGTAAAATAGTCTACCATTTTTCTTCGTCATGTAAAGCACACAAAAAAACATAACTATCAACTGAAAATCTTCACTCCAACTTCCATGAATATCCCTGGAATTTTTAATTTTTCTAACGACTTCTTCCTGCAACCTCCAAACCGCCAGTAATTCATCATTTAAAAAACGATGTTTTCAAGTGATCGTCGATCTAGTGTGATTCCACCTACGCGTGATCGTCGCGATTATACCGGATCCTCCTCCTCTCCTCCATTCATCAATCCCCCTACCATTCGCTGAGTTTCTTTCACGCGAGTTTGCGTGAGCGTGAGCAGCAACACACATACACACATCAAGATCCAAGATGCCTCTTTTGCTGTGAGAGCGAAGTCGATCCGATTCATGGGATGCAACCCAACATAGATTCTCCGATGCATAAAGTCCATCGGCCCACGCCTGATTGCTTGAAGAAGCGAATGAAGCGAGTGCGAGTGAAGCTGATTTTATATATATATATATATATATGTATATATAAAAGTAAAGAAGAGACGAGATTCGCTAGACATGTATTTGTGAAAGAGGTTGATGGTGTGTATACACGAGTAGCCCTTATTCCTTATAAGTCTCGGGCAAGGTCCGCTAAGAAGGAAACCGTCGGACCTGTACTTGAATTGCTTCTGCTGCTGCGCCGTTGAGGAGATATATAAAAACGCAGCCAAGCGCCACACTACTCGTGCCCGCTTATGTGTATGTGAAGGAGTCTGCTCTGAGACGTTTGCGTACGTAAGTGGGCAGGAACCTGCTGTGTGTTCGAATACGAAGAGAGCCAAGAGCATCTTGGGAGGACGTCATTCTTGTCGGACTGCGTCTGGAGTTTCGAGCAACTGAGGCTTCATTTACAAGATATCCTCTCTTGGAGGCTTCGTCGTAGGGTAAATTCATATATATATATATATGTCGTTTCATTGTTGATGGATAAAATGTACCACTTGATCGTTGTTAGAATAAATGGTTATTGGACGCAACCAACTTCATGGTTAAATATGCTTTAGAGAATTTATTTGTTTGCGAAAATGAATTAATTGATTGGCCCAAGTTGGTTGATTGTTCGACTGATTAGTTCAACCTGACAATTTTTTTTTATAGATAAACTGATTAGCTCTTTTGAACCAACCAACTGATTCATTCAATTCATCATAGTTGGTTGATTCAAAGATTAATTGGTTTTCCGTGCTGTGGCTTAAGGGAAAATTAATTAGCTTTCGAAGTTAATCAGTTGGCTGGTCCAGCGATTAAATGGTTTTCCCAGTTAATTAGATGGTTGGTTCAACAACTAATTGGTTTTTCCGATTAATCCGTCGGATGGTTCGACAACTAATTGGTTTTTCAAGTTAATAAGACGGCTTAACCAGCAACCAATTGGTTTTCCAAGTTAATCAGTTGGCTTATTAAACAACCAATTGGCTCTTCTAAGTGATCAGTTGACTTGTCCAACTATTAATTCGGTTTCCTAGTTAATCAGTTGGCTTATTCAACAACCAATTGACTCTTCCAATTAATCAGTTGACTTGTCCAACTATTAATTCGGTTTCCTAGTTAATCAGTTGGCATATCCAACAACCAATTGGCTCTTCCAATCAATCAGTTGACTTGTCCAACTATTAATTCAATTTCCTAGTTAATCAGTTGGCATATCCAACAACCAATTGACTCTTCCAATTAATCAGTTGACTTGTCGAACTATTAATTCGGTTTCCTAGTTAATCAGTTGGCTTATTCAACAACCAATTGGTTTTCCAAGTTTATAAATTCGCCGTTTATTAATTACAGCTGTCTGTTACTGAAGAACTTTTTACTTTGTATAAAAAAACAGCCTGCAATGTTATATTTATATATTTACATATATAAAACATTTATTACCGTTCTGACAATTTCTATTAAATCAAAAATGATGCAATAATTATGTAAAAGATAAATTACAAATTTATCATGCCAAAAAAAAGCACAAAATACGTGTAAAACAAAAATAGACAATCTTCAATGTAATCCTTGTTATCTGTAAACATTGCCCAACTAAAATCTGTGTTGCTCCAAGAGTGTGTACCAAAATTTCTTCGCCATTAATCCCAGAATTTGAAGATCAACGTAAAACTGGCATGTAACCAATTGAAGCTGATGGTAAAATTTCTAAAGAAACATTTGCCAGATAGTGAGGTGTGTGTGCTCTGACGTTTTTCTCCCTCCTCCTCCTTCTCTCTCTCTCTCTCTCTCTCTCCTGTATCTTCACCGTCGTGGAGAATTGCAGCGAGAGCATACATGAATGAAAACTCCCATTCATGCGTGGCTTGACGCTGGTGCACGCACACGCTCCCTTCCCACTTTTATTTCGTGCACGCGCGTTCTGTATCAGCCAGTGAGACACCGGTAGTAGCGGAGTGCCGTGAGCGCTCTCCGAGCGAAAAACGACTTTCGATTGTATACGTGTGAGTCTCGTTGGATTCTCTGTGTTTGTGCGCATTGCAATCCTCGCACAAATACACGAAGAATCGCACACGTGATCGCCATTGTTGATCGCCGGAGAGGCTCAGCGATCGTAGAACGCCGTGCTGGCGCGCTATTCGGGCGTTTTTTTTTTGCCGATCCTCGACGAAGGAGCCGCACACAACAGCAAATCCCGGAGAGGGATCGTGATGATGATGAAGAAGAAGAAGAAGAAGAAGAAGAGGAACGCAGGGAAGTTTGCGCTTGGCTGTCCTGTAAGCGCAGTGTGGCGCTTTTGCGCTCATATATGCTTCGTTGCCTTCGTCTCAATGCAATGCTGGAAGCGCAGCGCGGAAACGCGTATATACGCATTCTGCTGAAAGAACTCATTCACAGCGGCGGTCACGTAACACTCCGGGACTCTACACAGACATGTATATATATATGTTCGAATAGGTGTGCGAAGATACTACAGTAATGAAAGAGAGGATTTCAATTTACGACTTGAAACTGTTGTAAGAAATGGAGTTTCTGTAGTGGGAAAATGATAGTTAGCAGTAGTGAGCGAATGGAATAATGCAAGGAGTGATGTGCTTTGTGTAGAGATCTTGTAATGGTTCATTATTATAATTGTATGTAATAACAATTCGATTGGTTGTCTTCGTAGGGTTTGTTATGTTATAACATTCATTGATCATAATGTGTTTGTGAAGTACTTTTTTTTAGTGTATTTTGTATGTTGAATTTTTTACATTTTTTTGGATAGGACTTTAATTTTTAAGGATGAAACTCTACACAGGATTCAAGCACACACATCAAATCTGCATACAGCTTCAATTCTACACGTCTGGTCTATGCACAGCTTCAACTTATGCCTCTACACGACTCCAAATCGACAAGTTAGGATTCTACACGACTTCAACTCGACACGTTATGGCCTCTACACGACTCCAACTCCACGTGTTGTACCTCTACACAAGTTCAACTCGACACGTTATGCCTCTACACGACTCCAAGTCGACAGGTCGATTCTGTACATAGCTTCAATTCGACACGTGAAGTCTCTACACGTTTTCAACTCGACACAGCAATAATGTACACGCACTAAACTCGACACAGCAGAACACGTGCCAAACTCTACTCGTCTCTTTCGCTACATTGCACATACACTACACGTTCTGTTGGGTCCAGCATGTGCGGTGTACAGATAGGACGTGTAGAGTCGGTGCTGCGTAGAGTTCGGCGGCGTATAAAGATTGATGCATGTACAGTTCTAACTGTGACAAGCTAATGCGATGTTGAGATAGAACGTGTAGACTCGGTACAGTGTAGACGTTAGACGATTGAAGCTTGATCTGTAGATATCAGACAACTAGAAGTGGAGTTTGCGATTCGTGTACGGTTCTGCTATGTCGTGTTGAAGCCGCGGCAGAGTCTTAACGTGTCGAGTCGCCGTGTTGAATTACTCATGTAGAGTTTAATCCGGCAAAATTTATATCCTATAGAATATTATGTAGCACCGCGATTCGCGATAAATAGATTCGTAATAAAAATCTTACAAATCTTCACAATTCAAAGCATTGCGTTTTGTAATTTTAACTGTCGTACAGTCCTCAAATTACCGGAAGCCCTCATTGCCTGCATTTTTATCAGAAGAAAAAAATGACATTAGAAAAATAATAATAGCTCCGACAAACAATATAAATCAATTACGCAAAATTGAATTCCAACCATATCGAATATCACAATTTTCTCGTGACGTTTTATGCCATACGGGCAAAACGATCCTGGCGATTATTCCAAGCGTACACGTTCAGCTCGGGGTAAAGAAAAAAAAGGCACACCAAGCAGCTGGTACGCAGAATATATGCTACAGCTCAGCTTAGTTGAAAGAAACAGAGAGAAAGAGAGAACAGCAACAAAAAAAAAAAAAAAAAAAAGAAAAAAAGAAAAAACTAATAATAATTTATTCTCCCGTCTGAACGTTCTCGCAGCGTGTGGCAGCATAAAGTCTTGGCAAAGCTGGCAAGCAAACCGCCTCGTATAACCAGAGAGAATCGGTTAGAGAGACATTGCTATATACCGGTGTAAAGAGCACTGCAGGCACTCTTTTAAAGAGAGGGACAAACTTCGAAAGAGAACGAACGTACGTATACCGAACACGCTCGTTGCAATAATAACATTACCCACGCATACGAATTAGAATATAAGCAACGTAATAATTTATGTATATATTATGCGCGATCGTTCATTTATATGTGTCAAGAGGACGAGAACGAGTTTTCGTATGGCAATATAAATATAATACCTATAACGTGAACGTTTCGTACATGCCATTCGCAAAATATTCTACCTATGGGAAAATACACTGGCTTTCCTCAAGCAGTGATTTTATAGATAAAAATATATGTTTCTATGAGTTAACTCATTCTCTGGTTTCTCTTCCTTTTAACTCGTATATATGTGAGTGTCTTGTCGCATGAAAAAAAAAAAAAAGAAAAAAATAACATGGCAAATCCAATGAGAAATCATATATTACCATCAGACCTAATGATTAACTGCACTTTATATTCTGCTATCCATGTTTGTGTGCTCGAGCTTTTTTTTTTAAACCTGGTAATATCGTAATAATCGGTTGTAAAGTTTTACTGTTTCTCTGTAGAATTTAATTTGTGTGGGAATATTTTGCGTAGACTTATATATAGTTTTTTTTTTGTGTGGATTGATTGAAATGTGTGTTTGGAAACGTGAATTAAATTATTGACGATATGTGTCGAATAATGTGTGTTTGTAAATTTCACAGAGTTTATTAATGTTCTTGTCAAATTTGAAGGGAATGTAAATAATTGGGAAATTTGTATATTTTCATTTGGCAAATTAGAAGAGACAAAAGAAAAGTGTAATTTTGTCAAAAATTATGACATCAAAGAAGTGATATTAGTAGGTGAAAAAATTTGTCGATTTTCGTTCACAATTTATTTCATTTTGTTTTCTCTGTGTGCATTTTTTATTTTATTTTTAATACTCTTTTAATTAGAGGCACGAAAGACAAAAAAAAAAGTTAAGTTGCGAATTTTATGGGTAGTATAATTTTTTGGAATATAGTAATATTCTGTTCAATTACGTTTTATTTAAGAAATAAAAAAATTTGCCAAAGTAATTGTCGTATTAAACATCTGGTTCAATTTTTATTTTTTTTTTTAAATACTACTTTTTTAATTTCGTGAAAATGTTTAGTATTTTTGACATTAAGAAGACTGTCTAACGATGCAAAAAGTGAAAAGCGCATGTATGAAAATTATATTAAGAATTATCGTCGTATTTATGCAAGAATTATAATTCAGAAATTGTCATTACGAGCCTTGAATTAACGAGTCTCATTATGACCATACAGTCATTACTAAACAAGTCAATAGCTAACATTTTTTAAAGTAGCAACTAAGTTATAATTTACAGTCACTGTTATTAATTTCCCTTTGATTTTTTTTTTGCATCCCTTTTAAAAAATTATTAATTATCTTGTAAGACTTTTTTTGACTCCCATTTTTTAAAATTATTATCGCCTAGAAAAATTTTGGTCTTTTTTTTTAGATGTTTCAATTCATTAACACAAATATTTTAGATTAAATTTCCAAACTTTATAAAATTACAGCAGTCTTATATAAAATTGCCAAATTTTATTGTATTTCAATTTATTGCACCAATTTTTGAGAACAAAAAAATTCCAAACAATTACTACCAGTCAATTAATTTTTAGCAAAGAATAAAAAATTAAATATGCAAAATCTTTGAGTCAACCAATCTTCCTACAGAATGAAAGTACTACAAATCCCTAAAACGTGTATCTACTTAACTACTTACACACACACACACACACATATATATATATATATGTAATCAGTGACTTATTTAGTCACACATCAACGACCGTGCCGATATTGCAGTTCTCGCGAGAACTATAAAACGCTTTTATCGCAAGGTGCACGACTCTTCTCCTTCATGAGTTTCAAGAGTCTCTCTCAGCTCGACGAATGAAGCAAGACATTTATTGTTAGTACATTCAAAGGCCTCAAGCAGTAAAATTCAGATACTTTCAAGGAATTTGAAATTTTGTAAAAAAAAAAAAAAAAAAAAAAAAAGAACAGCAAAGTTACCCAACGAAAAGAAGTAAACGAATTGAAAAAAAAAAAAAAAAAAAAAAATCTGTGGATGATCTGTGATCGATGAAATCGACTCATTGACTGACAGCCGATCAGTCACTCTCAAGCCATTGATTACATTCTCCTATATATGGTTTTAATTGCCGTCCTATCCGCAAATACCTTCTTCGAATAATCATTAAAAAAAAAAAAAGCGCAATAACAATAATAACAAGGTAAAGTCTAATTCATACCATTGAATAGAACTCCATAACGTGTCTTATAGAAATGATTCACTGGCTCTTTTGATGAATCTCCAGCTTCCTGCTCTGACGTTTCACACTATATTTATAATTATCTATTTTGTAGATAATATATATCGTAGAATTCGTGCGGAACACAAAATGAACACAAAAGTTTACACATTAACACTGTAAGCTTTAGAGTTCATAGGAAATAAACACTTTATCATTAAAACGAGTGAAATTGTTTTTTTTTTTTAAATTTACTTAAGTGTCTTTTTTTTATTCATTGAATTTAAAAAATTATTATTGGAAACGTTATTGAGGAAAGAATAAAAGTGTTGTTCAAGCAACACGAAAAAACAAACACTGTCAACACGCATAAATTTTTATTTGTTTTATTTACTTTATTATATTTATTTTCTTTTTCAATAAAAAATTATTTTATTTTTCTATTATTGTTTACAGAATAAAAGTATTTTGCAGGCAAGTGAAAAATTACACGAAAAGAAATATTCCAAATTTCGGAGTGTAAAAAATAAACACTATCATGTATAAAATTGCTTTTTTTTTTAAATTTTGTTTACCAAACCGTATTTAATTTTATTTTGCAATAAAAAATTCATTGTATTTACTTCGATTATTATTGAAAATGTTATATTATTTAAAAAATAAAAATGTTCTTCAGCCAACATAAAAGTTACGCACAAACAAATACAAAACTTTAGAGTATCTAAAAAAACACTATCATGTATACATTTTTTTACAAATTTTTCTTACTCAAGTGTAATTAATTAATTTATTTTTTTAAAATTTATTGCATTTCCTTCGATTATTATTGAGCACATTATATTATTTTTAAAAAAAAGTGTTTTTTAGGCAACAAAATAAATTACACAAAAACAATTACTCTAAACTTCAAAGTATTTAAAAAAAAACACACACACGTTTACGTATAAAAATGTATTTTTATTTAATTTTATTTACTTATGTGTATTTAATATTTTTCATAAAAGTCATATTTTGATTATTATTCAAGTGATTATTTAAAATGTTTCTCAGGCCAACAAAAAAAAAAGCCAAATATTTTACAAAACTGAATATTTGGCTGAGAAAATTGTTGAATGTTTTAGTGGAAGCAAGAGCAACAGCGTGTGTGCGCCGCGTGTATACAGCAATGCGGTAATTCGTGCACGAGGAACGAGAGACGGGCTTGTACAGCGTTTCAAACCTACGCGGCCCGTTGAGCTCTCGGTTTAAAAGCGGTCGAGAGCGAGCGTGTGTCCGTCGTGCGGACGCGATTCGTGGTGGACTGGTGCTCGGCAAGTTTCGATCCGGCGCTGAGGCCTCTCAGCGTCATCGGTTGCTGCGACGACGACGACGACGACGACGACGACGACGACGATCGGCGTCCGGTCCTTCTGGTGCGCGGGCGTTCTTGCACTCACTCTAATAAGACAGGACTCTTTTTTTTAGACAAAAAAAATGTTCACAAAAAAAAATTGAGAACTTGATTGCCATAAGTTAAATCGATGATCGTTTAGTCTAATCTGCAAGAAAAATCGGCGATCAGAGAAATTAATTTTTTATCAATTAATGTACTTTTTTGTTTGTGAGTTAATTTATCAATATTGAAGATGCGAAATTTTTGAAGGACTCACTTTTAAAGAGAATCAAATAATTTTAAGCTCTTCATTAATTCATGAAAAAAAATAAGAAAATAGATTTATTGGATAAATTAATTTTTTGTGAATTAATGTACTTTTTTTTTTTGTGAGTCAATTTGTCAATATTGAAGATGGGAAATTTTTGAAGGACTCACTTTTAAAGAGAATCAAATAATTGTTATGATTTAAAAAATTGCAGTGTTTAAAAAATTCAGGAAGTAAGCTCTTCATTAATTTATGAAAAGATATAAAAAAGATTTATTGGATAAATTAATTTTTTATGAATGAATGTAATTTTTTTTATTGTGAATTAATTTATTAATATTGAACATGCGAAATTTTTGAAGGACTCATTTTAAAGAGAATCAAATAATTTTTACGATTAAAAAAATTGCAGTATTTTAAAAAATTCAAGAAGTAAGCTCTTCATTGATTCATGAAAAGAAATGAAAAAAGATTTATCAGATAAATTAATTTTTTATGAATTAATGTAATTTTTTTTATTGTGAGAAACTTTATCAATATTGAAGATGCAAAACTTTGGAAGGACTCGTTTTAAAGAGTATGGAATAATTTTCAGAATTTAGAAAAAAAAGTACTTAAAAATACTAATTAAAAAAAAATTAAAAAAAAAACTTTTCATTAAACCACGAAAAAAAAACAATTCACTGTTTGGTACAATATAAAATTTATTTTCATTGCCAATAACTTTATCAAATTTAAAGCTTGAAAACTTTTGAAGGACTAATTTTAAAGTGAATAAAATAATTTCGATAATCAAAAAAATTGCAGTATTTAAAAAATTCAAGAATCCTCTTAATTAATCCATGAAAAAAAAAGATTTCAGTGTTTTTAAATAATATAATTTTTTGAAACCACTATAGTAAATAGTCAATTTAAAAAAAAAATCAAAATGATCCTATATACTTTATTTTTCGAATATAAAATTAATTGTAAGAACAAATGTGACTGCTCCGAATCACGTATTAGAAATCTTTAATGACTTTTCCTGACAACCAAAAAAAAAATACAAAAAAATGGCAATTAAATAATCCCTATGAATAAGAATATTAAAATTTCATTACAGTCTTCACTTAATATAGCAACGTGTAATATAGACTATAAAAAAAGAAATATTTTATGAATTATGTATTAGGATGTTCGAGTTGAGCCGATTGAGTTGCATTGCGACCCTAAGCTACATATCTTTTTATATCCTTTTATTATAATACATAAAAAGACGAATTAGTTGCGGCATATTGTTCAGAGTATATAAAAATGCCGAGACTTCCGTCGGTGACTGTGATCAGCGAACCGTGACTGTTGCGCGTTTTATCCACCAACTTCTTTGCCAACTCTATGCACATATATACCTACATGTAATTCACAATATTGGTGTGTGTAATTGCTTTTATACATGTCGGTGTATATCTATATATAGTGCAAGATGTATAAGAGCGCCGCGGTCTTCGCCAGAGTTTAAAGATATATGAAGCCGCCTTTAAGCTCCGTAAAGATATTTGTCTCGGATGGCGTGTTTCAACTAAAGCTTATACACTTGAAATGCGACTTGTTGCTTCCTTATTATTTGTCATCGTTTATCGATATTTCGCGATAAGCTATATTTATTATTCCGTCATAGAAAATTGAGGCTGGCGATTTTTTTTTCTTCATAATTTTTGACACTTAATTCAACTGAAAAAAAAAATATAAATAAACCGAAATATTTTGATGTAAATTTTTTTTTATTATCCAAAAATTGATGCCCTTTTTTACGAAAAATATTTATTAAAAAGCAGATAAAAATATCTTTCATCTCATTTTTACAATTAAAAAAAAATGTTATTAATCAAAAAGTGTTTTTTTAAACAATGTCCACAAATATTTATATTTTAAAAATTAATGTCTATGCAATATGTGTGTATTTTCTTGTAAAGTATTTTTTTTTAAATCAAAAATATGATTTGTAAAGCAGATAAAAATTATCAAAATTTTCACATTTTTATAATTTTAGATTTCAGAATAAAAAAAAATGCGTAAATCAAAAAGGGTTCTGCAAAAGAAAAATATCCCTAAATCTGTATTTTAAAAAATCATGTCTACGCTAAATGTGTGCATTTATTTATAAGGCAATTTTTAAATACTACTGATTATTTAATGAAAAAATGATTAGCTCTATATTAACACATTTAGCGTCGAAATAATTTTTTTTTATTAAAAATAATGAATAAATCCCAGAAAAATAATTTAAAAAATAATAAAACCCAGAAAGAAATCCTTAAAAGATGAAAAATTAAAAAATTATTATCCACTGAAAGCCAAAATGCTATGAAAAAAATGCTATCCATGGTGTAATTAATATTACAAAATCTGTCTGAGCCTCCAGATGCTTTTGGTCTTTATTTTATAATTTACGAATTGCTTGTTCCACAGATGAGACTGAGGCGCGTGTCGACCAGATGTCATTACTTATTACGCCTTTGCTTTTTTTTTTTTAAGCAAATTGCTTCCACAGCCCATTAAGTTAAATCTCGTTGGAAACGCAAAACTTTTTATTGGGAAACATTTCGTCGGTTTCAATGTGTCAGACTCCTTGATGCACTTCTGCACCTCACGCAATGCTTTTGTGAGGACTCGCTCGCATTCTGTCTGAGTTCGATGCACCAAACGGTCACCGACCGCGGGTCAGACTCGTTGCCACCGATAACGATCGACAACCAGTGTCTCTGCACTCACGTTTCTACTTCACTGCTGAGAGAGACACACAGGAAATATATGCAAGAGCCTATGGACATGAAGACATTTAAACACAGAATATTTATAATATCTTATAAGCCTGTGAAAAAAAAAAACGATTTAAGTCAATCAATCCCATATTCGTGTAACTTGAGTGTAATGTTGCTGATTAATTATAGTTAATTAAAAGAAGAGAACGATCGGCAATGATGTCAAAAATGTGCAAACCTACAAAATGTATAATTTTTTTTTAAATTAAAATTCAAGATACTGCATTTTTTATTTAAATTTTCATTAAATTTTTTTTATTACTAATTTTAAGATTTCAATTTCTGTATTTAAGTTTTTAATTTTTGAGTTTTAATTTTTAAAAAGTCAAATAATAAAAACATTTTTGGGCGAACATTGAGTTTAAAAAAATTGCATTTTCAAATTTTTCATTAAATCCTGTATTTTATAATTCTTCATTTAAATGTCTATTAATATTTTTTTTATCACTAATATAAAGTTTCGATTTTTTGTATTAAAATTTTTAATTTTCGAGTTTTTAATCCAAAGAAGCCAAAAAAAAAAAACATTTTTGAGAGAATATACAATTTCAAAAAATTGCATTTGCAAATTCGACAATAAAATAAAAATAAAAACAGTCTGATAACTACGGACATCGTTGCCTTATTCGTTAAATACAACTCTGAATTTCAATATGCACAAATCAAGATGCACAAATTATCGCGAAGTATTACAGATATATATCCCAAGCTCATTCATAGAGAATAAATCGATCAACAGATAAAATATCTATGTTTCTGGCGCATTAATGCCTCTCATGTCGTGAATGGAAAGTCGAGCTTGGTTTTTTAATGTCTGAAAACCAATTGAACGACTCTTGTGAATCGCATATAAGACGAGTGCCACTGTGTATTCTATATATTCTATAATGCATTCTGGTGAGTTGTATTGAACACATTTCTACCTAACCAGTCAAAGCTGAATGCGTGTAGGCGCCTCTGGTTTATCCCACCTCGTAGGTGCAGCTCAAAACGTTCTCTATATGGAAAGTTGCGTGCGATATACGAGGCAAACCAAGCGGCTCTATCGCGACAAGCTTCGCCGAATAGATATATATACAGATATGTATGGTCAAGCGTATAATATTCATTTAAGAGGCTAACCAGAAGCCTACAACCTACCAATTATTAGCAATGCATATAGTGGATGGTATGTGAAAAAAATATTAGTGCGATAGAATCTGTCTTCCTGTCCATATATTGCAATATAATTTAATGTCCAGAATGTAGAAAAATGTTGTGTCGCCAGTAAGGGCATCTGATTTTCCAGCTGATGTTCGGCGAAGATCAATTAAAATTTGGTTCCGCAAAATGGACTCTGACCCTGAAACTCAACATTAAATTTTTTTTAATTCACTCAAAAAACGCATAATTAACGATTTAGTTCTCATAAATAAGCCGTTTAATGCTCGCACCTGAAACTCTATTAACTAAAAATTATGTCGTATCAGATTTATTTTAGGCAGTTCAGACACAGAAAAAAAAGATCTCAAATAATTTCTAAAAATCAGGTTGTACAACTCAAACAGATACACCAAATATGAATTTTTTCTGCATGTTCGTTATAGAGAATCATGAATTTTATTTTAACTTTTAATGTCAAGTACTTGTCTAATTTATTGATAAATAAATAAAGATTTTTCCGGCTCAAAAAGTTATGAAAAACGTTCTTTTATGTATTTTAAAATAATTCCAAAAGTAATAAAAATATCGAGTTTTTATTATTACTATTATATATGTTTAGATTTCTATAGAGTATGTACAATAGTTTTATTTAGAATTACATTTCGGACATGTCAAGCAGAGCATTTAAATGCGTTGGCACCCAATTAGTACTGTTGTGACAAACGAAAAGGACATTTCCTTCGATGTACGCCTGTACATTGCCAACTTTGTATACTTGTTTAGCTTCGCGATATCGATTTGGTATAGGCATAAAGAGTATGCCTCGTTCTTCGCATTTCTTCTGCACGAGATCCTTGAAACCTTGGGGTATCTGGGACGCGGTGCGCACGGCTTCTGCCAATCTCTGTGGGTGGAATAAGTTTGTTAATGGACGTAGACGATTATGACAACGCTGTGGCGGTGTTGGCATAGACAAACGACAGCTCACCTCGATCCTAGGCTGTGCCGTTGCCGGTATTTGCGACATCGTCGGCTGTGTTCGTTCTAAACTCGTCAAATATGAAACTTGCTCCATGGCACCAGGTTGATGCGCCTGAGGGGTCGCCACCGCACGATTCATCATGTCCAATGCCTTTTTGAAGTATTCTGCAAAATTATTTATAACATTAGAGAAGGTCTTCTATTTTTGACCAAAATAACAATATTTCATTTCGAAATTTCGAAAAAGAACAAATTCTTTGGTTCTCTTCATTGTTTTCTATTTTTTTTTTAATGGAAAATTCTCTCGAGTCATTTCTTTTGGTGTATTTCTTTATTTGAATTATAAAGATATTATCGAAAAGGTATTTGACACGAATCAATGTTTTTCGAGGTTTTTTTTGTTTGTTTAGAGAAATTATTGTCAAAAATATCTGTATTTTAATTAGATATAAATACAATTTTTCGTTATTGTGTGTTCATTTATGAACACACAATAACGTTACAGTACCTATAGAATATCCTTAACAAAATGAGGTCCAAAAATTGATTTTACGAAAATGAATAAATGTGATCTCTGGACATTTTGGAATATTTTTAATCCACTGACAAAAAAAAATTACAATCACAAAGCTACTGTTATAAGGAAGAAAAAAAAATAGAGAATGAATAGCTTACCTTTGACAACAGGTTCGGCCAAAAGTTTATCATTCAGCATGCCTTTCCATCCCATATACCAATTGGTTATTTGATCATAATTCGGCGAGTGATTTAACCAGAGCGCCAAAACGTGAAGCCACTTTGGAAAGAAGAATTTATCCAACAATCCGACCATAATATGAATTGGCAAAACGGTTGCCCATTCATAAACCCAGTTCCATTGATCCAAATGTTGCTGATGTGGATTTATAACAAACTCGGAGAGAGCGACTTGAAGTTTAGGTATAATATTCTTCACTAAGAACGCCTCCATATCGCCTTTGGCGAATACTTGAGCCCACGGTTGGAGCATCAATCGCGCTGATCTGTCCGATGGATGCCAGCTACCCAAAGCTGAGCCAAGTTTACGACGAATTATCGGATAAATAAGTGTATCCATTCGATTACGCATTATCGGCAACCACGGATGAATCCACGTGTGAATCGGCACTGTATCCGTCAGTGGATTCCATTCCTCGACTTCCAGCGTCAATTTTGGTAGTATCGAGAGATCCAATATATTTTCTAAAATCCATGCCGGAAGCAGAGGCATCCAATCCTCGATTAATTCGATCAATGGCTCCGGTTGCCTACAAGTCCATTCTCTAAAATTTAAAGAGCAAAATGATTATTAAAATTTATCAAAATCTCGTTGTGTCTTCTCAATTTTTCATGATAATAGTGGCATCAAAAAGGCTTAAGCAAGTAGATAAGATAGGGATCTTCAGCTTATTGAAAATAGAATAAGAAATTGGTGATTCAAATGCTTGCAAATATTTGCGGTCAAAGGATTCGTTTCATCTTTAGATGGCATTGAACTAGGATTAGAATGTGAGAAAAAGAATGTAAAGAAAAAAAAACGCCAAACAATTAAATGTGCCAAAAAAATGGCGAGAACATAAAAAAAACTTACTGCACAGCGCCGCGCAACGATGGCATCCAAGCATTCCAAATAAGTTGATCGTACGGTTGCATGCTACGCGATTGTAGCGCGCCACTACCGGTCTCAAGAATATCCTTCCACTCTTTAATCAGACTCATCGGTTGTTTCGGTTGCATCAGTGGATTCCAATTGACAAGACTCTCTTTGATTTTCGGTGCGACAAAGCTACTAGCCAATTCCCCTAATTCATAAAGCTTGTACTCCTCATAATACTTATCCTGTAGTCTCTTGAAACCCTCAGCCGTATCTTTGAGAGTCATTTCGTCATTGTTCTCCAAAAGTTTATCGACAATCGTCATAACATTCTGCAAAGTATCGATCAATTGTTCGTGCTGATCGACGATTTTTGTTATATTTTTTCTCTCCGACTCGAGGGCCACTACACGATCGTTTAAATTGCGAGTTCTTCTGTCATTCTGAATAATATCCTGCTCGCACATATCAACCAACAAATTGAGATTATGCTGAAGTTCCGGCAAGGCAAAATTTCCGGAAGTTCTTTTATCTATCATCGCGATTGTTTCGTCGGGTCTTTTTTGACCACCGGCTATTGCATGATAACCGCTTAGAACTCTTTGCTCAGGACCAGTCATATCGATCACCTTGACTCTGCTCATTACGCTGCTAACACCGGCTTTTTTAATCGGTCGCGTTTTTCCATCTTCCAATACTTGATCGATACTGCGATAGTGATAACGTACTTTCTTTTTATTTGCACTACCGGCACCATCGCCTTTTCGCCATTGCGACAATTTTACTTTAAATTCTTTAGCTTCTTCCTCATCCTCGTCTTTTTTCTTTTCCGGCACTTTTGCCAGTTTCTCAGGACCATAAGCTCCGATAGCGCCTCTACCTTTTCTCAATTGTGCTTCCACCGGAGCGCTTATACCTTGTAAATTTTTTCCTAAACCCTTGCCAGGCTCGAAACCCATTTGAAGCAAGAGCTTTGCTCCGATTCCCTTTGTATGCATTTCCCATGAACCTACACCGGTTTTTAACAAAGCCGGATTAATCTGCGCTCCTTTTCTTCTTAGTCCCGCTATGTCTCCTTGCATGTTCATGGAAAATGATGGCCTGGCTCTTGAGTTGCTGATTGCTTCGCCTTCTGAGTCACTGCAAAAAATTCAAATTTTCTGTTAATTTGTAATGGGACATAAAAATTAAATAAACAATTCAGAAGTCATCTGAATTTTTTATTTCATTCAGTCATTCTCAAGAAATATATCGTTTTTCTGCAAAAGAAGAATCTGGAGATTCTCAATTTTCTTACATTTTACAAAATGAGAAATATAATTTCAGAGAAAATTTGGAGTTATAAAAATACGACGATTCCTGTAATAATTGTAATTACCTGGAGCTGTTAGGAACAAAATCATCGTCGCCTCGCCGAGGTCTTCCGGTATCTTCGTCGTCGTCTTCCTCATCCTCTTTCTTCTGTTCGTCCTTTGGTTTTCCAGCTTGTTGGATTCCGCCGGCGACAAAACTCACAGGAGCAGCATAATTTTTAGGAGCTTTGCTGAAAGCTTTTGATCTCTGAGGCGCTTGTTCTTCGTCGCTATCCTCTGCCCAAATGCCAAGCATCTGCTGTTGTTTGGTAAACTTTCTTCGCGGTCTATTGATATTAAATTCATTGTCCAGATCGTAATCCGATATTTCAAAACTTTCCACTTCGTCCTCCGACATTTTTCTTGCACTTGTTTAAGATCAACGAGATTCACGAATTTTTTAGTTTTCTATAAGATAATTAGTGGCTGTATAATGTCGTTTAGTAACGTCAGTTACATTCTCACATTTAACCTCAAAATGCGTTTTACTTACGTACTATTTGTTCACTACGTTCACTGACAAAATGTTTTTTTTTTTAATCAAGGAACCTTTCTTTATTGTCACTACACATTACACAACGATTAATTTACATTGTTGCATTAATATTTATACATTGAATAAGAAGCATAATGCAAAACAGTTTTTACAACTCTTTTAACGTGTCACGACCTCTAACGCAAGTGCGGCTCTCTTGTTTAGTCGATAAATTCAGAATGTACAGTACCGCTAGTCGAGGTCGTCGAAGATTTACTCCGTCGGTAACAAAAACTGTAAGCCTATTCTTACCAGCCCGTTGATCTTTTGAATAAAAGAAAGTCACCCTTCGTCTAACGATTCCGCAAGGTGGCTTTCTCATTTTTTTATATTAAAAAAATCAACGGTGGCGGAGATATTCGGATTCGCAACATTAGTTCTATTTCCCGTGCACTTGATATTTGGATATTTGGAAATACGAAAATATGGAAATATGGAAATATGGAAATATGAAAATATGGAAATATGGAAATATGGAAATATGGAAATATGGAAATATGGAAATATTGAAATATGGAAATATGGAAATATGGAAATAGGAAACTAGGAAAATATGAAAATATGAAAATATGAAAATATGAAAATATGAAAATATGGAAATATGGAAATATGGAAATATGAAAATATGAAAATATGGAAATATGGAAATATGAAAATATGAAAATATGAAAATATGAAAATATGAAAATATGAAAATATGAAAATATGAAAATATGAAAATATGAAAATATGAAAATATGAAAATATGAAAATATGAAAATATGTAAATATGAAAATATGAAAATATGGAAATAAGAAAAAATGATAATATGAAAATATGAAAATATGAAAATATGAAAATATGAAAATATGAAAATATGAAAATATGAAAATATGAAAATATGAAAATATGAAAATATGAAAATATGAAAATATGAAAATATGAAAATATGAAAATATGAAAATATGAAAATATGAAAATATGAAAATATGAAAATATGAAAATATGAAAATATGAAAATATGAAAATATGAAAATATGAAAATATGAAAATATGAAAATATGAAAATATGAAAATATGAAAATATGAAAATATGAAAATATGAAAATATGAAAATATGAAAATATGAAAATATGAAAATATGAAAATATGAAAATATGAAAATATGAAAATATGAAAATATGAAAATATGAAAATATGAAAATATGAAAACATGAAAATATGAAAACATAAAAATATGAAAACATAAAAATATGACCAAAAAATCTCGAACGGAATTCGAGAAGTCACAGGTCAGACCCAGATCGAATCTGTGTAGAATCCCCCAAATATATATTTTTTCAAATATCCATGAACATTACTTTCTGCGCATTAATAAGAAAGCTCCGGTTTCTTAAATTCTGTCCCTACTCAGCTCTATGCTTCGCCCCCGCTCTGACACGAATCCCTTCTAAGTAAGAAAGCATCAAACGGTCTATACCATTTTATATATATATATCAGCACGTGGACGCGCGCTTCGTTCAAAGCGTCACAATTGAAGTAACCGTGAAAAAACGTTCTCGTCATCCGCGAATCTCCCCGACCATAGCAGATCCAATTATCCAATGTAGAACAGTACTTACTCCGAGGAAAGTAATGGTGAAACTTACAATTCTTCGTCACAATGGTTTCACCTCTGCAAAAGTGACCAAGTGCTCATTGCAATTGTGTAAAATTACTCATCAGTTTTGTTAAACCTTATCGTGACAAACACCATTGAAGTTAAAAAATTAAAATAAAGTATATTAATCGAAAGTGAAAAGAGTTGCACAATATTTTTTAACCATCAAACATGTCCCAAAATAAAATAATAATGTTTTCAAAAAATGTGTCGATTCACTTCAGATTTAGTAAAATAACTTTCGACCGCTCAATTATCATCAGAAGAAATCGATCTACGGTGATTCCGAATTTTGAGGAACGCGCTTGGGTGGAAGGACAACCCTATTCCGAAATGCCTGGACCAAAGGCTATTCCACTTCTTGGCAACACTTGGCGATTTCTACCTTATATCGGTAAAATCATTTGCATTAAATGTGTTTTAAAAAAAAATTATACAATACATTTTTCGATTGTAAATCTCGGTGAGTTTTATACTCTAAAACGATTTTATGGATTTTAGTAAAAATATAGAAGGAATTGAGTTTGAATTTCGAAGTTTAGAGATTGAATTCGAAATCAGTTCCCTGTAAAACCTGCCATTATCAATTTTTATCAAAATCTGATAATTTTCTTATAATTTTGTAATATAAATTTTTTTTTTACGACTTATTAAATTGAGTAATTATAAATATTCTGTTCATTTTAATCACTATTATTCTTTTACATTAACATTTTTAAATTTTAATTGCACAGTAAATTGGTCAACAGTAAAAATCACTCAATTTTATTCTATAAAACGATTATACGGATATGAGTAAAAAATTAATGTCTTTTTGCAACAATGATTTAAAAAAAAAAATTTGTGGGAACAAAAGTTTGAGTGACAGTGAATTTTTTTTTCTTCAGTTTTGTCTAATTATTTTCTAAGCTATAGGAATTTAAAATGAATTTAAAAATTTGAATAAATTAAAAATAAAATAAAATTTTCTATAGACTCAAAGTTTAAAAACAATTTGAATCTATAAATGAGACTGAAATTTATTAAATATAATAAATAAATATATGAAAATTTCTGAAATCTGGAGTGTTTTCAAAAATACTAAAATAAAATCATAAAATCCATTCATGTTAATCGAAGTTTGTCAGCCACTTCCTATAAAAAGGGAATTTGACATTTTTTTCATCCTTTCCCTTTTTCTCGGCGCTGTCTATAGTCGCTACATTGCAGCCTTACAATTTACGGTTATGGCTGTCAAAACCAGTTTTAGGCTTCTTTTTCTAACTCTACGCATGATACAGCACAATTTTAGTCGAATGATCAGGATAACTTAACCCAAATGAGTCATCAATCGTCAAGATTGAATAAATTACAAATTTACCGTTATACTACATAAGGAACATTTCACGTGGTTTCGACAAGGGTCTTCGACCCTTGACCCTTCCAATTGGGTCCGCATTTTTTTATACGATTGACATAACTCTAAAAAGTACTAATTTTTTAAAAATGTACACTTTTTTAATTATGTAAAATGTGAAAAAAATTCTAAAAATGAGGAGTTGCATACAAAAATGTTCTAGTTGCTGCCCATCGTAGAGTTACTATTTGTTGCTATTTTTTCCACTTTTTGTTGTTGAAAAAGGGGCCGAAAAAAGAATTTCCCACACATTTTAAAAATCTGAAAAAATTCTGAAAAACCTTTTTTAGGAAATAAAAGTTTTATTTTCTAAAAACTTTGATTTTCTAAAAAAAGGTTTTTCAGAATTTCTTCAGATTTCAAAAATGTGTCGTTCGATAATTTGTTTCAAAAACCTTTTTTAGGAAATAAAAGTTTTGTTTTCTAAAAACTTTGATTTTCTAAAAAAGTTTGTATTTTCTAAAAAAAGATTTTTCAGAATTTCTTCAGACTTCAAAAATGTGTCGTTCGATAATTTATTTTAAAAACCTTTTTTTAGGAAATAAAAGTTTTGTTTTCTAAAAACTTTGATTTTCTAAAAAAGTTTGTATTTTCTAAAAAAGGTTTTTCAGAATTTCTTCAGATTTCAAAAATGTGTCGTTCGATAATTTGTTTCAAAAACCTTTTTTACGAAATAAAAGTTTTGTTTTCTAAAAACTTTGATTTTCTAAAAAAGTTTGTATTTTCTAAAAAAGATTTTTCAGAATTTCTTCAGATTTCAAAAATGTGTCGTTCGATAATTTGTTTCAAAAACCTTTTTTAGGAAATAAAAGTTTTGTTTTCTAAAAACTTTGATTCTCTAAAAAAGTTTGTATTTTCTAAAAAAAGGTTTTTCAGAATTTCTTCAGATTTCAAAAATGCATCGTTCGATAATTCGTTTTAAAAACTTGTGGATAAATTTTAAAAAGTGTAAATTTTGTTTTTTAATTACTGCTTTTTAGAATTATGTAAATCATATAGAAAATTGGGGATCCAATCGGAAGGGTGAAGGGTATCTTTTTTCTAAAAATTCATTATACATTTTTTGCAACATTAAGTAGGAGTTCATTAACCCGGACTCGCCTTAGTTTCTCCTAGTTTGTCCTTTAAAAAAAGCCATCACAATTTTTTTTTCAAATTTCAACACGCAAATGACAAAAAAACGGACCTTAAACTTATGAGCCTTAAAATTCCACGGACGCAAACCTTTCTCCATAAGAAAGCAAAATATAGACAATATATATTTAAAAAAAATTCTAAACCCTACAATTAAAAATTCTAGCCTTTTAAAAAATCTAAAAAAAAGTTGCAATTAAAAAAAAAATCTTGTAGGTGACTTTAATATCCAAGAAATTGACAAAGTTTCCAAGCGGCTGCACAACGAGTACGGTAGCGTCGTGAAGGTAGAAGGACTTCTCGGTAGACCGGATATGGTCTTCGTTTATGACGCTAATGACATCGAGAGAATTTTTCGTCAAGAGGAAAAAATGCCACTGCGTCCTTCGATGCCATCACTCGAGTACTACAAGCACGTTTTGCGAAAAGATTTTTTCGGTGGAGACGCCGCAGGAGTTATTGCTGTGTAAGTCAGACATCGACTGATAGAGACCGCAAATTCGCTTTGCCCATGTTAATTTTTATCCACAATATTATAATAAATATTGCGAGAAATTGCATATTACTCACAAAACATGTGGTTATTTTTTTTTTTTTTTTTTTTTTTTTTTTCTTTAAATTTGCAGTCGACGACGTTGACTATGCGTAATAAACATTCTTTTGCCTTCTTTACGACAGTCACGGTGAAAGCTGGTACCATTTTCGCAGCAAAGTGCAACAAGTAATTCTTCAGCCGAGAACGGCGAGCATGTATATTGGCGCAATCGAAGAAGCGAGCTGCGCTTTCATTAGAAGGTATACACAATTACTATTGATTACATGACAGTTAGAAACTATAACACACACTTTTTTTTTAAATTTAATTATTTGAATTTACAGGATAAATAAAATAAAGGATGACAGGAACGAAGTTCCTGGCAATTTTCTGAATGAAATTAATAAATGGTCCCTTGAGTGTGAGTAAATGCTCAATAAGCCATTAATTGGGCAGGAGAAATTTGTTTGGAAATAATTGTAAAGATAATAATGATAATAATAATAACATTTTAGATATATTTTATTTTCTTAATTGCAAGCAAAAATAGTTTATACAATTATTTTACTTTTTTTGTAAATTAATCATTTCAGTCGAGGTTTTTTTTAAAGAAGATTTCTGTTTTTTTTTTTCTAGTTATTCAATATATTATTAGACGAGTTGGGAATAATCTTCGAGCATCTTTTAATGATCAGAGTCAAATATATCAAATATATTCGATTATTAAATGATGGTTTAAGAATTATTCCCAATAGGTGATGTAATGATAATTTTTTAAAAAATATGTGCCTTTAAAAAATTGCCATACGAAATTTCAAGATATAAAAATTATTTTTGGAATATAATTGTTGAAGTTCCTAACATTTTTTGTAGGCTTCTTAATTTTTTTTTAAATTTATACTGAAAGGCTTAAATGATTGTAAAAATTATTACAAGTCTTATCTAAATGCGAAGCATGAACATTAATCTTACACCCGATGATTTTGCTAGGATCTAGCTTTTATCTACAAGTTAAAAAATATAATGTATTACTTTAGCGATCGCGAGAGTCGCTTTGGATATGAGGCTGGGTTGTATGGATGACGGCGCAGATTTGGAGACGCAACAGCTAATCGACGCCGTTCACACATTTTTCACCAACGTCGGTATTCTCGAACTGAAGATTCCATTTTGGAAAATATTTAAGACACCCACGTGGCGGCAGTACGTCACGGCTCTTGACACAATTCTAAAGTACGTAAAAACTCTCGAGATATTTTTTTTTTTTTGCGTCCGAGAAATTTGATTTATTTTATTTATTTTATTTATTTTATTTATTTTATTTATTTTATTTATTTTATTTATTTTATTTATTTTATTTATTTTATTTATTTTATTTATTTTATTTATTTTATTTATTTTATTTATTTTATTTATTTTATTTATTTTATTTATTTTATTTATTTTATTTATTTTATTTATTTTATTTATTTTATTTATTTTATTTATTTTATTTATTTTATTTATTTTATTTATTTTATTTATTTTATTTATTTTATTTATTTTATTTATTTTATTTATTTTATTTATTTTATTTATTTTATTTATTTTATTTATTTTATTTATTTTATTTATTTTATTTATTTTATTTATTTTATTTATTTTATTTATTTTATTTATTTTATTTATTTTATTTATTTTATTTATTTTATTTATTTTATTTATTTTATTTATTTTATTTATTTTATTTATTTTATTTATTTTATTTATTTTATTTATTTTATTTATTTTATTTATTTTATTTATTTTATTTATTTTATTTATTTTATTTATTTTATTTATTTTATTTATTTTATTTATTTCATTTATTTTATTTATTTTATTTATTTTATTTATTTTATTTATTTTATTTATTTTATTTATTTTATTTATTTTATTTATTTTATTTATTTTATTTATTTTATTTATTTTATTTATTTTATTTATTTTATTTATTTTATTTATTTTATTTATTTTATTTATTTTATTTATTTTATTTATTTTATTTATTTTATTTATTTTATTTATTTTATTTATTTTATTTATTTTATTTATTTTATTTATTTTATTTATTTTATTTATTTTATTTATTTTATTTATTTTATTTATTTTATTTGTTTTATTTATTTGTGTTGCAAATAGCAACTTCTTCGGTGCTGTAATATTTTCATGAATATTTATATATGTTCTCAATTGTCGAAATATAGTTTCACCTCCAAGTACACGAAAATTGCTTTGGCAAGGGCCAAAACCGGAAGTGATGAAAACCCAACGAAAGAACTTTCCCTTCTGGAACGTGTACTTGAACTCGATGGAAATGAGGATGAAAAGATGGCAACGATACTTGCATTGGATTTATTTCTCGTTGGAATAGATACGGTAAGCATCAATTTCTTTTCCCCATTTCCTGTATAATTTACAATGATTGCTCATTCGAATAAAAAAAAAGAAAAGAAGTAATGACTGTTGTATGAAAATGAGAATACAATTTTACAGACAGCAAACGCTGTTGCTTCCGTGTTATATCACTTGGCTCTTCATCCAGACAAACAAGCAATTGTACACGAAGAGGTAAAACGTGAACTTCCGGCGAAAGGCGCGGAATTAGAGCGAAAGCATTTGGACAATCTGAGATATCTCAAAGCATGCATCAAAGAAACCATGAGGTAGATTTTTTTTTTTTTGTTACGCTTTGACGTTTTTTGTGTCAGCAATTTAATTGTGAAAAATTCGAGAGAAGTCATTAAAGTACATTTGAATTTTTTAAAATTTGCATAATTGCATAAGTTGTAAAAGCGGCTGTTTTATAGTCATAAAAGGTCAAACCTGGGATTGTTTGACTTTCATGGCTCACATGGCGATGAAAATTGATGGTCCTATATGCTGAATCAATTTTACATATTTTACCTGATTCTCCTTTTCAGTCACTTTTTTTAAATAAAATTTTGCAAAATTTTTGTGTTGGTTTCTATGTTGCTCCAAAAAAAAGTTTAAACATTGCTGTAGCGAAAAAAAAAACTGCAAAAAATGATGGCAGATTTTTTAATTTAAAAAAAAAGCATGTTCATGCACTTATTGCGAAATATCTGGCTAAATATTTTAACACAATTGGAGTAACAATCAAGCAAAATTGGGATAAAACTTGATAAGAATTTATCGAGTAGTTAAAATGTCATCAAAACTTACATTTTTCGTATTTTTCTTGTACCTGTTTATTCACTCTTTTGGATAAATATCATGCAAGGATTTTAGTAATAATATAAGCATTCAAAGCCAAACATCAAAAATTTAATCAAAATAAAAATGTTTCATTTTTTCGAACTTTAACTTCTACATTTTTTTTTCTATTAATTGTACAGAATTGAAAATTAATTAATCATTTCAAAAATCTGATCATCAGATTAAACATCCTGAAGAGAAAAAACCAAAAATTGTCAAATAATTTTCATAATTTGGATTAATTTCGAATTTTTTATGGAAAATTTTTAAAATCTCATTTTTTAAAATAATTACACTCAAAAACTGGTCATACAATTAATCTTGAATCTCACGACTATCCCTATCAAAAATAAAATTAAAAAACTTAAAAAATCATCAATTACAAAAACGGATATTAACTCTTCTCTGTTAAAAAAAAAATGTATTTAAGAATGCGACCGGTGGTGATCGGCAACGGACGATGTACAACAAAAGACACGACTATAGGAGGCTTCCAAGTTCCAGCAGGAGTGCGTAAAAAATTGATATTTAATTTAACCAAATTACTTTTACAAATCTCTCACTTTTTTTTTTACTCTCTCGTATCTATTCCAATATTTTATTGGCTGAAAAAAAAATTCTTTTCGATGCCACAAAAAATATAAAAAATATTGCATTAAATAATTCATGGAAAAACATAACATTTTTTTGCCCAATCTCAATCTTGCATAATAAATACGGATTTGAAAAAAAAAAACCCATTTCCGAAACGAGTGAATTAAGAAATTTGAAAAAAAATCACAAAGCCTACCTTTGAGTAATAATATGATTAATTATGGAACAGATCCGGGAGAGAAAAAAAAAAAGTGACTGGGTTGGTCGAGAATGCCTCGTATAAATATTTAAAACTAGCAAATACAAAGACTCCCTGATTAATTATTAGTTGAATGAGTCATCAACTAAGGATATGGGATGTCAAGGTAAAAAAATATATGTATGTATACGACGTCGTAAAGATTATGTCATTAAAATTACGTACTCGCAGGTACAGGTGATATTTCAACACTACGTGATTAGCAACCAAGAAAAGTATTTCCCGAGGTGCGACGAGTTCTTACCAGAGCGATGGCTGAGGGAAAGTGGTGTACGACATGCATTTGCATCGCTACCATTTGGCTATGGTAGACGAATGTGCCTTGGGCGACGTTTTGCCGACCTCGAAATGATCATCGTTCTTAGCAAGGTGAATGCACATCAGTTGTTGTTTTTTTTTTTTTTTTTTAATAAACTTATCGTAATTAGCAAAGAAAATTTATAGAGATGTGTAGACATGTTAATTGAGCCTTTAAGAAAAGTTCACATTTGCTGCATCGAAGGACCGATTATTTTTTTTAATAGGATTTAAAAAACTTGAAGAAAATTAGAGAATCAGTGGAATTTTATTGGGGATGTATTTTATGTCTTGGTTTAATTTTTTTTAAATATTTATTTGGGTGTAAAAAATTAAAAGAGCATTTTTTAAAAATCAAAATAGTTTTAAAAAAATTCTTACGTCTTTAATTTTAACGTGCAAATAATTCTTTTTTATTGGACCAAAACGTAAAATGCATAATTAAATTCCACTAATCGTCTAATTTTTTTTAGAATTCTTGGAGTCAATTTTTTCAAGTTCTATTAAAAAATAGTCGTTTCTTCATCGTGCAGCGAATGTCCTCGTTTTCTTCAATCAACGCAACGAATGAAAATTATTCTGAATCAATTAGAGGAATTTACAATCGTATCTGTACGTCATTATTGTCTTGGCAATTTTATTTATATTTTATTTATAACTTGATCTAACGATGGTTTTAAAAAAATGAGTTCATTGGTCATGGTAAACGAGTTTGAACAATGCGTGTCTTATTATATTGTCTCTATACTTCCTAATAATAGGCATTACATACAATTTTAATTCAATTCAGAATTCTCATCTTGAATATAAAGACTGGAAGTTACGAAACTTAAATCGAAATTTCAACGAAAAAAAAGTCGTCATAATTAAAAGTAGAGATCAGTACCCAGATTTTTTAATTTTTTTGAGAAAATGTATTCCTAATATTTTCCAGTCTACTAATAATCATGCGTGAAACACACTTTTGTAAACTTTCTCCGTTTTCTTTTTTACAGATCATGCAATCATTTAGACTGGAATATTGCCACGAGAAATTGGAATACCACATTAATCCGCTGTATACACCTAAAGGACCACTCAAGCTGAAATTCATCGAGAGATAATTTTTTATTTTTTATTCCAGCTTCGAATAAAAAAAAAGATTTTATCAGCTACATATATTTTTATAATACAAAAATTAACAGATTATGTACGAATAACATAAATAAATGTATAAATAAATATAAATACAAAATTGACATTTTAGTTTTTATTTCATTCCCACTTTAAGCAATAGAAATTCTTTTTTTTTTTATTGCAGCTATAAATAAGATTATCTACAATATTTAAAAAAATGCATAAAAATTGACAGGCATTAATGTGAGAATTAAGAAAATACTATAAATACAATTATTAATTTAATTTTTTTTTTAAACTTTCAACTTTAAAGTTTTCGTTATTTCACTCCCACTTTTCTAAATAAACAACAGAAATTCATTTATTATTTTTTTTATTGCAGCTATAAATACGATTATCTCCAATATTTAAAAAAAATGTATAAAAATTGACAGGCATTAATGTGAGAATTAAGAACATACTATTAAATTAATTTTTTTTTTTTTTACATATTTTCATCGTCTTATCTTTTGACTATTTTAAATTTAAGATCTCCGGCTGGCGCGTACATGAATGTGACTTTGTATTTGAGAGGCTCGTGATGATACTCCAATTTGTAAGAACGTATGAGCTAAAAAAAAAGAAGAATATAAAATTAGAATTTTATTTAAAAAAAATAATAATAATAATAATAAAATGTTACAAAAACCTTCGAAAGAAGAACTTGCATCTCCAGATCAGCGAATCTTCTGCCAAGACACATTCTAGCTCCGTAGCCATAAGGAAGTGACGCAAACGGATGAAGTTTGTCGTTGGAAGAATCTTTGAGCCATCTCGAAGGCTTAAAAGTTTTAGCATCGTCCACCCACTCTTCCATGTTTCCAGTCACGAGCGTTGGAAACACGACCTGCACCTGAAATCGAATAATTAAGTTTGTTTTCCTTTTTTTCTTTTTTCTTTAATTATTTCCGCTTAACCGCACTCGTGACTGAAATATTCTTACTCCTTTTGGGATATTGTAACCGCAGATGACCGTGTCATTTTGCAGAGTTCTTCCATTTCCAATGACCGTCGAGTATTGTCTGTAAACATATTTTTATAATTTTATTTTTTAATCAAACTTTCACCTTGGCGAAAATAATATCTAAAAAAAAAAACAAGCTAATCACACGTTTTAAATTATGATTATATTTATTCTCGAAAATGTCATATTTTTTTTGTGGTCCCTTCAGATGAACTATTTTTTTAATTTTTAAAGACGATGTAAAAAGTCCTCAGACTGTTCTGACAGAAAGAAGTGTTTTATTATTTTTTAGTAAAAAAAAATGATATAAAAAAATTTCTGTAAATTTATGATTATAGTGAAAAATTCTCGGGGCAGAATATTAAAAATTGTGGAAAGCATAAAAAAAAAACTTTTAAATTATTACTTATGCTTAGAAAAAAATATAGAAAAAAAATTCTCGGAAAAAAAATTCTCGAAAAAAATATAGAAAAAAAATAAATAATATTAATTTGTTGTATCTTCTATATTTTTTTTCTTACATCTGAAATTTTGTATCATTGCGAGTGAAGTGATAATTACCTAAAAAATTCTCGAATAAAAAATTTCATGTAGATTTTCTGACACAAATAGGTGTTTTATTATTTTTTATTTAAAAAAAAAATCATATAAAAAAATCTTCTTTTATGATTACAGTAAAAAAATTCCCGGATTAGAATATAAAAAGTTATAGAAAAAAAAAATCTCTTAACTTTTGTAACAGTGCTTTATTAATGGCAAAAAAAATCCATTTTTTCAATATCAATTTGACGTATCTTCTTTTTTTTTTTCTTAAATCTCCTGAAATTTTTTATCGTTCCAATCGAAGTGGTAAAATTACCTAAAAACTTCTCGAATAAAAGCTTTCATGTAGACTGCCTGATCGAGATTTTTTGTAGTCAAAGGAGCCGCAGGATTCGGTATAATGTTTTTCAGTTCCTCGTAAATTTTCTCCTGTTCCTCGGGTCGTGTCGCCAATTGATAAAGAATCGAGCATACAGCCATAGAAATCTGAAAAAAATATAATTCTTAATATTCAACGAATAGTAGAAGGGTAATGTGCGATAAAATGTGGCTGAAAATTCGTACCGTATCAATACCAACTAAAATTAAATCGAGTGCAAGAATACAAGCCATCTTTGGATCCTGTTCGCTGGCTAAAATTCTCTCGACCAGCGACAAATCCTTCTCCTCAACGTTTTTTTTACTTTGTAACTTCTTCAATGCCGAGTCGATATGCTTCGTGCATATTCTAGAAAAAAAAAAATAAAAATTTAGAATCAAAGATTATTTATTCAGTACCAGAAAAAAATGTCATTTTAAAAAAATTTCTAAATATATTCGAAGAATTCTGAACATTTGACAGGAAATTTTAGAAACTTGCTTCTACCAAAATATTAATTTATTATAATTATATTTAACAAATTATTGTTATTATATTTTTTTTATTCCGAAAAACTATTTTCGTATTAACAAATAATGATATATTTGAAAAAATGATAAATAATAATTTTGAAAAATTTAGAATCTCCTGAAAATTATTATTAAAATATAAAAATATTGACTCACTCGACGAAATAATCCATATTTCTGACATAACGTGACCAAAGTGGCGTCGGTATGTATCGCCAATAAGGAGCTTTTAATTCCAATTCGGCAACGTTACGCAGAGCAAATTTGGCGGCGTTTATTATCTTCTGTGGCTCCGATTTTGGAGTTAGATCTCCGTCTAGACATCCGAGCCTCACGTCAAGTGCAACGCGACCTATGCCTGTGTCGTTAAAAGTTAATGATAAAGATCCTTATCACAAAAATAATTCAAATTTGTGTATCGCCATTAAAATATCATTTTTCAAGTCATAACGAATAATAAGGTTTTATGAGGTAAATTGGTACTTACACTCGAGAGCCCATTTGTGAATCTCGTTGTCGAAGTCTGCAGGTACTTCGTCATCGTCACTCTTGATTTCCTCTATTCTATAATCAACGTATATACGTACATAATTGCACTATCATTACATGGGCATGACCAGCAATTCTATAAGTCAGAACTTTAATATTATTATGATTGATTTATTTATCATTAGGTCACTCGGTAAAGTTTGAACGATAAAAAAAAATATCAAATTAAGAAATTAAATTTGTTGTGTCAAATAAAATGTAAAATATGAATTTTGCATACATTTATTTGACAAATATTATTGACTAAAGTCAATATTTTTTTGGAGTTTCGATTATTAAAAAAAGAAATTAAATTTGTTGTATCGAATAAAATGTAAAATATTATTTTTGCGTACATTTCTTTGGCAAATATTTTTGAGTAATGGAAATATTTTTTTGAACATTGAATATTTCTCGATTTTTGTTACTAAAATTAGTTTTTATATATATATATTTTTTTTAGACATTTTTAGTACCTGAAAGGTCTTCCTTTGATTAAAGTTTAGTTTGTTTAAAAAAAAATCTTACGATGCTCCAAAGTCAAAATATCTGGAAATGTTTGTTACATTTGTTTTATTATTGAAAATTTTTTTTAGGACTCGAATTAGTTTTATCGTTAAATATAATTAATAATTTTTTTTTTAAGGGTTGCTTTTAAAAAATGGAATGAGGAGAAAAATGAGTTGGTCTTTAAAAATGTATATAAATATTTGATTACATTTAGAGACTGATCCACAATTTTAAAAAAATCATCCTAGTTCGTCTATTAATAGTTAATTTTGTAATATCTTTATTGTACCTTTTTATGAAATCACGCGTAACTACCTCAATGGGTGTTATGTATTTTTTCACAGTCTGCGGTTGGAGAACCGGTTTTTGGACACGTGTACGAAATTCCTTCCAGGGCTCTCCGTGTCTGTAAGATACAAGGTTCTTTCACTTGTATTTCGGTACAAACTAAAGTTATTTTTGGACACGTGCGACACAAGATACGATGACTCGAGTAAATTAGAAAATTTAGGAAAACAGGTAAAAGGCATCGCAATATCATTGAAAATAATTAATAGTTTTTAACAGCATCAGAATTACTTTGCGCTATTTTTTTGTTAAATTAATATTGCAATAATATTGCATAATTAATTTGCAAAAAAAAAAATTGTATTTTCAATAAAATATTCTAGACATATTTATTTAGATTTTTTTAGATTTTATTTATATTTAGATTTTTTTGTTCCATCATGGAACATAAAAATGAATACAAAATGTACAGATTTTAAAAAATGGGAATCACTACAAAATTACAATAAAAAGAAGTGATTAATTTTTTTTTCTTCTAAAGCATTGAATTTTTTTTTAAATCTACCAATTTCTAAAAATTATATTGAATAATTAATTTGTAAAAAAAATTGTATTTTCAATCAAATATTCTAATTTTTTGTTCCATCATGGAAAATAAAAATGAATACAAAGTATATAAATTTAAGAAAATAGAAATCACTGCAAAATTAAGTGATTAATTATTTTTCTTCTAAAGCATCCAATTTATTAAAAAATCGAAAAATTTCTAAAAATGATATTGAATAATAAATTTGTAAAAAAAAATTGAATTTTCAATCAAATATTCTAATAATATTTAGATTTTTTGTTCCATCATGGAAAATAAAGATGAATACAAAATATACAGATACAATAAAAAAGTGATAAATTTTCTTCTTCCAACGCATCGAATAAAAAAAAATCTAAAAATAGTATTGCATAATTAATTTGTAAAAAGAAAATGTGTATTTTCAATTCTAGTAATATTTCAATTTTTTTGTTCCATCATGAAAAATAAAAATGAATACAAAATGATTAAATTTAAAAAAATAGGAATCACTGCAAAATTACAATAAAAATAAGTGTCTAATTTTTTGTCTTCCAATCCAATTAAAAAAAAAATTCTAAAAAAATTTGTTAAGCAAAAATAAATGAAAAATAATCTTACACGCCGACGACTCCAGGTAAGTCACCAAAAAATTTTTTCCTCGCTACGCTTTTGTATTGCACGAGGCAGGGCATTGAGGGTCTAAAGGGTGTCGGTCCCTCGTGTCTATAAACCTTTTCAATCTCATCGGCATTGTAAACGAACAAAAGATCGGGTCGTCCAATAAGGCCCGATAGTCGTGTAATTTCGCCGTACTCGTCGTAAAAAATTTGCGATATTTTCGCGACATCCGATATCTGATACTGGCCAATTATCGGAAACAATCGCCAAGTATTGCCGAGTATCGGTATCGGCTTTGGTCCTGGTACCTCATCGTACGATTTCACGCTAGAAAGAATTTCTGCTTCCGGATTGGCCGGACATTCTCTGGTTGCACTTAATGCCTCGTGATTAGACATCAATCTCACCATCTTTTGTAATCGGTTGAAAACCGGTCTCGTCGACGAAGAAACGATCGGTAGTGACATTTTTTTCATTCTGTAAAAACGATTTTTTTTAATTCTACTAATTACTCTTGTACATTTATTTCTTTTTGGACATATTTAATTTTTATTGGAATTAAAAAAAAAAAAAAAATGTTTTATAATGAAAACAAACAGCTGGAGAAGTAATTTATTCAAATTAAATAATGAGTCTATTTATAGATTGGATCGTCAATTTATATATATATATATATATAGTTTAACATACGAGTCTGCTTTTATTTAAATCTACGCAATGAAAGTTGAACTGAAATTTTTGGTACTTTTTACTCATTTTTTTTTAAATCAATTTTTTAGTTTTTCAAGAATAGTACAAAAATAATTTATGAAGATTTTTGTATTTTATTTATAAGATTTTTATTTATCTTAACAAATAAAAAATGTGTTACTATTTTTCTCTTCTAATTCTACACGTTTTTTTTTTTTTTTTTTTTTTTGTAAATTTGTAGAATTAGCTAGACTTATTGTTAATTAATGAATAAATAAAAAATTGTCGAAGCGAATTTTGACATGACGATTTTTAAGAAAAGTACAAAATAATTTACGAACATTTTTGTATTTTATTTATAAGATTTTTATTTATCTTAACAAATAAGAAATGTGTTACTTTTTTTTCTCTTCTAATTCTACAGATGCTTTTATTTTTGGAAATTTGTAGAATTGGCCAGACTTACTGTTAATTAAAGAATAAATCTAAAATTGTTGAAGAGGATTTTGACATGACGATTTTTGAGAAAACTTGATGCAGAATTTTTTTGATTGAACTAAAATATTAGGTCAGCATTAAAAAAAATATTATTGTAAAAAGTGAATGAAATAAATTATATAGAAAATATAAATATAAAAATATCATTAATATTCGATTTGAATAAATCATTTCTGTGAGTGGAAGCTTTCTCTGCGATAAAACGAAAATGCATTTAAAAGTGAGAGAAGAAAAAAATGCAAATATAAATTGGCGTTTGTTGAATAATGGCCCACTGGCAATTTTCGTAACGTGGACGGTAAGGAGAGCCTTCCATGCATTTAAAAGAAAACTTTTAGTACATCAGCTTTCACTTTGGACGGATTCACGCCTGCATTTCACATACAAGCAAGTATAACAGTTGCGTGCACTACAGAAGAGGTTCGGATGCAGCAGTTCAACCGGTTATTGGTCCATGTGAAGTATGAAGAACAGCACAAAAATAAGTTTTAAAGAGAGTTCATTTTGCTGCCCAAAAATTATTAACAAATTAGTACTAAATTTGAAAAACAAAAAATTGTACTACACAATTTCAAATAGTTATAAAATATCACGTTCTTTAAATGTAAATAAATATATTTAAATAATTACTTCGAACAGTTGAATAGGCAGAAAAAAATTATGTAATTTGTAAAATATTTTTGCTTACAAGAAATAATTATTCCAATTTTATTTTATTGTTAACAATCAACGAGAAAAATCTCTCTTTTTAGAAAAATTGTTTTAATCAGGACAATTAAATTACGTACAAATTAATTTATATCAATAATATACGAAAAAAATTATTAATAAATTTTTGGATTCATATGAACTTTTAAGAAACAATATAATATTCGTCTCTTAATTTATATGCATTATTATAATAATGCTAGAATTTTGTTTATATATATTAAAATAATTTGTTCCAAACCACAAATAAAAATTAATCCACGAAATCGTTTTATTTACACAAAACAATTATTCCAAATATTTAATAATAAAAAAAAATCATCGAGAATATAACGTCTCTCTTTATTTTTCGAATAATAATTTCACCACAGCAATTAAATACGAAAAAAAATAATCAATTTTCTATCGACAATTTGTATAATAAATTTTAGCATACTACACATAATTATAATAATGCTAGAATTTTCTTTATATATATTAAAATAATTATTTCCAAACCACAAAAAAAAATTCCTCAAAATCGTTTTATTTACACAAAAAAATTATTCCAAATATTTTACAAAAAAAAAATCATCAAGAAAAATGTGTCTCTTTAATTTTCGAATAAATACGAAAAAAAAATGCATTTTTATACACAGAAATAACTTTTGTGAAATATTTTCTAATTCGCTCCTTGACTCATACGAATTATTCTAAACATGTTGAAACTCTGTTTTACACAGCAGAAAATTTATTCTTATTTTACTCACTCTTGCCGAAAATGAACACGTAAAATTTCAAGAGAAAACACAAGGCGCTAAACGCGTCTTCGTGATAATTTCACGGGTAGGCGATCACCCAGAGGCCTTTCTTCAAATTTTTCCCGTTATAACAATTCAGGACGAGCGAACACATACAATTGTTTAGCTCCCTGTCCGACGCGCTTAAGCCGCACTAGCGTGTAATTTACTCTCAAGCAGGTATATAATACGGTTCACCGTACCGAGAGCCGTATAATTGTACCAGGCCAAGTGGTAACCCAAACTGTAAACTCTTCAACAAATTTGCCTCACAATTGTTAAGTGTCACAAATTCAAATTACTTTTTTTTTTATATATATTTATTTATTTATTTTGTATATATATATATATATATATGAATAAATAAATTTTATTTGTCACTAACCTGTCACTGTTTCACTATACTGCAATGCAAACACACTCTGGACAACAACTGAGCGTGTACACTTGTTGCGGTTCAAACAGGCGCTCGATACCACACTTGAAGAGAACCTACCTAAGTAATGCCAAGAGTGAGAGAGAGAGAGAGAGAGAGAGAGAAAGAGAGAAAGAAGGTCGACGACGCTGTAGGACTTTTCCCCCCACCACTTTCACATTCCCTTCCACTTTCAACCAGCGTACCAAATTTCTCGAGCACTGCGATCGACATGTAGGTGCTATTAGTTATGTATAGGCAGTTTCAAGTCACTCGAAAGATCATATTTCTCGTATAAAGTGATATGGGAAAAAAGAAATTCTTGCGGAATTTCGAGGGAATTTTTAAGAGAAAAATTTTAATTTTGAAATATTTTTTTATCGTTTTCCGACATGTTTGGGCCCAATTAAATTAAAATTCTTGTGGAATTTCGAGGGAGTTTTTAAAAGAAAAATTTTAATGTTGAAATATTTTTTATCGTTTTCCAACATGTTTGGGCCCAATTTTTTTATTTTTTGAGAGATTCATTGGGAATGTGTTTTTTTTCAATTGCTCAAACGAATAGAAAATGTAGAAATATGCTTTATCGTTTGGGATTTTTTTTTTGATTAGGAAATATGTGTCAAATATAATATTTTTTCAGTATTTAAAAAATGGGTTTTATAGAGTGAAATGAAAAATATAGGAATTACATTTTTACAGCAATTTTTTTTTTTTTTTTTTCTAGTTCGTCAAACTGATGTGCTTTTATTAAATTTGCTTTATTGCCCAAATTGACAAAAAATTTAGAAATGAATTTTATCGTTTAAGATTTTTTTTTGTTTATAAAAGATGTGTTAAATATAATATTTTTTCAGTATTTAAAAAATGGGTATTATAGATTGATATGAAAAATATAGGAATTACATTTTTACAACAATTTCTTTTTGATCTAATTCAGTCAAACTTATGTGTTTTTATTAAATTTGCTTTCACTTTTGTTTTATTGCCCAAATAGACAAAAAAAACGTAGGAATTCATTGCATCGTTTAACTTTTTTTTAAACGATGATATTAAACTAAATATACTTTCAGATTTGAACAAAAAGGAGTAGAAAAAAACAATTTATGAGTATTATAAATTTATCAATTCACTTGATGTATTTATAAGGATGCCTTTATAGGAATACCCAGTTCTCAATTAGCATACCGGAAAGAATTCGTATTGAGGAGAAAAAAAAAAAATATATGTATATATATATATATATATATATGTACATTTTGTGAATTAGGTAACAGCGACGATTCTATAGCTTTAAAGATTAATTTTTTTCAACCAAAAATAACATCTAAAATAAAGTGTTATTAAAAATGTATGATAAATAATATATTATAATTTAATACATAACTGCAGAATGTCAATATCAATTTTATACTATTTTTTGAGGTTGACATTACATTTTTGTTCTTGTTGCAAAAAAAAAGAAGATGTGGCAGATTTTATTGGCAAAATGTATACGTAAATTGATTGAATTTAAATTCTGATTTTGTTTTTTATTTCCAAAAATATGACCAAAATAAATAAGATTCTAACAAACGTTGGATTTTATATATTTAGAGAAAGAAAAATAGAAAAAAAATTTTCAAGCTTTTTCTGAAAGAAAAAATTGAAAAAAATTAAAAAATATAAAGCCAGTCCATTGTGGGTTATTGCTCGAGCATTTTTATATATTACATGGACTTTTTTTTCAGAATATTCAGGAGCGAGTTTGACTAAAAAAAAAATGTCTAATTATCAATTTTTCCAATTTGTTTTTTCGGAAAATGCTTGAAAAAAAAAATGGAACGTCGGCTTACTATGAGTCTACGCTTAAAATATTAGAAATATTTAACTCTAGATTTTTCAGAATTCTTGCAAATCTCACAATTTTTCATGACTAACATATTGTTGGCCATAAAAATTGACCGAAAATCTGAAAAATCTAGAGTTAAATATTTCAAAAATTTTCAATATTTAACATTGCTTAAAATTTTTTAAATATTTAACTCAAGATTTTTCAGAATTTTTGCAAATCTCACAATTTTTCATGACTAACATATCGTTGGTAATAAAAATTGACTGACAATCTGAAAGTCTGAAAAATCTAGAGTTAAATATTTAAAAAAAATAGTAAGTTTTAGTTTCGAAAAATCGCAACTAAGTCAAATTTAGGGGAAAAAAATATATGACAAATAAAAGTGCGAGCGCTTTTTAGAATTGAAGCAACGATAGAAAAATTTATGGACCAAATCCGAGAGGTCCGAGGATCTGACCCAGGTCAAAATTGTATAGATTGCCCCATATAATCTCGAGTATCCTTTATTTTCGTGCCAAATGCAAAAAGTGTCAAGCCTATTTAGCATCTACGGGCTTTAAATAGAGCACATCGATACAATGAGAAATATTAAGGGCAGCAAAGGAAAAGGGTCGAAAATGTACCTGCTTCAATTGCAACATATATAAAATACACGACGAAATCCACAGCGTCACCGTCATTTTATTGACGTCATTGACAAAAATGGACTAAAAGTCAGGTACGCCAATAATTCGCCATTCAACTCAATTCACGATCCAAAAGCGATTTCGTGAACGGGTTGGACAAATGTCACATGGAAAAAAATCGTCGCACTTGATATTCCGTAAATGTATGCGTTCGTTCGAATTTTGCAAACGACAAACTTTCGCGTCGAAGCTCCGAATTCTCTTCAAGGTATTTTCTGTTTTAGGCTCGTGAGGGATAAAAGGATATTTCATACCCAAGTCAAAAGCCCTGATTTTAAGTCCTCTTCATTATATTGATTTTACGTCTTGAGTTTTGGGTGACCCGCATATTAATCGTCCTCGGTTAGGAAGGATAATCATATTGTTCATCGGTTCTCGTTTCCTGGATTTTTCCTAAACCCCCATTTTCGCAACTGGATGTCACGTTCAACAATTCTTACGTCCATAAACGGAAAATTTATGCATTTATTAACGTTCCTTCCGCTCACTAAATATTTATACCACCTTGGAAATAAAAAAGGAAATAGACTCATACTTTGATTGTAATTAATGTGCAAAAAAAAGAAAGAGCCGGAGAAATTAGTTTATTTTTAACTTGTAGAAAAAATGTATGAAGAATAAAAATAGAATATTTCTAAATATAATAATATTTAAGAAATATTTTAATATATCATTGTACATTGATTAATAATAATTACTGTATTAAATATAATAATAATCAATAATTGTGGAAATTATTTTCGATCCAAAAATAATATTGTAAGAAATGTAAACGTTTATTTTCTTAAATGAATTCGTTTGAAATTCTAGACAAAAAAAAATGATCGTTGTAGCGATTTGCAATGAATTGGAGAATTAAAAAAAATATAAGCAAGTATACAATTTTTGAAAAATCAAATTTAATCGTAGAATTTCTTAAACTTTTTATTTAAAAAAAAAAGGAAAAATGAACGAGAATAAAAAATTGTGTCCATAATAATTAAAAACTCGTTGAATTATCATGCAATTTAATAAATAAAAATAAATTTAAAAAATATTAATCATCAAGAAATTAAAAAAAATGTACAGTCGCATATTAAAAAAAATGTTAATTTACAATAACTACAAAATACGAATAATAAAATGAGACAAAAGTGACATTGATTTATTTAATATTTATATAAGAAAAATAAATATTGAATGGCTGTGAATTATCAGGAGCAAAATGTAACCCTTTAATTTTCGCTGTTTACCGAAGTGTAAAATCACGAGTCAACTCTGCGAAGCCTCGGCTCTTAACAAATATTTTACAGCCGGGGGAGGAGCGGGTGGGGCGTTGTCGTATGACGCTTTCGACAGATAAGTATGTACAAAGGACCATCCATAACACCTGCGGTCGTATAGACCACTCACTTGTTACATTACACGCCAGGCTCGAATGCACCGCAAATAATATTTACATGCATGACTGAAGATGGTCTACGCCTCACAGACCGCAGTTTTCCTATATTAATGACTAATACTACGTTATACACGTAGACGTAAATTGTAATTTAGATGGAAATACGTTTCTTCTATCAGCGTAAAAAATTTTAAGTCGAATAAATCTGACAAAAAAAGAAAAAGAAAACATAGAGTAAGACCATTTTTTTAAAACTATTATTCTTTTTATTTGGAGTAATTTATTTATAATTATAATGCAATTATAATATAATTTATTGATAATAATTCTGACTCAGCTGGTATTAAGTGCAGCATTAAAAAAAAGCACAGAACTCACGTTTTGGTAAAAAAAAATGAAACAAATGAAAATTTAATATTTCAGCTTTCTTTTTAATTTTTCTTCACAATAATTTTGATAGAAAAATTGTATTTAACGTGATTAAAAAAAAAATGTTTCTACATAATGATAAGTGAAATGAGACCTTCAATTTATGTGAATCCTAATACACAAAAAGTTCCTCGTATTGGTAAAAAAAATAATCATTGACATTTTTTGATAGAATTGAATTTTTTAATTTTTCTTCAGACCTACAATTCTAATGGAAAAATTCTATGCAAAACACAATTCTATGGGAAAAAATGTATTTTGCATAATAAAAAAAGAAATTTCTATGTTAAATAAAATGAGGATATCAATTTATAAAATTCTAATTGTAGCTCCGAATTAAATTTCTTTTTTCACACCAAACATTTTTATGGAAAATTGTATGTATTTTGAGTAATAAAACAAAAAGCTTAAAGACAGAAAATATAGTGAATGAAATGAGGCTTTCTATTTACAAAATTTTAATGACGGGCAATGATGAGTGAAATACAATTCTCGATAATCCACCAGGAGCCGCAAATATCTGGCCTCGGATAATGAAGACTTATATATGTAAATAAAAGCAACATTAGGAGAAATAAGAAATGTTTCCTCACTTTAATCTCTCAGTTTCAATCAAACGTTCGGGCAATATCGTGGCTCAGATATAAATGAAGAAAAGTGTACGGAGTGTTAGAATGGAAAAGTAAGAATAAGTAATAATTTACGAAAAAGAAAGTGTAAAAAATATTTTTTGTTTCTAGAGATATAATTAATTTATTAATAATTACAAAAATGATGTTGTTTGACTACTCAATTTTCACTGAGCGACTAAAATTACACAGTTATTTTTTTTTTTTAATTGTACTGAATTTTGTGGTATCGATTTTTTAAAAAATGTCACATCAACTATTTTTATGAATAATTTCTATGGGTAATTTAAAAAATATATATATATTTTATTACTCAATTTTCACCGATGGACTAAAAATACAGTGATTTAAAAAAAACTTATACGCTTTAAATAATTAAAAACAAAAATTAAAGAAACAAAATATATTAAAGAAAATTAGAATTTCTATTTGTAAAATTTAAATGACGGTCAATAATGAGTGAAAAAATTAAAATAAGTAATAATTTACGAAAAAAAAACATTAAAACATATTTTTCTTTCCAAAGCTATAGCTACTTTATTAAAAATTTTAAAAAAGATATTTTATTGCTCAATTTTCACCTATCGACTAAAAATACAATTATTTTTTTTTTAAATTCTTATACGCATTAAGTGATTTAAAAAAATTAAAGATACAAAATATATTAAACAAAATGAGAATTTCTAGTTGTAAAATTTAAATGACGTGCAATAATGAGTGAAAAAGTAAAAATAAGTAATAATTTACGAAAAAGAAACATTAAAACATATTTTTCGAAGGCTATCGAGGAGCTATCGAAGAGCTATCCTTTCCTTTACTAACAATTAAAAAAATATATATATTATCGCTCAATTTTCACCGATCGACTAAAAATACACAGTTATTTTTTTTTTAAACTATACTTATCCACTTTAAGTAAATAAAAAAAAAAAATTAAAGAAACAAGATGAGAATTTCTATTTGTAAAATTTAAATGACGGTCAATAATGAGTGAAAAAGTAAAAATAAGTAATAATTTACAAAAAAAAAAAAAACATTGCAACATATTTTTCTTTCCAGAGCTAACCTTTCCTTTACTAACAATTAAAAAATATATATATTTCTCAATTTCCACCGACATACCAAAAATACACAGTTATTTCATTTTTAAAAATTATACTTATCCACTTTAAGTAATTAAAAAAAAAAATAAAGAAACAAAATGAGAACTACTATTTGTAAAATCTGGCAATAATGAGTGTAACAGAGTTGTTGATAATCGGCCAGCAGTCTCAAATACATCTGTGGCGTCAGATACAATAAAATTCGATATATGTTAAATATACATAAATAAAAACAACATTATTAGAGAATAAGAAATATTTTTCTTACTTCCACAGTATCGCAGTTTGGTGATCGTACGTTTCACCAAAAATCGTGACTCAGGTATAACGAGGAAAAGTACAGAGTGTTCCGATGAAAAAGAACTCCGGAGTACAAAGCCAAACGATTTTATTACGCCAGGGCGTTAAGGGCCCACGGTTATGCATTGGGTTTAAACTGGCCTGCACTGAAACTCGAATATTTGACTATTGCTGCAGTCTAAAGAGCCTCATTGAGGATTAATGAAGCTGCACCGAGACTCGCAATTGTACCGTTTAGAGCCATTCGGCTAAATCGCCGCAGGTAGAGAAACCCTTAATCGCACCGATAGCTAAGTTTTAGGTACTCCTCGAGTAGGCGTAACCCACCGTAAGGGTAAGTTCGAGGGATTAAAATTCGCCAGAACGATTGGGTCAAAATCCTCCCTTCCCTGAGTACCCCAAGTAATTCACCCTTGGCACCCCAGTTTATATAAAGTGCTCTCTCAGCAGGAACACTTCAGTACATTTTGAAACGTTGAACAAGCGACAACTCCGAATTAACAGAAAATTCGTTACTCTGCTTTATTCGATATATCTTGTATTAAAGTGAAGAAAATAGAAAAATAAATAAATAAGTTGTGGTGAAAATGACTCTACCGGCTGCGTGGATTAGAAAAAATATGCTTCAGTCTCCGACTGCTGGCTGTAATAATAACGTTAGTAATTTTTTTATTTTATTTTTTTTTGATTTATTAAAAATGGGCTTTTTATTCTGGGGAATTGTTTATACGAAATTTTAAATAAGAGTTGCTGAGTATTTTTTGAAAATAAAATACGCTTTTTTTTAAAATTGTTCTTTGAAATTTGTTTGCAATTTTTTTTTGATGTGTAATTATTGTTATTGACTATTAATACATTTTTTTAGTGATAAATTGAAAAGAAATAATAATAATGTTTGTATTTTTCAATTGCTAACTTTTGAGTATTGATTTTTGGAAAGTTATTTTTAATTTTGGGTTTTGATAGTTGAAAAATTATTTGTATTACTTTTGAAATTTAATATGTGTTTAGTTATACGAATTTCAAATTAAATGGCATATTTTTGTGATAAACAGGATCGAACACTGACCGAGGCGGAACTGAAAGTCCAACGATCGCTCCAGAAGCTATCGATACCCGAGTGGTATCTCGGGAATAGTTCGCGCCCCCTGAAATTACTTTCAAACGTCACCCCCATCGAATCCCGACCATCAGCTTGGAAGAAATCGTCACTCAATAAAACGACAGGTAAGAAAGGTTTTTTTTTTTTAAATTCGGAAAATCATGTAAAATCAGTGTTTTTAGCTGAAAGTTAAATCTTCAAAATTCATATAAAGTCATACTGTTAAAAAAAAAAAAATGTTAATAACAAAATTCGAAAGAAATTATTGTTTATTGGTGCAAAGTTAAATTTTCAAAACTTACATAAAATCATACTGCTCTATTTTTAAAAATTCATACATTAATAAAATAAAATAAACCACAGTCCACATTTAATGAAAATAAAAAAAAATTGGAATCTAAAATTATCGTTTAATGGCTCAAAGTTAAATGTTCAAAATTCATGTAAAGTCATACGGTTCTATTAAAAAAATTGATACGTTAAAAAAAAAATCACAGACAAGAACATTTATTTTAAATGAAAAAAAAAATGCAACATTATTCTTTATTGGCTCAAAGCTAGGTTTTCAAAATTCATGCAATGCTCTATTTTTTAAAATCCAACACATTTATTTCTTCCAAAAAAAAAAGCGTTCTTCAACAGTGACTAACAAAATTTTTTTTTTCACTTCCACAGTTAATCCCGACGGCGTGCTGGAAACCGAGTTTGGACCTCAGCAAATTTACAGTACATACAGAAAAGTCCAAAATCCGGGAAGCGAAAAATCGCCAGTTGCGAAAAAGCGCACAGCTCCATTGGAAAAGGCTGAGGTTCCAGAAAAGAAATCATCGCAATTACGTCAGATGAACATCAGCCAAACGTTCCCAAGAATCTCGCCATCCCGAAAGATTCAAAATATAAACATAGTGTTTCCATCAACGAATAATTCGCAGTCTCAAACAATCTCCAGTATCGATACCGATGACAGTCAACTGGACATGACGAAGGATTCTCTGGAAAGAACTGCAGCGAGTGAAGGGAAAAACGTTGAACTCGAGACGTCGAAACTTGAAGACACGAGTCTGATGTCGAATTCGTCGGAAGGAAAAGTCACGAGAATGCCAAATCAACAATTGACGTACATCAAACCTTGGAAATCACCGAATTCTTGCGTGACTCCAGAAAAAAAAGTCTCCAATCCAAAATTAAAATCTTCATCTAAGCAAGACTCACCAATTGCACAATTTTCCAAGTCAACTGTCGTCGCAAGTACACCAAAAGAAAAAATCTCGTCAACATCGAAACTCGCAGTGGCTTCAAAAGAAATTCGAAGACCACCGCCGGTTACTCAACGTTTGACGAAATTCGTTCCAATCGAAGACGACCAAACTTGTGACGCCTGTAAAGCAGACATCGCCAGAAGATCATCTTTAGCCTCGAATCATCGATTATTAAGCGGTTTCCGAGCAAGAAGCCTTCTTCCAATTGACGAATTATCCACAAACACACCAAAGCAACGAGTTTTAATACCGATATCGGCTGATTCGCCAACCGTTCTCTTCTTCAGATCAAAAAAGAAATCGTCGCAGCTGGTGAACATTGTGAAGCAAAAGGAAATACGTAAAAATGGTAAGAGCCTCGTGCAGGAGCTCATCGAAGAGTTCAACGACAGATGTCAAAATTCAGCTGAACCGACTTACGTGAGACCCGGACCGAAGAATTTCGTGAAGAAGCTCGTGAACGCTTTGGAGAAGGAAAAGCAAGTGGCGAAACAAGAGAGCGAAAGGTCCTACAAACGTTTCATCAAATATCATGAAGAAAATATTGAAGAAGAAGAAGAAGAAGAAGTGGAAGAAGAAGTGGAAGAGGAAGAAGGAAGCAGCGAAAATAGCAGCGAGGATGAAGTGAAATCAGCAGCAGCTTCAACATCAATTTCCTACAAAGACACGGACAGCAGTGATTCGGAACTTCGTTCGCCAACAGTCAAGCAGGATTACAGTTACGACTGGAATATGAATTCAATCGAGAAGAATCTCAATGAAACTGTAACAGTCTCGGAGGCAAAGGTACCTGATGAAAAGGAGGAGGAATCCGTTTATTGGATACCAGTGACTAAATCAAAATTGCCAAGATCCAGCTCACTTCTGAGCATGATCTCAAGATTATCGACAAACAGTCCTGGACCCTGTGTGAGTCCTATCAAACAGAACGAGAGAAGAAAAAGTCAAACTCCTTCTAATGTCTGGGGAATGACTTACAGGACCAGCGACTACGCTAGAACACTCAGAAGAATCGACGAAACAACGATACTTGATTCTGGATATTCCGATAGATCACGCGGACAATCATCGGGATCATCGGACGACACCTCCTTCGATGATAACGAAGCCACGCAAACTGCTTCGGAAATTGGATCATTCAATTCGTTTACACTTGGATCTAGCGGTAGGGCTTCTAGGGCTGAATTTGTTGGACGACCCTTCGTTATTTAAGGATTGAGAAGCATCGAGAATCGCTTCAATTTTGCTGTGTTCAATTATTGATCAATTGACAATAGACTTTATAGGAACTTTTTTTTTCTGCAGATATTGAAAAGAAAGAAATTAAATTCTGTTTAATATACAGATTTGTTGGAAAATTCAGAGTATTCGGATGTTAAACATGAGATTTATGAGATGTTTAAAATATCGTTCACTCATTTTACATCATAATTGTATATTAAATTTTGTATGCTGTAAAGCAAAGTTCCTGTGAAATATTAATTTTCTTTTTTTAAAGAGCGTCGAAAAATGCTGAATTAACGAACAAATTAAGTATCATGATTGAAGAAAATTCAGTTCTTTAATCGAGCGATCAAGATTTACGAGTCAACTCGTAGTGCATTGATGACTGACTAGTCGCAATCATTTTTTGTATTTTTTTTTTTAAAGCGATGAATAATTGTATGGAACTAAACTATTTAGCGATAAATAGGTGTGTCTGTTTCGTACTCGATTTATTTGGAATCGCTGAATAACGATTTTATTATTTGATATCAATATCTCTGTGCCACGTGATAAGACAAATGATCAATGTTGTAAAACGACTAGTCCGAATGGTAGATGATATATTAAGTATTATTATTATTATTTAATAATGAGTTTCGTGATTGTGATTTTTTTTTAAACACAGGAGGCTAATTTTGTACTTTGACAATTTTTCAATACGTATTATTCGCAGTGAAATTTCATTGCTTAAAAAAAACAAACGATTACAGGGAATCATCGTTTATTGACTGTAAAATAAAACAAGCAAATTCGCAATTGCTCTGTGGCAAAACGAGGTGATATTTTTTGTCTGCAATATATTAATACAAAATTTCTTTCGAGGTAACTGAAATGTTTGAGTTACACATAATTTTGTCTATTATTAAATAAGAAGAAGAAAAAAAAAATAATTGTACTTTATACCGATGTCGATGCTTTGAAAATTTCAGGGCGCTGCTTAAATGTTGATATGCTTTATTAATAAAAAAAAATATGCATAATGAAAGATAAACAAATGTTCTCGTTCACTTTATCCCCCCGAAGATTTATTTATATTAATATAATAATTTATCATTTTTATAATTTTTCACAAAAAATTTTACAAAAAAAAAAAAAAATTTGTTAACACGACAGAAATAATAAATTCTCGCCGTTTATAAAACGCAACAATGCTCCAAAGCTTCGAGACCACTGTCGATAAAACAGCGCTTGAACTTTGTAAAGAGTTCAAAGTATCGCGAACAGAATGCGTCGTAATATGATGGAATAAGAGAAGAATTATTTCCAAGTCACACTCGTGCTCCAATCGACCTATTTACGCGACATATATAATAACGAGTTTTTCTAGCCTCCTGGGATTTCATTCCATGTATTTATTACTATTATTATTATTATTTTTTTTTTTAATTCAACTCCGATAGTCACAAGTGTCGACGCGTGGTATTTGACATTCCAATGCTGTCTATTATTGGCATCGCATTTAGGGGAGTAAACGGAGTATCTAATAAAACCCATATCAGTGCGTTCGATAAATACTCCAAAACGAAAGTGAATTTTTCTATCGCGCTAAAGAGATGCAAGAAACTCTGATGATTTTGTCAGAAACCGAGGAAATTAATTCACTTCTGTACAAACCAATTATCGCCACTCAACGCATTAAGGTGATTTTATATAATTTATTAACGCGATACATATTTTTTTTTTATATTTACTCTAAAATAATTTTAAATATTGAGGATAAAAAAGAAAATTTTATAATTTCTTTTTTTTTTTTTTGCAGTACACATGTCTCAACGTTTCTGCAAATTACATCGTTTTAGGCTCCTCAAGTGGAAGCCTCTATTTATTTACCAGAGAACCATGTACGTTTCAGCAACTGATTCCCTTATCGGTAAATATTTTACTCCAAAAATCAATGAAAAAAAAATCGTGTATATTTTAGGTATTTAGCCTCGGCTATTTTTTTTTTTTTTTTTTTTTTTTTTTTGTATTAATGAATAGAATGATATTTTACGTTTAATTACAGGAAGGACCTGTTTCATGTGTCGTGATATCACCTGACGAAAAAGCCATAGCCCTTGCAACAAAGCGCGGTACCGTTTGCCTGGTTTCTGTGAAACCAACGGTCAAGCTATTGGCTGTTTCCAGCGAACATCTTGGTGAACTGGTCACCAGCATCTGCTGGAATGACAACAGCTCGGAAATATATGTTGGTGATGGAATTGGAAAAATCTCAACCATGGTTCTCTCCATTTTTACAGTAAATAGCACATTTTTTTTTTTTTTTTACGAATTTATTTGAAATATAAAAAGAAAAACAAATTGAGAATTATATGAGATGGTGAATTATATCTCAATTTTTCTTAACTAATTTTTTTTTGTTGTCATCAGGATGTCGTAAATTTATAGCTGGAAGTAATTATAATATATGACAGAATATAACAGCAGGATACATTTTTGAGTGAACATTTTTTTGAAACATTTTTAAGTACAATTTCAGAGAAAAAATTATTGTTCTTAAAAAATATTAAAGATAAGTTTATTTGAATGTGCCTGTAGATATTTATGGAGGCAATATTGTCGTGATTCGTCTTATTAAACATTGTTACGTAATTTTTTTGTACATTTTTTTTAGACTTGAATTTTTCATATGTTGTATTATAAAAAGACAGAATAATCATTTATACAGAAAGTGCATATACAGATTTTGAAATATTAAATATTTATGGGTTCTGTCTTTTATATTTTTGAGATTTTTATTGGTTTCGTAACTTTTGAGGGTGAAAATATATATTGTTTCATTTTTTTAGAGCAGTACAATCATTTTTTTTTTTTTTTTTCAAAATTACATACATTGTCACATTTTTCAAAATATAATAAATACAATTTAGCAGAAATTCTATTCTATTGCGCAAAAAAAAAAAAAAGCAAAAATAAATGTTAACATGTGTAACTCTGCATATTTAGGAATCAAAAATATCTTACTCAACATTTTCAAGTCATTTGTATATTTTTTTTTCTAAATAATTATTTACACACTTTAAAAAATAAATTAATAAAGATTATAATTGCTTTCACTGATGGCAAAATATTGCAAAGTTTTTTTTCACACAAGAATAAATTTTTCTCCAATTCGTTTAACACAAAACTTAAAAAAAAAATTATATCGAGGCTTTCCTCAAAAATTTCATCAAATAACATTTAAAAATGTAAAAAAAAAAAAATCAGAACCAGCCAAAAATGAGTTCAACTCTGTCTTTTATTTTAAAAATCTACTCTACAAAAAAATGTCTATTAAATCTATTAAAAATAATGAAAATTGAATCATTTCATAAGCCCTGAAGCAAAAAAAAATTCATCGAATTAAAATTCCCTCAGGTAAACGGAATGTTCCAGCCTCCTTCCTGCGCGCTGATGCACTTAGATTCGACAATAGTGCAAATGCACTTTTCCGCAAATCTTCTTCTAATCTCGACGATGACACGTTGTTACATCTGCGACACAACCCAGGAGCAATTCAAGCAAATTGGTAACAAGGCACGTGACGGTGAATTCGGTGCTTGTTTTCTCGAAAAGATTTCGTTACGTGACAAAAGTCCAACGAGACCGACAACAGCGAGAGAGGAAAAAAATGCTCGAGGCACATTTAACTTGATATCGGACATAAACGGTGATTCGAGAGACGATAAAAGCACAAAGATTTATTGCGCAAGGCCAGGTTGCCGATTATGGGAAGTAACGTCAAATGGTATCGTAATAAAGACACATCAATTCAAAGAGGCCCTCGGAATTGCACCTTCGAGGGTTTACAAATTGAACAGCACAAAATTATCGTTGAATCGTCAGAGCGACGAAATTTGGACAAGCCAAAGTATGAATTTCTCGCATCTTTACGTTCTGTGCAAAAAATATTTGTTCTCATACACTTCGAGTGGAATATACATAATCGATCCTACGAATGCAGCTGTAGTATTGTGGAACAATGATTACATAGACATCACAATGGCACGAACGATAGACGACAAGATTTACCTGATGACCGATTCCGGAACATTTCATTGCCTGGCACTTTCGTCGCCGGAATCGCTGATTCTTCGGCTCTACGAAGCTAAACGTTACAGCGATTGTTTGAGAGCGTGTAACAATCTTAAACCGGAATTGTTCAAGTCGATCGGAGCCAAAGAGCAACCGCATCGAAATGAGCCACATGAAGCTGATGAGACATCAGGAAATCTCTTCAACAATGAAATAACAGCGACTTTGGTATCACTGGTATCGCTCATACAATCGAATCTCAGTAGTCAACCGGTTAAACTAAATTCGGGTATAGTGCTGGTTAACGCTGGCAATTGCAAACGCCCTGAAGAGATACGAAATTTTCGTACGAAGAGCAGCAACGTCGACGCTGAAGCCAATAATGTTCAATCCACGAAATTAAGCGCCGATGAATCTGTACTGATAACTGACATCGATCCTGTGATCTGTGACAACGCGATGAAGAAGAAGCGATCGAGTAACGACGAAGAGGATGCTTCGATCGATACGGATAATTGTACTGATTCAATGTCCAATATCAGTCTCAATGACAATAATCAGGCTGAAAAAGAAGAAAGAAAAAAGAATGAAATCGATTATATAACTTGCAGCATACAGACTGATTTGAATCCTGTTTACGTACTGATCAATAATTTCAAACCCACCCTCAAGGACTCTGAGATTGAGGACATAATAATTGATATTAAAAAAACGATGAGTCACATCAATGAGAATTATGGGCAAATGGAAAAACTCAAAGACTTCCTCTACGAAGTATTGCGCGCCACTGAACGACACTATTACAATTTTTTTTTGGAGAACGTCACGACAGAATTGCTCGAGAGAACTGGCAGCGATTGTCTTATCAATGAAATTTACAAAGCTTACGTTGATATCAATTTGTCAAACGTAATAGAATGTACCTGCGGTTACGGTTATCCTAAAGATCAACTTATTGAACCAAAGTTCCTTGATGTCGGTAGAGATCTATTGAAGAAATTTGCAAATTACGACAATGACTGCTGCATTCAATTGTGCAAACGTGTACCTTTCATGTGGCGCGAATATCTCCCTAATTATATTAATCGCGATAATATTCACGACGATGTCATTAGTGTGTGCCTTCAAACTCGTGACAATATTGTACTATCCATGTTGCTACCAATGCTCAATGTCAAACAGTGGGAAATGGTCGTGAAATATTTGAGGGACATTGAAAATGGAATTTGCATCTCCTGCGGAAAAATTCACGAAAATTCGAACGAGAAGATATTGAAAATTGATTGGAGTGGCGTTGCCAGAGAACTTGCCAAGAGAGAGGGCCCATCAGCAGCTATGACTTTTCTTCTTTTGATTGAAACGATTATTCCTGATATTCGCCTGGACAGAAGGTGAAGATTATTATTTTTTCTTTTCTTTGGTGTTATTTTAAAAGACAAAAAAAATTATACAAGAATTTTGGACTATAATTTGTATGTCTTATTACAGCCTTTTTCAATCTCTCATATTCACGAAAATTTTGGAGCATCATGGATTCAAACATGCTGTGGAGTTTGATAGAAACCGTCCAGGAAGCAACGAGTACGAAGCTATGTGCTCGCCGAAGGTGAAACAATATATATTTTTTTTCTTTTTTGCTTTTCGATGAAAATAATATTTCGTCACTTATCATTCTACATTTTTTCTTTTGTATATTTCAAATTTAATAAATATTCGTACACTCGATGAGTCTATAAAATCTTTTTCTTCGCTTTAAAATATAATTTTTTTAAAATTCGAGAAGAAATTTAAAAAATTACGGATTCACGAAACGGGGTTTTGTAAAACGTAGTGAAACTGCTATTGAAATGTATTATTTTGCAATAATTAAAAAAAATGGATGTAGGAAAAATACTGCCAGTGTTTAAGTTTTTTATTTCTTTTTTTTTCTTTTTTTTTAATTTACTGTAATTATTGTTACAGATTCAAGAGCAATTGGTGGAGGCTCTTGAGAAGGACTTGGAGAGGCCAGTGAACGAAAATATATTTGGCATTGGTTCCCATCATTGGGGAATGCGATTCCAGTCAAAATCATCGACCTGTCCTTGTTGCACTCTCTCGCTACAAACTCCAGTTTTACTTGGAAACAATGGAATTTCATTATTTCCCTGTGGTCATGCTTATCACGTAAGCTGTCTGATACAAAGAAAACTCACAAGATGCAATCTTCACACGTAATTTTAGGATTACTTTACGACATATACTCGAAATTATAACTACGTATTTCGTATGTGGGGCATTCCTTTATCAAATGGATCACTATCATTTTTTTTTCTTCTTTTTATTACACCCCCAAATATATTTCAAATACTCATATTTAAACACTCGAATTAAAGGAGATCACTGTGACGAAATTTCTGTTTTTTTACTAAAAAGAAAGAAAATTTCTTATTATTTAAGGATATTTTATTAAGTTTACTTTGAACTATTTTTATCAATAATATTTATTGAAAATTATTTTACAAAAATACAAAACTTATAAAATCGAATATGTTGGTCCAGAAAAAAATCGTCTCCGCATAAAAAATAATTTGTTAATCCATATGCTTGTCGCTATATTTAAGCGTGGCGATTTTTTAGTTTTATTGATTTTTGATAAAATAGCGGTGTTGATGAAAATTAAAAAAAATTTTCGTTCAAGGCATTTTTAAAAAATGCTAATTTTTTTTCAAAAAAAGAAATAGATATGCTTAACAATAGCTACAACCATACGGATTAAAAAAATATTTTTTTTTTTATAAACCACCACTGAAATACTGAATGCACCTGTTTTATCTTCTTCATAAAAATCTGAAAAAAAAATTAGGCATATCAAAGGTGGTGCAAAGATTGATTTTGCATAGTTATAATATCAAAATATTATTAACAAATTAATGAGAAAATGAACTGTTCAACAAATGATTCGACAGCCTACATTTTTTTTTTAAATGAAAATAATTACTTGATTTCTCTGAATACGTATGAATTTTTATAGAATTTTGTCTAATTTTTTTTAAATTGCATTTTTTTAAAACAGTGAAATAAATTTCAAAAAATTAGATAAAATTCTGAAAAAATTCATACGTATTCAGAAAAATTAATGAATTATTTTCATCAAAAAGAAAAGTTGGCTAATATGTTGAAGATTTCATTTTTTCATTAATCTGTTGATAACTTTTTGATATCGCCTATTTTTTTCCAGATTTTTATGTCATTGAGAAAAGTGAGACAATATTAATAATTAAAAAAAAAATTTAAATCAGCTATTTTTCGATTCGTCACATTAGTGTTCTCCTTCAGATCAAAATAAAAAGTGTCGGAATTAGTGAAAAAAAAATACGATTAAAAAAACGTGGCCCAGTTGATAAAAAATGCTTCACATTGAGTAAGAAACAAAATTTCTTGCGCTGCGAATAATTTATATAAAAGTGGATCGATATTATATTAATCGAGAATACTTTTGGCGTAACTGACTGATTTTATTATTTGCAATACAGAGTGTTCTTCCGTATGTAGAGTTACAATTGAATAAATTCTCAATAAGTTTATTAAGAGATATCGTGCCAAACGTACTGTAAACATATATTTAGTGGAAAACTTAACGCCGCGAGTCTACTTTAATAAACAATTTGCACATATTCTCCGTTGCGTCTCTATTTAAACGAGAATAATCGAACAAACAAAATAATTAGAAGATAAAATAAACATACAAATTTTTGTTAAAATTAGTTTTTATTTATTTATTTATTTTGCCCTTAAAACCCGTTGTTACATTTTTGCCAATTTTTTAGTAGAATCATTTTACTCATTTATGAAAATGAGCGGACGGAGTCGCGAAAAAAAAATTCGTTTTCGACGTCGAAAATTTTTGACTAACTAGAATTAAATTGAATATTTTTTTTCACAGAAAGATTGTGTGTAATTTTTTCTGTTTCTAGTTTTACAAAAAAAAAAATATATATATATATAATACAAAAATAATATGTTAAAAATGCTGTATTTTCATTTTTACGAAATACTTTATGTCGTTTTTACAGAAAAATATTTGTTATTTCATTTTACAATATATTTTCGATAATTTTTACAAGACAAATATGTGTTTACTTTTCTTTACACAATATTGTAATTAAAAAAAAAAAAGTCACTAGTCATACTGAGAAAAAAAACATAGTTACGTTGACTAAATTTGTGTTTACTGATCTTCGACTGAATTATTGATTCGTAAAACGAACAAAAAATATATTTAATTTTAATATTATTCGCATAAGTTGACCAAAACATGTTTGGGGCACCCAAGTTTTTTTTCTTGGCTTTGTAAATTCGACAAATTAAAAAAAAGTATCCCTAAATTCATAAAAATGACTTCTGATTACTTGACAATTTTTTTTCACTTCTAGTTTCACATTAAAATATTTGTAAATTCGAAAAATGTAATTATTCGTTCTATTACTCTTGAAATTTAACAGAACAATTTGTAAAATAAAAATAGATGTTTTAGAATCAACATAACGAAATTTGTTAATTCAACAAATTTGAAACTCCAATTTGCAAGTTCGATGGTAATTTCATATAAATTTTAGATATCGCATTAAGATATAAAACAATTCTATACTCAAAGGATGCCAAACATTCATTGCAATCCATTAAAGTAGTCCATAATAATGTTACAAAAATTAAATAAAAAAATTGCATCGTCCAGACATTCATTTAATATTCATTTTATTTAATTACCATCGCAACTCGCAATTACACAGCTTTATTAAGAAAAATTACGAGTTACGATAGTAATACACATAAAGTCATTGTATGTTTACTATTCCAATTGTGTATAATTGTCATTCGAAAATAAAGAAATTAACAACTTTGAATTCAGAAATTTTCTCTTTCTCAAAGATTTTTTTTTTTTAAATATCCTTTTTAACAAACATACAAAATACTTTTTTTTTCTTTCCATACGTAGAAACATTTTTTTGGAAAATGTTCAATGAATTTGAAATTGATCTAGAAGTATAAAAATGAAACAAATAATTTGCTTGTATTATTAAAGTCCACTGTATAGGATTTTAAGCGTTTATTTATAACAAACATAACAGATTTAGAATAGTGCAATAACGAGTGTTTTGAACGAATTTCATCTACAACTTTCATCAGGTTCGATAACAGCATTTTTTTCTTTTTTCTTTTTTTTTTTATAAATTTGTAAAAATAATTGTTATGGTGTTCATTTGACAGCATTGAATTAATTGTATGATCGTTTTTATGATGTAAGGTACGCGACAAAATATACTTCCTTAAATACATTTCGGAGCGTAAAAGCGAATAAAATAATTTCGTCGAGCGTATTAAGTCAATTACCAATTGAATAAATATTTGTATTTTAATTTTGTTTTAAATCTACATTATCAAAAATATAATGCGATATATCGTTTAACACTTTTGTCCTCATAATCTCGACACTTACCTTACACCATATGTATAAATAATGCCACTGTTCAAATTTTTTTTTTATAAAAAATAAATATAGAAAGTTTTTAAAAAATGTTCTGCGGAAAAACAGACCATTCAATTTAATATACAAAGCACATTTTTCCTGACAGAAAAAAGAAACGCTAAATGCATATTTTATGTAATTTTTCCTGACGAAAAAAAAACGCTTAAAGCATTCTTCAAAAAATTACATAATTATTTGCATTTATGTTTAGAAAAAAAAATATATAATTTGTATTTTTAGTTTCTGCCAGGTTTAATTAATCTGTATAGCATTTTCCATCGAACTTTTATATTAAATTTAATATACGTGGTTTCTTCACAAAAACTTTCTAAACACATATATTTATGCTTATTTTTGTCTTTTTTAAAGCTTTTTTCAGTCTAACTTAGCTGCGGCTAGCCGTAAACGGTTTACGAACTTTGCTTTTTTTGTTTTTCATTTTTTTTTTTTTTTTTTTTTCAATTTCGCAGTCTCAAGAGAATTAAAAAATACCTACCAACATATGATCGTCGCACGATCAATGAAATATCTTAGATTATATTATCACAGCGCAGACATCTGCAAGGTAAGTTGTATCGTTATATATCAAGAGCAACATATTGTAGTTCCGAGACAATTACATTTATGAAAATTCTGATTAACACCTTTGCTCCATTTTTTAAAATACAATTTCATTTACTTAATTTTTTCAATATCATATATATTTTTTTTCTCATAGACAAAAATTTGTTTTCTTGTTTAAAAATATCGTGAATCCCTGAAGCAGATATTCGAGAATTTCAAAAATTTAATGTATTTTCAAGATGCAAATTTGTGTTTGCAAATTGCAATTTTTAAAAGTAAAAAAAAACGCGTAACTGAGAGCAAAGGAATTAAATTCACGAGAATAATTATAAAATGCTTATTGCTATTAAGAAAATTATCAAGAGGAAGTATAAATAATACGTTCGGCGTGCGCGCGCGTCAAATGTCTTTTCTTGTTTAGATACAAAACGAAGAGAAAACAGAAATAAAAATTCGAAATTATTAAACGAGAATCTAACAGGTTCGAAAGTGTTTGCCGTACTTTTGGGTGTGTTTTTTTTTCTTTCCATTTTCTTTTCGACGCCGCGACGAAAATATATCGTGTCAATCATGCATTTTGTTTCGACGTGAGACTGCTAATTTATCATACACGTTCTATATATATATATATTGATATAAAAGCTGATTGATAAAATTTACGGAAATTTATCGCTTTACACATTTCTAATACAACTCGAGATTAAACTCTTATTCGTGAGACATTATTACGAATCTCTGATTTTGTATCAATTTGCCATTTTCAAAATTGCAATTATACAGCTGAGATGTTTTGTTGTATATAACGCGCTTAAAAATACTCGATACCTAAATTCTACATTTCAGCAAAATGCTTTTTTTATTTTTTTCAAAACTTTCCTGCGAATTGATGTAATTATTCGATTGGCAAATAAAAAATCACACATTTCTATCGAACATAAAAGAAATTATAAAATGTAAATGATAAAATTGAAATTTTCAACAACAAAATCTGAATAATGTGAATTAAAGGAAAAACAATTTAATTACATTTTTCGATGAGTCAACGATTCTTTTTCTTTTCTCTTTTAATATCTATCCTATCTTAGGTATCGAATATTCTTAACGAAAACAAAGAGCGATTTCGGCAATCTACAATAAAATATTACGATCCGCATTGATCGTAATTAATTTAAGATCCGCAATTAAAGCTTAATAATGAGATCGGACTTGTCGCGAATCCTGCAAAAATGTAGCATCGTACTTTCCGCTTTTTTCTTTCTTACAATCTATTACATGAATACAAATATAATCAAAAAAAAAAAAATATATATTGCATCATTACGATATGAAACTTACCCTGTAACGTCCGTACGCATTTTTTTTCCAGGACTAGTCGTACATGAATCTTTTTTTTTTAAATACAAAAAGATTCGCCAATGTTTTAATATAAAACATATTAATATTGAAATATCGGAATGTGATATTATAATCTGTCTTTTAACTAGATTTCGCTATAACGCAAAAATATAATTTACGTGTTTAAACGATACGAATTTCGATATATCGGAGAAAACTAAGAGGAACGGAAAGAATACCCCGTTTTGGAGCAGCGGCCAAAAAACTACGAGCATCATTTTGCTCGACATTATTCAACGATTTACAAATTCGATCACGGTTTCAAAAAAAAAAAAAAAAACACAAATAGGTTGCTCGACTTTTTTCGTAAATCTCATAGACATGATCACCACTCGAACGATCATTCGTTTTGATAAAATAATTGTGAAGAATAAATTTAAGGAAAAAAAATAGTTTGTATGGGGCATTTGATACACCGATAGGGCCATCTTTTACCACGAGAATCATCGATATAGTGGATTATTTTTTTAGTTTATTCACTAGAATGGATGGTGCACGCTCCATTTTTTTTTCAAATTTTTAATCGTATAATTCGCGCACTTGTGAATTTTTAAAAATTTCTCTAAAAATTGCGTATAAAAACTTTCGAATGCACTTCTTGGGAGCAGTTGGAGAATTTAAAAAATAAATTTGCATAAAAGCATACTTCAAAAAGAAAAGCTTCTATGTACGTTTTTTTACGATACGACTTATATCCAAAACGATACGTGCATTAGAAAGTTTATAAATGCAATTTTTAGAAATTCACAGGTGTGCGAAATATGCGATGAAAAATTTAAAAAAAATGAAGCATGCTCCATTTATTAGGGTGAATGACTAAAAAAATAATCAACCATATCGACGATGGTCATGGTAAAAGGTGGTCCGATCGGTGTATAATGCCCCATATATGATCTTCGGAAGATAACCGAATAATTCAAGAATTATTATTCAATATTTATTAATATTTTAGAAAAAAAATGTTCACGATTAATTTTTAGAATAGTTATATTAACGTTTTCTTTTTTGCTTTTTATTCGAATGGTGCTCATCTCGATACACAGCTCACAACGATACTGTTTTCAGGAGTAAACATCACAAGCGAAATATTTGTCGAATAAAAAAAAATAAAAAAAAAAAAAAAACACTCGAGTTCGTAGCGTTCTACGTGAAAGCCAAAAAATGTCAAAATCAACTTTTCGGCCAAAATAATAACGCGTATTTGACTCGATACAAAATAAATAAATTTCGAATTAAATTGAATTTAAAAAAAAAAGTTATTTAGCGAGGTTAAAGTTTTGTTCCGTCAATTATAAAAATTATTACTAAATATGTGTCTTTTGAATTAGCGACAATTGACAAAATTACAAGTATCGCTCATTTTTACAATTAAAAAAAGAAAAAAATCCACTTCAATATGAAGTTTATAAGAAAACGTTGCGCGACTTTTCGCACAACGTTAATTTTGTGTATGAAATAATTTCGTGTTTTCACGGCGGTCTCCGATTCATATCCGCGCTTACATGAAATTAAGAGCTAGACTAGAGGCGAGAATAGTGTAGAAGTCTCAATGCTTAAACATAGGTTTGGTAACAGCAGTCGACCGGTCATTGTCGTTTTTTTTTTCTTTTTTTTTTTATCAGCGTATGCGTTTTTATATAAATGCATGCAATTCAACAAACTTATACGAATTATATACGTTAAGGATCGGGAGAATATTGGTTGGAATTTTTTTTGTCTACAGGAGAAACTACAATTCGTACTTTGTGAGAATTCGAGGCTGAACATTTGCAAAATCTGTAGAATTACGCCATCGATCAACGACCGAATTAAACGGATAAAGCGCATTAAAAAAAAATCGTTTGCCGTACATTATTTTAATGACAGTGGAGAGATTTGTATGATTATGAAAAATGATGCTTGTATAATTGTGGAATATAAAAAGGAGAAAAAAAAGGTTTACAACATCGGTTTGTCACTCTGTTAGATTGTTGAGAAGCGGATTCAGAGCCAAAAAAACAACTGTCAAAATTTATCGATTCGATTGAACGATTAAAGATCTAAATTCAAATTATTCTTTGCGATAAAGTCAACTAAATCGAGTAACAAGATTTTGAAAATTATTAAATTAGACTTCCTTAGTTCGTTTAAATCCAAGCACTCAATAGAAAATTAAAAAAAGAAATCTGATTCTCAACCAATGTGACGGATTCGATGATTGATAAACAAAATTAATGTAAAACAAACGATTCTCACAAAGGCTCGTACAACTACATCTCGATGTAGAGTTTCTTAAGTATGATAGATGTGCACTTCATTAAATATGAGCATCTAGCAAAAGAAAAAAAAAAAAGAAAAAAAAATGTGTAAAAAAAAATTCAAATAACCTGCAACGCTCGGTAAACCGTTGCAAACGAAAAAGAAAATTCTACCCACGATCGCAGAAGTATTTACAACTTTTCATACATCAAAACCATCACACATTTCGTATACGAAAAAGATTGTTCGTTTTTTCTCATTTTTAACGAATTGAAATAATATTTCTAAATATCCCATCATTTTTTTGTGTCTCATTCTCTCTCTCTCTCTCTCTTTCTCGATATTACGTAAATAAAAGTAACAATTTTTAGGATATTGTGTTGCGCAGATCAATAAATTAAAGACATGTTTATCATGTATATTTTTTTTTTTTTTTTTTTCAAAGCGAATATTTGTATTATTATATTTAAGATACAATCTTGCTTCGACGTGCAGCTTTGACGACCGTTGAAAATCATACTGTGAAGATGACTTGGTGTTTCCTCTTGAGTGTTGAATGTTCTGTTCTTCATCCTGTTTATACTTCTTTATTTCTGTTTATTTTCCGTTGTTCTTGATAGTCTTGTAGTGCTTCTCTGTTTTTTTTTTTTTTTCACTAATTATTCCATTATTTCATACATATTCATCACTATTACACACGTCGGTTAACGTCGGTCATCGTTGAGAGTTAGCTACTATAAAATCTTTTTTAGGTTCTTCCAATTAAATCTAAGTCAGCGTTGTGTTTTTTCTTTCTTTCTGAACTACAATAGCTTGTTACATATATGTATGTATACATGTAAATTACGATTATAATATGTATAATGGTATGTCGAAGAGAGAAAAAAGAAAGAAACATTGAAAATACGAAAGAAAGATGAAAAAAAATGGTATAGCTCGACACAAAGTTTCACAATTTACTATGAAAACTCGGCTATAAAAATGTCAGCCAAGTGTTATTTTTTTTTTTTTTGTTCTTTTTTTGTTAAATTAAAAATTCATTTTAAAGTCATTATTGAGCTAACACTTGCTTTTTCTTTTTTGTCTTGTCTTTGTGTGTGTGTGTGTGTATGTGTGTGTGTGTTTGTTTTTTTTTTCTTGTATAAATCTTTGGATACCACATAAAGTACGTCGATTACAACGATAAAGTAGCGTTTCGTTTAGACTGAAGTGAAAACAAAGACAGGTGTGCTGCAATTCTTGCATGATATAATGTCGAGTCGAATGAGACGTCAGTTTTTTTTTCTTCTTCTTCTTCTTGCTGTTATTTCGGGTTTTTGTTTGTTTGTTTGTTGTTTTTTTTTAAACGTTTTCAGTGTCTGGAACGATGCGACGAATCTGCTCTCTCGTCGCGACGATCCCGTTCCCGTTCTCTTTCGCGTTCAGGCTCTCTTTCGCGCTCTGCCGGTCTTCTGCTGGTTTCACGCTCTCGGTCTCTTTCACGTTCTCGCTCTCTGTAGCGATCGTCATAATACCTACACAGTATACACGTCAGCCGATTATCTTACTACAATGTTACTTCTTCGCTGCCGCTTCTCTATATCTGTGCCAAGAATTTTATTTACGCTTTATTTCATTCGAAAGACATTTCCGATTATTGGTTATTCAATTCAATTAGGTTTTCTCGTGAATAAATTTGAAACAGAGAAAAACGGAAAAAATGCCTGTCCTCTTATAGATTAACTACAATTGAAGTTACTATTTTTTTTACAATGAAGAAAAGTAAATTAGAATAAAAATAGTTTAAAATAGGCTATTTCGGCTATTCGTCGTTATTACGCTACGCAACAATGCTTCAAATTGTAGACGATTTCAATATCAAACATAAACAAATGGACGTCCGCTCGATTTTTTTTCTGTTTGGTAAGATATAAAAGATTCTGGAATTCACATACGTCAAACTAGACTGGAGGTCCATTCATTGGATTTCTCTGAATATTTTAAGCGTGTCGAAAAAAAAAATATCGACGTGTAAAAGTACCGTTCGCGAACGTATTTTACACAATGCGTCGATTTCGAAACAAAAAAAAATATGAAAAAGCTATTTTACGCGATTTACATTGCTTTCACACTCTCGACAGCAACATCGTGATGTCATAACGCGAATTTTAAAAAACTATAACTTTATGAATATTGCATTTTTGTTGTTGTTGACAAAAAAACAAATTATTTATAAATCCATATATCCAGTATTAAATAATAATATTTTTAAAATTTACGAGAAAACCTAATTGAAATCAAGACAAGTGGCGTAACTTTAGCGACTTTGAATTTTTTTTAAACAGAAGATCAATATTTGATTTTTTTTTTTTTTTTTTTATAAACTACAAAACGATTTATATATATAGTAATTTGTGAAACCGTGGATTACCTTCGCGACAATTTGATTTCAATAGTTAGTAATCAAAGTACTTGAAATAATAACGAGCGGTCGAGTACAAGGATACAAAAATATAATCGTGTCTCCAGTTTTAATTAAATATTCATTTTTGTGTAGTTCTCAATGCGAACATCTTGATTCCGGACGCACACGTTTATCCTATACCGAATAATTGCAGTCGCTTAAGTGATTTATTGGAAAGCAAATGATTTACCTAGACGGCTTGGCGGACGATACTGGCGCCGCCTCGGGCGGTTCTTCCTTTACTCTCGGTCTGGCTGACTGACGCGTCGTACTAATGAAAAATTTACACTTTGTTATGATTATGCTTTTCTTTTTTTTTTTTTTTTATTATAGCGGAAGACTTTTTGATGTTTTTTAACCTTCAACTACCACAGTGATCGTGTTTTTTTGTTTTTTTTTAAGACCTTTTAAACTAGGCGCAAGTAAAGAAACACGCAGAAATTGTTAAAATATAAGTTATTCGAGAACTTATTATTATAATATCGAAATTCCGTGACAAAAGCGTTTAGAGAAATTGTTAATACTGCCATTAGAGACCGCATTGTTGTAGTTCAGGATTAATACAAATTTAGTCATATAGATAAATATTTTAGAGTTACGATTTATAATTTATGATCGGAACTTGATTCTTTTTTTTTCTCACGTTTATCTTATACAGAAATACTGTATAGTTTACACGACGGACAAATCGCGTCAACGAAATTACAATTTCGCATCTTTACAAAAGTGACAATACGTCTTTCGACACGTAAAATACGTATATTGCCGGTTTATTATTCACCCTGTCGCTTAAATAACATAAAATTATAATCTTCCAAATGGTTTGCAAGTATTTTTTGTTTTCATCGACGTTACAGCCTTGTATTTCGACGACTTCTTCGTGACAATTATTTTTGTCGAATAAAATGCACAAAATATGCAATTTCAATTGAATTGAAGACAGTCAATTATGTAAGATTATTGTACAATTTTCCATCCTATGTACGCGGATAAATATTCGCTATAAATGACTTGACAATGAATTATCAACAGATAAATTGGTATTTTTTTTTTCTTTAATTTTTATGCACTTTGACTTGTCAATTGACTTTTGTTATTAAATTATGCGCACTTTTTTTACGTGTCGTTAGGCTAAATGATTGTTTTACAATTCGCATATATTGCAGACGCCACTTTACGTAGTTGTATCCAATATTTTGTGCCACATTTTACACTACGATTCTCGAGAAAAAAATAAAGAAAAAAAAAAATAACTTCGTTTTAGAAAAATATATTTTATAATTGTAGCTTACCTCTCTTCTCGGCTACGCTCTCTGTACTCCCTGTCGCGTTCACGCTCGCGATCTCTTTCCCTGCTGCGTGATCGCTCCCTCGGGTACGGTTCACTGTAGTAACGTTCGCGCTCGCGATCACGATCACGATCCCTTTCACGATCGCGTTCCCGATCCCTCTCACGATCGCGATCTCTGCTGCGCTCCCTGTACTCCCGATCGCGACTTCTCGATCTTTCACGGCGACGCCTGTGACTTCGCTCTCTGTCACGGGAACGGGAACGTTCTGTAAACAATTTCGAAAAAAAATTACATAACTCTAAAAAGCACTGTTTTTTTAGCCATTTTTAATTATCTGCGATTTAAAACAAATTATCGAACGATATATTTTTAAATCTGAAAGAATTCTGGAAGACCTTTTTTCGAAAATAAAAATTTTTGGTAACAGAGTCGAAGTGGGCCGGCGATTACTTCTATTTTTTCGGCCTTTTTTCAACAAAAAATGAAAAAAAAGTGAGAAAAAATAGTAAATTTATTATGGGCAGCAGCTAGAAAATTTTTGTATGCAACACAAAATTGATTTGATTGAATGTTTTTGAGATTTTTTAATAGATTTCCTAGCAATAAGAGAAAACGTCAATTTTTAACAAATAATTTTGTTTTTACTTATATATGTAAAATAATATCCTCATCTGCAAACTTTATGTTTACACGCATAAAGTAGAATATAAATGTGCAATTTGAGGTATTTTTTCAATAATAATATTTACTAAAAATATAAAAATCAATTGGAATGTCGCTAAAGAGTCTTAGGAAAATTCTTAGCGACAGAGAATTTATCATAGACTTACCTCGTCGTGCGGATCCGTAACTCTTGGTTTCCACACCGCGAAGAGTATCTTGAAGCGAGCTAATCAAGATTTTGCATCGATCGTCCGCCGCCACCTTGGATTGTTTGATTAACGATATGGCGGTAACCAATGTTTCTATGGCACTGGCGTATTCACCCGCGGCAGCGTCGGACACCGCGCGAGCAATAGCCGACGACGAGACAGTGCGGTTACGACCCATGATTTCTTCGAACTCTTGTTCTGTTAAAGGTGGCGGACCTTCGGGACGGTGATCGGGTCCTGGAGCTCCGTATGGTGGCTAAAAAGAAGAAAAGTTTCGTTTACAATAAATAATGTTCGATAAAGAATATTTGCATCATTCAATTAACTTTACACGCTTTGTAAAGTTAATTGATATTTAGTTATTGATATTTATATAATACTGTCGAATTATTGTGGCTCGCGTGATTCGCGCGCTTGCTGTAGTTTACAAATCCGAGCCATATATTGAAAAAATTTATTTTTGTTTTTTTTATTTTCAATCAATTCCATCAAAAAATTTAATGAAAATTCTCGTTCGTCGCAAAATAAATTGCGTACATGGTTAAATATATTTGTTTTTATTCTGATCAAGATAGCGTCTATACCGATGAAAATAATTTCCAGTATTTTGTAATATATAACAAAGACAATCTCTAGTAATTTCGTTTGATAAAATGAGTAACTAGTAAAATTTATTTGACTTTTAATATTCGAAGCAAAGTTGACTTTGCTCACCTGAGCGGATGGTGGACCATATCCGTGTGGCGGTGGGTGCGGTGGACCGTGCGGTTGTCCATGAGGTGGGCCATGAGGTGGACCATGCGGTCCACCATGAGGAGGACCATGCGGAGGTCCTGGTGGACCCGGTGGTCCTCCGGGATGTTGACCAGGATGTTGATGCGGTGGACCTTGCGGGAAAAAGGCTGGATTCACGTGTGGTGCAGGACCACCGGGTGGACCTTGCGGTGGACCCTGAGGTGGTCCTCCATGTCCAGGTGGCGGGCCTCCAGGACCTGGTAACATACCCCACAGTCGTAATTAACAGTACCAACTACAGCACTCTTAAAAAAAAAACCAAGTATTTTGTGAAATATTGTGCTTCCTATTCTTTAAAGTTTAGACTTTTTTTGTACGCTTACAAACGTGTAACTTTTTCGATATGATTATCATGGAAAAGAAACACGTTTATAAGTATGCAAAAAGTGTTTAAACTGTAAAGGATAGAGAAAAAAAAAAATACTCGACAAAATGCTGGTCTTTTAGAATCAGGAAAAAAATATACTTTATCAAATATTAAAAATGATATTTGGTAGCGAAGCTGTGCATTTGGGATATTGTGCAGTAAGATAAGAAAAAGAAGAATTCTCACCCATGGATCCTGGAGGAGGTCCTCGTTGCGGTGGACCTTGACCAGGTCCTTGGGGTCCTTGCATATGTTGATGTTGTGGAAACGGTGGCCCTTGAGGTCCATGGTGCATTCCTTATAAAAAGCGACAGCTAATTAGGTCAGTAAGAAAATTCAACCAAGCTTCGCATTTCATTTATTCAATCGAGCTTCGCGCTTGATTGATTTTTTGAAAGTGGGAAAATTCTGGAATGGCACGAAATTTATATAAGATATATCGAACCTGGTGGTCGATTCCAATCAGGACGCGGTGGAGCTCCTCTTGGATCACCAGGCGGTCCTCCCGGATGTCCCGGTGGACCGCGCGGAGGTCCCTGTCCTGGCGGTCCAGGTGGACCTCCGTGGAATTGTTGCTGTGTTTAAAAAAAAAGAAATGTTTAAATTAAACTGTACTGATATTTAATGATCAATTGATTTGTCAACGACAAGCAAAATATAATAACGTCCAATTAATTTTGCTTGTTTGATGGATGGATTTGAGAAATTTACAAATCGAGATTAAAAAATGTCTCACATCATTTTCTACTTCAACATCTCATTATTTAATACATGATTTTTTTTATATCGATGAAAAAAAGCTTCATAAAAATTCGAAAATAATCTTGCGTTATGCATAAAATATTTACGCAACAACCGACAACCAACTGACATCTCATTTCATTTTTTTTTTTAAATTTTTTAACGTCATTTTTTCTCGAAAAAATGGTTTAAAAAATCAATGTAAACGTCGATTTTTTGTGGTTTACTCTGTGTCAAATCTCAAACATTTTCACATCTAATACAAGATTTTTGGGAAAATTATCAAATTTTTAAATTGCAGCGAAAGCTTTGAATTTTAAAAAATGCATCAATAAGAAAGTTTCAGTAAAAGAAATCTAAAAAAAATGTTGAAGTGTATAAAAAGTACATAGGTACAAAAAATTATGGAGCGAGTTGGAAGGGGTCAGGGTTGAACGCTTACTGAGTTGACCAGGAATACCTCATTATAGTAGATACGTCTATTTTTCTTTAAAAAAAAAATAATAATAACCACCTTTACGTATGAAGATAAAAATTTGTCTAATTAATTAGATTAAGCTTATCCCTGGGATGAGAAAAAAGTGAAGATTTTTTTTACCATGCGGTCACGTACCATGCCGGGTGGTCTGTGCTGCCCCGGTCCAGGACCTGGCGGTCCTTGCTGCGGTGGTCCGCCAGGTCCGTTCGGTCCTCTCGGAGGTCCAGGTGGTCCATTTGGCCGTGGACCATTCCAGTGTCCTTGTTGATAACCCGGCGGCGGTGGTCCTTGATTGGGATGACCGGATAATCCATGATGCGGCACTCCTGGTCCTGGTCCCATCGGGGGTCCGTGCATACGAGGCGGTCCTTGCTGTCCCGGTCCGCCCGGTCCTCCTGGTGGTCCCATTCCAGGCGGTGGCATTCTCTGCGGTCTCGGACCCTGAGGAGGACCCATCATCATTCTCGGACCGTGATTTTGTTGCGAATGTTGCATATGTTGATTCACATTGATGTGTAAACCGCGTTCGTGAGACGACGGCGATTGATGCTGATGGGGATTGTGTGGACGCTGACTCTGGCTCTGCTGAGGCGCCGGAGCTGGTCGCGTCTTGCACTGCGACTCGAACTATAGAACAAGACAAATAATTTGTGTTATAAAAACTCGTAAAATTATATAGTGAATTTTTTGTAGTTCAAGGTAAGGAATACAAAAAATACCAATTTTGCATCAGATAATATTTTGAATGAGAATTGTGGGATCGTGATTTTTGTAACTATTTAGGAGTTCTGTGCGATTTACAGAAAAAGTTGTGTAATCATGAGATTCAAAATAGAATTTATTTCAGACTTTTTAATTTTGTCCTTCAAACGGATTTAAATACAGATGTCTTTTTTCCTAATGTCTTCTGAAAATCAAATGTGCAAAAAAAAAAAATTGTAATGTAAAATGTAAATCTTTTGAATGTACTTTTTAATGAAACTTTTTCCTATGACCGCCGAGAATAAACTTCCTGCATTGTTTTTTAGAAGAACAAAGAGATAAGTTTTTTTTTCCGTCGTGATGAAATGTTTTTATTTTGCTCTAAATTCGAGCAATTTATATAAAATAAAAAAATCTGAAAGAACTTGTGGATGGTTGGTATAATTTATTCATTAAAGCTGAATCGTTAGAAAAATTCAAGGACCAATGAAAAAAATATAAAATATAATATATATAGAAATCGCTATGTTAATAAAAAAGCAATCAATATGAAATTGAAAAATATAAAATTGTCGAGTATCTTTACATTGTCTTGAATATGAAATATTGGAGTAAAATTACCTGATTCAAGGCTTGTTTTGTAGGAAACGTGACAACCGGATTCTGACCATGAAGTTCTTTCTTCGGAAGTCTCTCCATACACATCCTCATACTTTGTTCAGAGCCCAACGAGACAACGCAGAAGCCCTTGGACTGTCCGTTAGCACGATTTTCAAAGAATTTCACTTCTACAAAATCTGATACTCCAATGCTCTGAACTGCGTCATTAATGTCCTGATCGCTAGTCCACTGTGTAAAAAAAAAAAAAAATCAATAACAATTACACAGGTAAGAATATCATTTATTATTCAGAGGTATTTAATTATTAATATTTTTAAGTTTTTGTAGAACATCATACCCAAGTAAGGTTGCCAATGTAGAGTTGATGACGTCTGCCAATCTGATTGGGCTGAATATTGTTGCCAAGTTGGTGATAAGGAGCATTGCCATTTGTCTCTTCATTAGGAGACGTTGAATCGCCAGGATCACCGGAGCCACTGTTACCTCTCGACGCATTGTCGTTACCACCCGAAGGAGCAGCTATCACATCGTCATACAAATCTACGCCATCACCGGCGAATTCGTCCTAGGAAATAATATATTACAAACTAAAACATTCGTACTTTGAATCTTCTTCATTTTATGCAGCGACATTTTTTTTTTCATTTTGTTTGCTTCTCAAGGAAGCTTTGTTTTGATGAGAAACTTTTTCTTTTTTTTTAAGATTTTCATGTCAGGAAAAAAATAGCTTGAAATTTCAAGAAATTGAATTTTTAGCTGCCATTTGGGTGTTTGTGTGTGTGTGTGATAAAAAAAATGTTAAGAGTAAAACTGCCACAATTTTTAGACGATCAAGCTGAAACGTTACACGCGATTCAAGTTACCATTAAGATTGTTTAGTGTTGAATTTGCCCCAAATCAGTTGAAGGATTCAAAAGTTACAAGGATTTATATTTTTTGAAATTTTTTTGAAAATGCTGTTACTCAAGTACCGTTCAAACGATTTAACATTTTGCATAAAATTTAAATAGAGTGTGTTAATATTTAATACTAAATTTAGACTAAATTGATTATTTTTTTTTTTAAACGCTGTAACTTGAGATCGATTTGAGTATCCAAAAAAGAGAATTTTTAATTTTATTTTTTGCAAAACTGTCTCTATGAGGAAGCTAAAATTGATCGATACACTTCCTCCTAGAAGTAGTTTTGTAAAAAAAAAGATCTTCGTCAGATACAAAATAATGAGAAAGCAATTTGCAATGTTGTACTTTGCAGCCTTTTTTTAATATTTGTTTTATCTTATAGCATTTTTGAGATTTTGTTTAATCAGCTACCAGAATGATTGTAAAACCTCGTATATGAGAATTAATAATTAATAATAATTCATAATAAAAGTTTATATTCGCTAGTTATATTCTCATATTTTTTTATATAATATATTTTTAATTTTATGTTGCATTCGCTCACTGTGATAAAATATTGAAAAGAAGCAATTTCATTTTAAAAATAATTATAATAATCCTTAATCTCATTAACTCGAATTAATAACATTGGCTAATAAATTTGCTATAAACCAATCAAAAACACTCAAATTCTCAACCACATTTTAATAAAAAATCTGTTCTATTATCGACAAATCTGTCTCAGAAAAATGTTGCAATCTAAAAACATTTTTTTTCCCTAATCTCATTAACTCAAATTAATCACAGCTAAAATAAAACTGCAATAATCAAATCATTGACATGAAAAATTGTCCGACGCATTTTAATATTAAAATTACCATTACTTTGAGGATATTTTTTTTTTACAGCAATATGACAACAGACGCTTCTTTAACAGAAGAAACGCTAAACGAACAGTAACTACATTAGTTTCCAGTGTCAGGAGCACCATTTTGATTTCTTTCGAGCGCAAAACACCTTTTATATATTTCGATATAAACCGCACCGAGCCGAGAAGCGTTGCGAATTATTTTCAATTAACAACAATAGGCTGCAAATCGAAGGCTTGATTGAACGATAAGTATTAATATTTTTCTATAATATACAAACATAGTGATAACGAAAAATAGCCGGCTTTTATGAAAGAGACAGTGATGAAAAAGCGCGTTCCTTCTGTGCCGCTCTCTCGCCGACCGATCGTTATCGACTCCTCTCTCTCAGCCCACCATGACGCCGAAAACTTAAATAAGAGAATCGCGCGATCTACTTAAGTCACCAAGTGTTGTGTGAGAGATTGTCGATTTAACGCTCATATATAACACGCGGCAATTGTTATTTAGTGATTATTCGTAAATAATATGTTCGAATTTACCTGCGCAAAATCTTGCTCGAGATCATCGGCGTACAAATCAATGTCACCGTCCGCCATTTTACGCACACCGACGCTCACTAAAAAAAGCCTCGACGGAAGCGCCAAACTTCTTTCGACGACGGCTTGCCGAGCACTGGTGGAGTGTGTTTACCCGTGAATTTTTAGAAATAGACTGTAACGCCAATCGCGGAACGAAGACACAACTAGTGACGCCGCTTAAGTCGGTAAGATAACCGGGGTTAAATAGCCGGATATTTTACTGGTTAATAAACGTGGCTGTTTATGATATTTAACTTGAAGCTACTTTATTCTGGAGCTTGCATTACCGCGTATGATAGATTAATCCGTTATTCTTCTCGAAAAAAGAGAATTTTTTGAAACAATTTCTAAGAATAATCGGAATATCGATGTTTTTATGCGAATTATGCGAATTAACCGCGGCCGAGAAAAATACTTCGAGATGATTCCGCTATCCCTCTCGCACTTATGGTGACTCAGTCGGTATATCACATCACCTTAAGAAAGATGGGTTTACAGTTTTTGTTACCGACAGAGTCAATGTACCCTCCCCTTAAATTAATAATAGATATTTTATGGTTGACCGAATATTCTTTCCCACTTATTGCCGGTAATGTGACTGGTTATATTACCGGTTATTTTCGCCATTATACGCGGGAATCGGCGCGCGCAGTTCAAAATGCGCGCCAAATTTGTTTGAAATTCATTTATTGAAAAATTCAACTACACTGCTGTTTCATTATTCGATAGTTGAAATAAATTTGAGCTTTACTGAATGCACAATGGAAACTGAATTGAAAATTGTGTCCAAAAACGTTGACAGAAAATTTGGGTTAATTTACATTTCTCATTTAAGATCATTTTTACTAAAAACTAAATAACCCAACTAAAACATAGATCATTAATAATTATTAATTAGATAAAATTATAATAATATTATTTGTTTAATACTCATTTCAGTTAATATTCCTCGATTATTTATTTATTTTTTTTTTTGAGAATATTGAAATAAAAGGCGAGAAAGTAGGTTTATTTAGGGATTTATTAAATAAATAAAGACAACAATCGCTCTCCCATTAAGTTTTCAACTTTATTTTTTATGCTAATAACTAAGCCATTAGTTGCAGTTAAAATCCTCGTTGATTTTACATTGAAGACAAAAATACGATCTAATATTTACAAATGAGGTGTCGTAACGTAAGCTTTTTTTTGTTTTTTTTTTTCTTCTTTATAACATAAATTCTGCGAAAAAGTAGACATTGGAATTCGTTATAACGGGACACAAAAAACAGACTGAATTCCTTACGTAATTCAAACTGCTTAACATTGGATCAGATTAAGCTAGTTTTTAAAATCTTATAATGGTTTTATTGGTACGTGTATACAATGCCATATATTGGAGTACGTATGAAATCTATCCTGCAAAAAATATGTTTTCATATTTTTCTTTATTTTTTTTTTTTTAATTTTATTTTTTTTCATTTGCCTCCTCTGATTCATCATCCCTCCTTGTGTCCAAATATAACGAATCGAAATTCCGCGATTTACGCAACAATCGTGAAAATAATAACAAACTTATACGTTTATTTTGTTTTTAATTTACCAGTTAATTGTTCTCTTGGAAAGAGTCTAGAACACTTACTAGTCAGTTGAAATATTAATTGTTCTATTTACAGATGAATATTGCCTATTATCTAATAGCGATGAAACAATAATATGTGGCTATCTAAATCAGCGCAGATTTCTTTTCTTTTTTTTTTTTTTTTTAGTTATTATAAAAGAAAAAAAAACACAATCGTGATGTCTTAGTTTGAAAAAAAAAAAAAAAAAAAAAAGAAAAACGAAGAAGAAAGTTATAAACGATAGGTCATGTCAGCTGAATAAGTTTATCGCTCGTAAAAATAATACATAACTTAAATATAGTCAATAATACTTATGCACAATTACCTAAAGAAATATTTGCTCAATTGGATCTATTTATTTTATTTACCATATAGCCCCTTCCTTCGTTAATTATCTTCACCATGGACAAGTTTTTGGATTTCTCTCTTTCTTTCTTTCTTCCCCCCTCCCCCCTCCTCCATCTTTTTAGTTTTATGCCTCGAGTATTAAGTTATGTATAATTTCATGATACATATATTATTATGTTGCTACACATATGCGTTTATTATGTTATCTAGATTTAGACTCAACGTGATAAAAATATAGGAGACAACGCATAAACAAAAATGAAAAATTGCACTATAAGGGAATGAAGAAAAAAAACGTGCAAAATTAGCCCACGAAAAATTGGTCAAATTGCAATGAATACCCGAACAATTCTCTAGATGACTGTTGCTTATATTAAAAAAAAATTAATAAAAATAAAAATAAAATAAAAAGAAATGAACAAAAAATTCAGGAACGATTCGCGTTTGGCTGCTGTAGGAAGCTCTCGTTTTCGTCGAATATACAAATACTAATTTTCAAAACGAGGGATTTTTTTTTTTTAATTTATATATTGAACTGTCCAGGTGATTATACTCCGTGTGAATACTTTTATTTTTCATTTCGATACTTTCGACTCATCGATCCAAATCAATCAAACCGATTAAATTTCTCTTGAAACATTTTTATAAAGCTTCGATATGATACTATTATTGTTTTAGCATTTTTTTTTTAATATGAAAAAGAACGAAAAAAGACTGACGAGAGAAAAATCTCTTCCCACAACTATCGATATCGATTGAAAAATTATCAGTATTCACTCGTACTTGCAAACTGTACCAACGAATCAAATTACTCGTTTCTCTCTCTCTCTCTCTCCATTTTTTCACTTTTTTAAATCCAATTCACATATCCTACAGGACGGTCAGTCGCAAACTTCATTTAATTATAATTTGCCATCCGTTTTGTCGGCGTCATGTATTCGCTTTCACAAAAATCATATTTAATGCACAAATTGCAATATGAAAATAAGATTTTACTAGAAAAATTAAATACAAATTGTATATTTCGATCGAATTTATTGGCGGTTTTTTTTCTTTTTCGTTTTAATTTATTTTTATAACTCTGTCACTTTAATATATATTTCGGAAAATTCTGATCCGCATAAAAACGAGAAATCAAATACAATGAGATCTTATTTCAGAGATTTCTCTGATTTCTTTCTTTTTTTTTTCGCTTTTAATAATTACGAGTTTAATGCTCACAAAACTGCATACTCTTTAAATGTGGTCTCTCTAAAAATTGATTCGTTGTAGATTTCTTCAACGAATAACATTGTTTTTTTTTTTTAATTTATTTATGTCGAATCAATGTGACCCAGTACCCGAAATAGTAAAGCCCGGAAACTGTGTAATTTTTTTTCTTTTTTTTTTTACTGATATTTCCCACAGCATTATTCGACTTGGTACATTTATTTGAATTGCGCTTAGAATTATCTTCGATTGAAAAATATTATCTCCGCATTACTACTTGAAAACTCCGGTAGACTTCTTCTTCTTTTTTTGTTTGTTTTCTTTCATTTATTATCAGAGCATCAAAGCAGAAACGACGTGTTTCAGTTCGTTACTAAGAAGTACACAATGCTCAGGTTTATCGTCATGGAGCAAAAAAATATTTGCTTCTTTTTTTGTTTTTGTTTTATATAGTTCTGGACCGCACAGGGCTACTTTTTGGCTAACTCCGTAACCGCAGCCAGTCACTTAGAGATCATCGCATTGATCAAATATTCGAGCACAGTAGTTTGTTAAAATGCATGCCCATATTTACTTTTTTTTTGTGTGTGTAATAAACGGCGCGATAAGTTTAATAAAAGTGGCGAAATACGGGCAGAGATGGCAATTTATTCGAATAATGAAATAAAAAATACAATTAATCATGAATTGCATGAGATGATTAATTTTTTTTTAATTACTGATTTACATTTCACAAAGAATATCTTTATTTGCAAACTTATCAGTGAATAATTCATAAATAATGCAAATTTGAATTAAAAAAAAAAAAGGTGTTGTTATTCGAACGAAATTAGCCGTACTCTGCGTACAATAAACGTCGAATGTCAGAAGAAACTGACGCGAGGAAAACAATTCCATTCCTTAGACCAAGTTGACTTCCTTTTACACTCATACACGATTAAATGCTTAGATCTGTTTATACAAGCAATTTCTGTGATTTTCATCTCGTCGAGCAGTCACAAAGTGGACGAATCGACAATGCTCAAAATGGCATTAAGGCCAATCAAGTCGATCGAGTGCTAAGATTAAAAAAAAAAAAATTGTGGACATTTTAAAGTTGAAACTAGTCTCAATTAAAGGCTGTCAGGTTTACAAAGTTTTTACTTAATATAGAATAAAAATGTATAACCAACGAATTCACAGAATAAATTCACTTTGCGATATTATACATTTTTTCTACATTAAATAAGAACTCTTTAATTCAGATGCACCTTAATTTACTCTGGTTTCTACTTTAAGACGTGTATAATTTTTTTTTAAATCTTAATACTCGATTGACTTGACTTTACAGCAAGTATCATCTTAAGAATCGATCAAGTAATATTTTTCGCGGCAAGTCGTTCGTTGTAAAGATTTTTTTGGATTCTGTAAGAATGTTCGAGGATCATCAATGCAATGACGTGTAAAAGTAATTACAAATCCTCAATATTTCTCTCATTCTGTCCATTAAATTCAACCGCAACCTCGCAATTTATCAATATACAATATTCTGTTAACAAAACGCCGTTAATCGTCGATCTTAAAACTATTCTGAGCAATTATCGATCCCAATTTTGCACTTCGAGCAAAATAGACTAACTTCTTTTTTTGTTTTGTTTTGTTCAATGCAGTGTAGCAAACAATAATATAAACACGGGCGAAAATCACTGATTAGTCGAAATATTTCGATGACAACATTGTGCAAGCCAAGCCATCATAAACCCACATTGAGAAAAATTGTCACAATCGACAGATTCGAACGTTGACAATTAATTCTTCTGCCGAAAATTTTCAGTCGTTCAATCTCAGTTCTTAAATTAAATTTTACGTAAAATCGTAATTAAAATTAATAATAATTTATTACTTCAGCGTTACAAGCTTTTGTTTCACTGAAGAGGCGAAAAATCTACAGCACGGTCTTCTTGATTATTAGTAAAACAATAGTTAGTGACAATGAGAAGATGTGCTATATTTCGTTACTTCAAAAGAATAGATTTTTTTGTTCCTTTTTCTCGAGTCACGTAGAACGATATAATTATTGAATGTATAACAAGTGCTGATATGTCGTTGAAGACCGCGGATAATGTTTCTAATGCTCAAACAGCTGATTAAAAAAAACAAGAAATCTCACGATACAAAATAAAAATATAAGTTACGTAAAATGTAAGAAGAATGACGATACTTTTGTCAATGTAAATGCATGACCACATTAAAAAAGGATTATAAATTTTTTTTCACTGCTTTTCTGAATTTCCATAAAATTGGCAATATTATTATTAGAAAGTTGAAACTTTCTCAAATAAGAATATATTTTTCCCAATTTTTGCTTTTACGCAATACAACGAATTTAAAAAAGAAATATACATGACATTTTTCAAAATTACGTGATTTTCGAATAAAATATATTTTGCGTAAAAAACGGGAAAAAATATATTCTAAAAATTTCAACGTTCTATTTAAAATTCAGAAAAGTACCAAAAAAATCAAGTTTTATTTAAATGTGCCCATACATTAAAAAATATATCGTAATTCGTCAAAAAAAAAAAAAAGAAGAATTCAGGTTTATGCGGCAGGCAGGTACGAATGACGATAATGAGAAGAAAAATAAAAACGGGGCATCGATCTTTCGTGAAGAGAATTAAAATAAATAACTTGTTGTTTTTTTTAATAATTCGTCAAAATTTTTCATGTGAAATTCACTACATAAGGACGATACATTTATATATATATACACAATTGTTATGCATTGGTAAGAGATATAGTACAGTACAGTAAGTGGTATAGTAGAGTATTTATAGAATAGGCTAAGAACATATCATAACGGTCCGGTGTTGTAGTTTCTTTTTTCTTTCTTTTTTTTACCTAACTATAATCGATCTATGGGTTTATTTTACCCGTAGCACTGGATCAAATGGGTCTACGAGCAAAAAGGTTCCTAGGCCCAATCGATAAAATTGGACGGGAGGGGCAGGGGAGGGGAGGTGAGGAATTAGGAAAAGGACAAGGAGGATCTAACAGGAAATATATATATATTTTCGACTTTTTATTATTCTGTGTTTTTTTTTATTATTATTTAATCATAACTACCAATAAGAGATCCAATGTTCATTTTCCTCTGTAATCGTTTCCTTTTCTTTTTCGTTTTTTCTTTTTATATCCTGGATACTAAACTCTCAAAGTGGCGTCATAATATTACTTTAAATTCATGATAATAAAGTCTATTTAGTATGAGAGATTATTATTATTATTATTTTTTTTTTCTTCATTTCTTTTTCAACTGCCTGTCAACGTTTCTCCATACCATTATATATATTTATATATAATATAATTTTAATAATAGTATGTATATAATATATTCACTACCTGCATATCACAACATAAATTTATTCTCCCATCGCTCTCGTTACAACTCCCAAACACAGGCATTCATGCAAATCAGGCACACACACATATTCCATCTACATAATTATAATAACGCTGCGGTAATTTCGAGATTAGTGGTTGAGGCTTTAAAGCACTGTAGCGACGATTCAAAGAGCATCTCTGCCAGGTGCGTTTGTTTTTTTTTCTTTTCTTTTTTTTTTTTTTTTGTGGTGAGCTTTACAGTCTAATTTGGTACCAGAATTGTCGTGTTTATCATATCTCGTTATTTCTCTTTTTAATTCCTTCATCGTTTTCTCTTTCGTTTCTGTAAGAGTTCGGCATGACGAAGGATTGCTAGGATAATTCCACAATTTTAACGGGGACACGTTTTTAGAGAATTAGCGACACCCGCATTGCAACACTGTGTATCGTTATTTCTTAGTTTTTTTTCTTTAATTTATTTTCAATCGAGAAGCTGGATGTACGTTGGCTGCTGGATTTACATATATTTTTTTTTTGCAACTCCAGAATATCGACGACTCTTTACAAGCTTCTATTTAATCTTCGCTTTTCGACAAATACGAAGATAATTCTTGTCTGTGTGTAGCTCGTTGTTTGCTCGTCGATTTGGAGACCACGAGGATTGTTGCAGTTTGGCTCTGACGCTTAGTTCAAATCCTCTTCTGTAATCTGTCTTCATGACGTTTTCCTTTTTGTTGATGGTGCTGTCTTTTGTTGTTGTTGTGTTTGTGTGAACGTTGATCAACAACTATTAAACACCTAGTACAAAAAATGCCACGGATTCTCCAGTGCGCTCCGGCTGTTCTTCAGTATTAATTGTTTTTTTCTTTCATTCTTGCCCACCCTCCCCCATATCCGCTTTCTTTTATCATTTATGACACTTAAGCGCAAATCATTGATATCTCAGCTACACTGCTCGCAAAGCTCAGCCACTAACAATTATACATCAGCATAAAACCTTCGAAATCATGGCTCAGCTTGGATGTCCATTTGGCTCAAATAGAATGGGCCTAAAAAAAACCCCCAAGGCAGCCAATGTTTAGAGTATGCAGCAGGATGCGGAGCAGCAACTGCTACCTCCACCTTTACTCTTTTGTCTCTGATCTGTAACAATAACAAAGAAAAAATGCATGTAATGTCGTTGTATATTTTTATTTGGCTTAACTTAATTCTACACAGAAATTGTTATAACATTTTATAGCTTTTATTACTCATAAAGAAATCTTTTTTAAGTCTTAAATATATTTTATAAATTTCGAGTAGACTCTACTAAATATTTCGAAAATTAGGAAGTGTAGTATAAAAGTTTTTGTTTATTTTAAAAATCCAAGTTTTCGTTTTCTCTATCTAACTTTTGAAATTCTCTGGAATTTTCCTGATTCCCTGACCAATTTTTTGTCCCCTCACCACCATGTTACACTCTAGTTTTAGCATGATAAAAAATTATATTTTTCACCTGCAATGTTTTTCAAATTTAAGTGCAATTGACCTGCATTATCATTGCATAGTCGAAAAAGACAAAACCTGTGACTACTATTGGTCATTACCAGCTCCAAGGAGTTAAGAAGAAGAAAAAAGATGTTTAGGGTAGGAATTGGAAAATGGTAGGAATTTGGGACTCACATTTGCCCTTAGGGAACAATGTCCATTATTAACTTTCGTCATAATTTTCAACATCGTCGGGCTGTATGTGGACGTACTCGCCATTGGGAAGAATGCCTGAAAGGAACGTAAAATGGATGTACAATGGAGCATTAAATATTCTCTGGAACGTTGAATCCACGCGTATATAAAACTGTGTTAGATAGAGAGTGAAATAGCCGGTGATGGACAAAGCCTGCAACAATAAAGATCTCCTCTCTCTCTCTTTCTCTCGACTCGCTGAAAAGTTGGAATTTTACGAGTTTTCCAATGAACCCAGAATGCACGGAGTTTATTTTTCGTTCGTATACCTCAAAGCACTTTGTAAAATGGCTTGAATAGTTGCGCCACACATATGTCCGTCATAATCTACTCAAAGTCAATGACCAACAGGAGAAACAGATTTTACGAGTTCAACATGATAATATATTAAATACAGCGAATCTAATAAGCTTTTAGATAATATTCATACTGTAGAGAACAAATGTATTAATCAGTATTTTATAGCACAAAATAGAGGCTTCAATATTTAAGATTTTAAGTCTATAATAATTTATACAACATTAAATTATCATGTAATTTATAAAATAATAATAATGACAACTCATTAGGAGACTTTTTTTTTAATAGTTAAGGAGTCTACAATATTTGTACCACTGAATTACGAGAAATAAAATTAAAAAAAAAAGAAAAAGTGTTTGTGATGTCATTGAAATTTTGATGACAAACCTTGAGAGTTAGGCTCGGGAAGATTCTCCCGTGGAACGAGATGCATCACCGTTGTTTTCCCAAAAGGAAGCCCAAGCGCGCCGAGCGTGACATTGCTGTGAAGAAAACGGCCCTGGTAAATTAGCCGCAAGATCTCAGCCTTGGCGACGGCCTCTTCCGCCCAGTCTGCAATGAAATCAACGTGCCGATCAGATATTTTATTTCTCACTCTATTTTTCTCTTCCTCTTCCTGCTTCTAGCGATTCTATAATAATAAAACAAATCATACTCTATGTTAAAAGGTGCTGCATTGTGAAAAAAAAATGTATTATTCCCTCGTGACTCGGAATGTCCTTTTGACGCAAAGCGTGAAAGTACTTCCTACTAAGATACACGCGGTTTTTTTTTTCTAAGCTGTGGGAAATATTTCCGGATGTACAGGTCTGGTAGTCATTATAAATTAATAGAATTCAGAAGCGTGCAATGAACTGTGCGAGAGGCTTTCGAGACAGAATCTTGTACTTGACACTAAACAGAGGAATTTTACTCTTTTACTTAAAGTAACAAAAATAATAAACAATTTTTTTTTTTTAATCAGAGTTTCACAGATTGTTTGGAAAATTTTAAATGAGAGAAAAAAATTCTGCAAATTTGACGAATTTACAAACGAAATATTGTAAAAAAAAACTTTTTATCCATTTTTTTCTTCAATGACAAAGAAAAATGCTGACGTTGTTGTAAAATTGTTGTAAAAAAGAAGAAAAAAGTATTTATTAAAATCGAAACTTTCTGGAAATTAAAAAATATATAGAAATTCAATGTACTGTAATTGTGTATTAAATTTCGAAATTACATTTGTCAAAATAAATCGTATTTTAACTGTACTTGTATTTTTATTTCATACATTAGTTTATTAAAAAAAAAAAAATTCCATTAACGGAATTTTCTCTAGTAGATCTTCGTAAACAGTGCTACGTATCTCTGTACATAAATTCGTTAAATCAACAGGGAATTATATATTTTGATACAATATTGAACGTATTTTGGTTAACGTTTTGATGAAAAGCATACAAGTCCCGTTGTAGAATCAACGCGAAATTACGCGATCCATTTGCCATTGAGCTACAGCGACAAAAATTAGTTTACACAGGCTCGGAAACTAGACTTTACCTGGTTTACACATCATTTCAAAACGAGCCCTTTAGAATATTTATGGCTTCACAGTGACGTTTGACTTTTACTGTTTTTATAAAAGAAAAAAAAAAAAAAAAGGAAAAGAACAACAAAAAAACAGAATGTGTCTCTCCTGCAGATGTGTAGTTTTTTTTGTTGCTCGAACTTTTTGTGCATGACAATTTAACGTTATCAACGCATAGAGGACACCCCACAATTTGTCCCGCTTCAACGGTTGACTCATAAATCTGGTATCGAAGGTTCGTTATCGCATTCCGTCGCTTGATGGTCTTCGCCAGCAGTTGGTCTGCGTTTATGAGTGCAGGCTTTTACTTCTTTTTTTTTTTTTTTGATTTTTTTTTCGTCGTCATTCTAGTAATAGTGTTGAAGTATGTACCTTCTGGCCAGTTCTCAAACACATGGTGAGCTATGTCCCCCGCGGAGTCGCTCGGGCTGAATAGGAACTCTTTTGTCTTACCGCTGACAAGAATGAGGCGTAAGTTTATCTGTAACAGAAAAAAAAATATATTTAAATTTTTGCTTTTAAAGTTTATGTGTATATTTTCGTCGAGAAGACATGGGGCATTCCACGTGGTCTCGTTCTGGGTCTGACGCTTTTGACTGGGTCCACGTTTTTTGTACGATTTACATAACTCTACAAAGTTCTAATTTTAAACAAATTGTTTTTTTTAACGATTTTAAAAATCTGAAAAATGTTGAAAAAGCTTTTTTTGGAAAATAGACATTTTTGGTAACTGAGTGGGTTGGAGATTCCTTCTATTTTTTTCGGCCATTTTTTTAGAGAAAAAAAAATGGAAAAATAGCAACTTTACGATGGGCAAGAATTAGAAAATTGTTGCATTTTTTTTTTAGCTTTTTTTTTCAGATTTTTCCAGTGTATATGGGGAATTCCAAGTCAATTCTTTTTTTTTTTTTTTTAATTAGAAAAAATATATATAAATTATTCTCGGCACACTCTCGAACTACGATGGAAATACTTGTGTAATTTTGTAGAAAAAATTTCAGAATTTTAAACCTGGTCGAAATTAATTTCAACCCAAAAGTTATGGAAAAAAATGATTTTAAAGGGTAAAACGAGTGATAAAAATCTGCCAAAAAATCCTTTTTTTTTTTTTACCAAAATATGACAAAAAAAAAGAAAAATCGTCAATTGAATCCGAGAGGGTCAGGCCGATGTTCAAGTGAATTGACTTGGAATACCCTAAATATATATTTTATTTCATAATAAACATTAAATAACAATTAATAAAAAAGAATAATTTGGCATTATTAAAGCAAAATCTCAACAATAATTTACAAAAATCAGTAAAAAATTCTCAAAAATTATGTGTTGCATACAATTTTCCTACGATTAATAATTGCAGAAATAAAAAAAAATAAAACACAACTATAATTTAAATTATTGAATAACTTTGAAAATTTCTATAAAACACCATTGGAATGTCTCCTAAATATCTTCCGCAATTTTTCGCAAACTCCAACTAGCTCTCTCTCTCTCTCTCTCTCTCTCTCTCTCACACGCCCATTTCTTGTACGTAACTTTAAATAGTTTAAACCCGGAATTCAGAAACTCTTCTAGTTCCGCATAAGCGTTGACTCAGGGTACCAAACTATAAACGTTTTATATAAATGCTTAAAGCTATTTCGAGAACGGTCCATTTACACGCTATTTCGAGGGCCGAGCTGGCGCACTACTCGCGGAATTACGACCGGTGCCCATATTATTCTGCAACTACTACTACTACAACATATATATAGAACCCTTTCTGTAGGGAAGTTCTGCGACCTCTTTGAGCGTAAAAGCAAAATATCCCGGCGAGATGGATCTCTGAACAGCAAAATCCAAAGCAATCGAATGTTCACTGAGTTGCAACTTTTTCTTTTTTTTTTTTTTTTTTTTTTTTTCTACAATGTTGTGTCTGCGTTTTATCGTGCTTTTTGTTAGTATCGATTGAAAAATTTATTTCGGCATGGACATTTAATAGAATAGATGAAATATATTGCCGATTGAGTTTGAAGTGAAAGAGCCGAACACCGAGACCGCAAAGAGATGAAAAAACATTGTGAAGCTTCGCATGGCAAAGCGGAAAACGAGAATACACGTTATTCACATCAAAGCGCCATCATCCTCGTGAGCTTGATTATTTATTCAATGCACTTTGAATAAATACATTGGTACACAAGAATATGTGAATTTACGTGCTATCCGTAGTTTATACATAACGTGTGTATATTATTGTATTGAAAATAATAAGCTGCGGAATGATAAAAAGGACAGCTATTTTTCATAGACTTTTGTTACTTTTTATTTATGAGTTTTTTTTTTTTTTCTGGCAGAGATTTTTCTCAATATTGCTGGGGAATTAAAATCTGTACTCTGTGGCCCGAAAAATATTTCTCACAAAATAGAGAATGCTGGCTGCAAAAATTTAATTTTATACTTTTAAACAAAAAAAGCACTGCAATTTTTTTTTTTAGCAAACAATGTCACCAAAATATTTTGTGAATCTATTCAATTTTCAGTGTTTAATACATACATTGTAATATTTGTGCCTAAAGCCAATGGACTAAAAAAAAAAAATGTACAGAACTTACGTTAATTTTGTTATTATTCGGAACCAAAAAAAAAGCTGCCTACCCTAATTCCGTGGCCTGAAAAATATTTTCAATTAAATAGAAAAAGCTGGCAGCAAAAATTTAATTTTATACTCTTAAACAAAAAAAGCACTGCAATTTTTTTTTTCTAGCAAACAATGTCACCAAAATATTTTGTGAATCTATTCAATTTTCAGTGTTTAATTCATACATTTTAACATTTGTGCCTAAAGCCAATCGACTAAAAAAAAATATACAGAACGTACGTTAATTTTGTTATTATTCGCAACCAAAAAAAAAAAAAAAAAAGACTGCCTACCGCAATCCTAACTCATCCATTTATTGATTCGGAGGTTCTGAACAAGTCCGGCATTGATGGATAGCCCATCGACAGATGTTTCTATGTCCAATTTCAATTTTTCTTTTCCACGGTGTTGTTGTTGTTGTTGTTGTTTTTTTTTTTTTTTTTTATTTTTATTATTATTTTGGTACATATTCGCGGCAGTCCGGATGAGCTATGATGGATATATACCGCGAATGTTTTCGAGCGTGAAGCTTCCACCAAGCTCGCGAAGCGACGCATCGCGGCGGCGGACCGAGAGAGAGAGAGAGAGTGAGGGAGAGAGTCTGCTCGAGTGATTCGGCAGCGTTTCCGCGAGCTAACGCGAATATACACGCGGAAGCTCTCGTTTATCCCGGTGAGTACCATCAGCTCGATTCCTGGATCCGAAAACGGTACATTCGCGGCAGCCAATAAACGTGTATGAACCGTAAGAATCGTCGTAGCGAAGGCTCTTTCATATATATATATATATATATATATAGAAGTATGACGTTGGTTGGCTGCACCTCTGAAGCTCGGTTATCGCCAATGTGGAACGTTATTTCCACTAGCACACACAACCAATAACTTAAAGGCGTGACTTTTAACGTTTGCCTGTGTGTCGTAAAGAGCGCAGCTGGGATACCTGAGAGAAAGAGCTTTTCTTCACCAACGGTGCTTGTTATCGCACCGGTTTCAACGTTCCTCTCTATGCCTTTGCAGTACACAAACTGGTTATAAACCAAAACTCACACTCTACTTACAAATTATGTATATCTTCGTAAATTACTGCGTGAACAAATTTTACAAAATTTACATGTGAGACGTTCAACATCAACTTGGGCACTTTTTTTTTACTCTCCCGGATCTGATATTCAAATTTCAGATTTTTTGATTCACTCATTTGTTCATTTGTTCATTTGTTCATTTGTTCATTTGTTCATTTGTTCATTTGTTCATTTGTTCATTTGTTCATTTGTTCATTTGTTCATTTGTTCATTTGTTCATTTGTTCATTTGTTCATTTGTTCATTTGTTCATTTGTTCATTTGTTCATTTGTTCATTTGTTCATTTGTTCATTTGTTCATTTGTTCATTTGTTCATTTGTTCATTTGTTCATTTGTTCATTTGTTCATTTGTTCATTTGTTCATTTGTTCATTTGTTCATTTGTTCATTTGTTCATTTGTTCATTTGTTCATTTGTTCATTTGTTCATTTGTTCATTTGTTCATTTGTTCATTTGTTCATTTGTTCATTTGTTCATTTGTTCATTTGTTCATTTGTTCATTTGTTCATTTGTTCATTTGTTCATTTGTTCATTTGTTCATTTGTTCATTTGTTCATTTGTTCATTTGTTCATTTGTTCATTTATTTATTTATTTATTTATTTATTTATTTATTTATTTATTTATTTATTTATTTATTTATTTATTTATTTATTTATTTATTTATTTATTTATTTATTTATTTATTTATTTATTTATTTATTTATTTATTTATTTATTTATTTATTTATTTATTTATTTATTTATTTATTTATTTATTTATTTATTTATTTATTTATTTATTTATTTATTTATTTATTTATTCAAAACCTTGTAAAAAAAGTATAGTTTTCGAGTAAAAAGGTTAACTCCAAAAAAAAAAATTGGTTTGGTTTTTTTTAAGTTTCATTTGTTTAATGTAGATATATATATATATATATTAGATATAATAATAGACTCTATAATAGATGTTCACTTTATCAACAACTGCACAGCCTGTAAAATTATCAAGCGGATAGTAAAATTTTTAAATCATAAATTAAAAATCATTGTATCCAGCAAAATCTGCGAAAATTTTTAACAAATTTACGTTTACAAATAATTTATAAAAACACTTTTTTTCTGTTCAATTATGCAAGTCATTAATCTTTAAGATTTTCAACAATTCAATCTATTTTCTATTTTCGTTTATAAAAAATGTAGTAATTCATAATTAAAAAAAAAATTCAGTGACATAAATTTTCATGACTTTTAACAGTTAAACCAATTTCTTTTTTGGAATACAAAAAGTCTAGTCATTTTTTTTTTTAATTTCAGAAACCCTCTAGGAGGACATAACAAAATTGCAGTGTAGATTTATTGGGTTGTTTCCAAGAAATATTATCTCAAAGTACGAAATTTACTTTATAATCAAAGTGTACTTGTGCATACATGCAGTCTGGCTGATGATTCTGAGTTTGCTAACTCGAAGTACGTTGGAAGTACACATACATATATATACATATATATATGTACCATCGAAGACCAGTGGCACGAAGTTCGGGTAACAGCATACGGGACGTCGTTTATATACTCAGTACTTCGTGTCAAAAGAGCTTCGCATCGATAGGTATATAAAGCATATAAACTCGGGATCGTTAGAGAAGTTTTATAATTGGAGTAGTACATACAGACGGTCACGTAGCTATATACATATATATTTATAGGTCTACGCCTCGTTACCAAATTCAGTGACGGCTTTTACGATCAATCGAGCAGCATGCCTGATGCAGTTTTCTCGAGAAAATTACATTGGTACACCAAGTGCATACATATTTATATACATATAATTTTACATATATAAAAATTCAGCGTCGAAGAAATCAATAATTTGATACAGTTCAATTTCACATTCTATTTATTTATTGAACAGGAAATAACACCTTTTTACTGAGGCAAAGAATGCAATTTCAATGAAAATATAAGTTACGAGAATTATTGATTATAAATAAAATACAAATTGGATTTAAAAAAGTAGAACGTTATAAATTGGGCTAGAATAAAATTGTGTATTTTTGGCAGAAAGATTATTTCCAAAAACGTCCACAGAAACGTCGTGTTAATTATTGTTGTTGTCATTCTTTGTTTAAACAAAATATCATTTATTTAGTTAAAAATAAATGTGCAATTTTCTTTTTGGAATAGATTTGATGGAATTTTAACAAAAATATATATTTTTTATTTTCTATCACAAAATAATGTAAATTTGTTGAATGAAAAAAAAAGGGTCACTTCTAATGTAATAAAAAATATATATTTGTAGACACCTAAATTTCAGAATAATTGTGGCACTTTTGAAAATTTAAAAAGGACAAAAAAATAAAATAAAGGTCTTAATTTGCAATGCAGTTTTTACTGTTTATTGTCATCTATGAATAGTTTGCTATTCCTAGTGCAGCTAATAAAAATAAGGAATCACCGATTTACTTCGTGTCAAATAGTAACAGACACTGTACGTGACATCACCGACTGGTACATCAAAGTCCAGATGTTCTCGAGATACCATATCAAGCAGCCAGTCGCGACGGGTTTCTATGAAAGGTACAGGTGTATACGACACACGTTACTGGCTTCTTATGACGCCAGAATTCTGGGTCACGTTTGCAGTAAGCATGCAGCTTGAGATGTCGTTTCAGTATACAACGACATAGCAAATCGCTCTATGCTCTGATTTAAAAATCTTGGCAGAATTGTTACGATTAATAAATCTTGGAAAATCATCATTTTTATATCGTGGCTCAATCTATGAAATTTTAAACTGAGTAAAAGTGTCTGAAATAGCCAAATGAAATTATCTCAACTGACCAAATGAAATTATGTTCAGACAACCAAATTTAGTTGACCCAAAAAAAAATTAATTGGGCAACACTGCTTTTTATTACACTATTAAAAAAAAATGCAATCATCGGTAATGTAAACTGACAAAAAAATAAGAGTACATCGGTTGTTATAAGAATTGAATGTATTCAATACTAAATTTTAAAGCAATCGTATTAAATTAATTTTAAAACTATTTTTATGCAGTAATTAATGCACATTCTTATTTTAATGTATTTTATCTTAAAATTGTGTAAGTCGAGCAAGTGAACGAAAATTTCTAATGAAAGTCAAAGAAAATTTTCAGAAGTTCAATGAAAGTTTAATGAAAAAGTAGAACCTGGGAGATTGCTTCCTCATTATTTAGCATCTTTGACAAAGCTACCCCTCTAAGAGAAAGTGTGTGCTGATCAATTTTGGCTTTCTCGTAGAGTAAGCTTTGCCAAAGACACAAAATAATGAGGAAACAATTTGCAAGATTCTAATTTGCAGGCTTGTTTATATACTAAATACATCAGTTGTACTTGAAATAAAATCAAAAAGGTCTTCTTCGATGAAAATGAGAGTTTTCAAAAATGATTTAACGAATTCTTACAAAATCTACTATTTAAACCAGAATTTTTTTAAATACATATTTCATTTAAAACCATTTTATAAAAAAAAAACTAAATTCTTGTAAAATAAAAAATACTCTATCGATTCTCGCCAAATTTAGCACCAATCACGATTTAATATTAATCCATTTGTCTACAAAATTTCAACCTGATATTTCGTGATTTACAAAAGTTTCAACTTAAATAGAATAAAAAAAAAAAGATTTCGAAATGCCATTAAAATTTGAATATCTCAAACAATTTTCGCCAAATTTAATTACAACTATTGATAGCCCACTTGCGTATCGAATTTATACAAGATTCATGAAAAGTACTTTCTCAGTGTCCTGAAATGAAATCTCGAAAGAAAAAAAATGTTACGCAACCAATTGGAAAAGTTTAATGAAATTTTCAGAGTCAACAAAATTCGTTTCGTTTAATGTAAAGTTGTTTGATTTAATCTTATAAATTTTCTATGTATCCAAAGTACAAAGTGTACACTGTGTAAAGGCTGTGTTCATGAATACGAACAGGAGGCCAAAGCATCGGAGCAAACCACGACCGAGCTACACAGAATGTTTTGGTACAGCATCGAAGTAACACGTTTATACACCACGAGAGCAGGGTGAAGAGATGCTCCAAAAGAGGGAGAGAGAGAGAGAGAGAGAGTGAGTGAGAGGTATGTATGCGTCAATTACGTGAGGTCTGCTCATAATTTGTGTCTACTCGCCAACGCTAAATTACTCACCGTATCAAAGCGATAACCACCGATAAGGTCATCAGCGTGGTTTAGCTGCTGCTAGTGCAGCGAACTAATAACTGAATAATCTATGGGAACCAATGGCGTTCCTCTCCTGTTCCAGTACTCGTCTTTTTTTATTTTTAAATACACAAAAAAAAATTGATAGGAAAAAAATTAATGAAATATGTCATTTTAATTGTAATTCACATATATATTGTTTGGTTGCAAAAGAAAATTAAAATTTGAAATGCATATTACAAATATAAAAAAAAATATATTTTTTCACCTAAAGATAAAGTCTAATCAAATCATTTGAATTGAATCAAACATAATTAAAAAATAAAATGAAGCAATTTTATTTCAATTGAATAGGATTTATTTGATTTAACTAAAATCCTGGTAGGTGAGTATTTCAAATTTAAAAAATGTGATGATTAGCCTAACAGGATTTTAGTTGAGTCAGATAAATGCTATTTGATTGAAATAAAAATGTGTTCGATTTTTTTTTATCGCATTTGATTTATTCTATTATATTTTTACATTTTTTTTTTTTTTTCATGGGATGTAAATAAATATTTTCAGCTGCTTACTTAATCGACTTAATAATAAATAGTTGGCTGTGAAAGTTACTTCAATAAATTCATTGTTTTTGTGGAGTCAATTTATAACGTTTTTTTTTTTTTTTTTTTTTTTTTTTTTTTTTTTCATTAATGGATATAGAATGTAAAAGAATTCCACGAGAACTTTAGTGTGATATTCTTAGATACACGGAAGTAAGAGGATTCAGGCTTCAGTTTCTACTATATGGCAAAACTAATGTTATGCATATCAACACTCCGAGCACCTTGGACGTCTATTATTTTAGGACCTTCGAGCTAGTGAAGCGTAATGGCATATCCTAAGCCCTAGAGTATACCAAGTGGAGTAGCAAAGAGGATACACGTGCTTCGAATTACATATCTACACCGAAACGCTAACTCTACCCTAATTCGGACTTGGAAAATAAATGCGCTGGTTTGAAACTCAATGCACGTAAATAACTCCATCGCGCTAATATTTCTGACACGTCATAATTAATCTTCGTTTATTTAGTTTCTACCAAATTACAGAGTCACCAAAAACAAGTCAAAGTCTAAAAACTTGAAGATCTACATTTTTTTTTTTTAATTTGGTAAAATATTTTTCTCAACGACAAATAAATGTTTATCGCTTCACTAATATTACAGAATTCTTGCATTTTTTTCGTTGATTAGAAAATATTTGTACGAATGTTTAAAAAATAATTCTGAAGAGAAAGTACGTTTCGGAAAAGCGACTTTTAAAACTATTTCCAAAAACACACATCAAGTGCATATAATTCATTAATTCATCCTGAATTCCAATGAATCATTTGACTTATCACTAATATTTTATTTTATCAAAATTTCTTCGTGTCACAAAATAAATTTAACATTTTTTATTTTCTTTTCATCTCGACGAATATTAGTTTCTCTTGACTAAAACTCATCGCGAGCGAAGGAGATACGAGTGGTAAACACGTAAATTGCTGCCACGTCCAATTTCGCAAATATTTTGCGTGCTGCTATTAAAAAAAAAATTGTTGAGAATGGTTATTATATATTAAAGGTGTGCAAGAGTCGGAGACTGGCTAAGGCGATAATGTACCGAAGCGAAGAAAGCTGGATTCGGTGGCTGTTTCTCTTGTCACGACAATGGCTCAATCAATTCGCTATGTAGAACGTAACGATCGCCACGTACGTATAGCCACGAGGCCGCTCCAATTATTTCCATAGCCGCGTGCTCGCCGCAAATGCCTCCAAAGCGTGTATCCCTCGTGCAAAGCGCAGCTGTTTTATATATATATATACATTAGCTCTTTAATAGTCGGTATATGCACCACTGTCTACGGTATTACGCGTGTGCACTATAGCCACAGGTTCAGGGATTTTACCCGAGGTTGATTTAATAAGAGGGAAAATACGTAAGAACGAAAGCCAAACGAGAGCAAAAGACTTGGTTAGCACGGTGAAATAGAAATTTATATTTTTATAAATTTTTTTTTTCTTATTTAATTTATAATCTAAGGATTGGCGGAAGGATATGTTTTTGAGTATTTTAGGAACTGTATTTACAGCAATTTTTATTTCAATATATTTAGTAATTCTAAACTTATGAGATTTTATTTTTATTTATTTATTTTTATTTATTTATTTTTTCTTATTTAATGTGTTGTTTAAGGATTAGTGGAATCTTGAGTACTTTAGGAACTGTGTTTATAGCAATTTTTATTGAAAAATATTTAATGATTCTAAACTTATAAGATACAAGACGAAAGAGTGAAACTGAACGAGAAAAAGTTTTGGTTAACTCGATGAAACATAAATTAATATTTTTACTAATTTAAAAAAAAAAATATTTTAGTTGATTATTTTTTTTTTAATTAGTAAAAATATTCATTTCTTTTTCATCGTGTTAATCAACTTTTTTTTCTCGTTCAGCTTAGTGTCTTCGTCTTATGAATATTAGTAAAAAAAATTTGTATGATTATTTTTTTTTTTTAATTAGTAAAAATATTCATTCATAAACTGGTACATTAAATTTAATTGATAAGTGCAAAGCAAAATTACAAGTATATCATACGAAAATGATGAAAATTTGTAAATTTTATACAGCATCGCTGTAATTTTACAACTAACGTGTATCGTCTATTTTAATTATGCAACATTATGAATAAAAACATCTAAAATTGGTACAGTCACTTTTTAAAACATTTTTAATACTATTAAGAATTTTTGAAAAACTATGTTTACATCGAATGTTCATTAAAAAAAATATTTAAAAAATCTGTAACTCATAAGATAGAAAATGTTCATAAAAAGAATGATCTTCGCATGGAGAATTCAGAATCGCAGTTGGTGGTTTCATCCGAGGTTGGGAAAAAAATAGGGAAAGAACGAGAGCGAACGAGGAAAAGACTTGGTTAACTCGGTGAAATAGAAATGAATATTCCCGACCGCTCGTTTGATCCCTTTCTCCATCAACGGCGGGGGGAAAAAGGATTACGTGGAGAACACCGAGAATACCATAATCCTGTAATTGGTCGCGACCTAGCTCTTGTCGTGGACGTTTCCCCACAGTGAGAATTACGCAATTCTGGTCAATCTTCGGGCGCAGACGCTTTCAACCAGGAGCAATGAAGTTAAAGAGGAGATTGATTGAGCTGATAGTCATCGTGTCTCAATTCATTCAACGCGTCAGTTCAATGTTAAAAAATAAAAGAAATTAAACTTGAGCCTCGTTTTTTAATGAACAAAAAAAGCTTCCCTGTAAAAAAAAAAATAGTTCATTTTTAGGACATAAATAAATGAAAATATTCTTTAATAAAATTTACAAATTTTTACTCGACTCCGGTTCGAAGAATTTACAAAATGTTAAATGGCAGTGAGGAAATATTTTTTTAAATAGATAATTTAATATTATTTATCGCTTCACGATAAATGTAATTTATCTTTGATTTGTAATTTTTCTTCACATTTGATATTCCAAATAAAATGGTGAAAAATTTGCAATAATTTTTTTAAAGCCTACATATTTCAATTATAATGTTTGATAAGAATTGTCTTTACGATTGCAGGATTTCCTGCATTTTTCCTTTTTTGCACTTTCTTATCGTCGACTCAGGATTTCTTTGATTCACAACAGCAGAATTCCTCTATAATCCTGGAGTGGACGGGTCGTCCTTTTAAACAGGACGACATCTTTCCAGCTAGGTTTTATATACGTATATATATATATAGAAAAATATATAATATATCCATGTATGCCGTAGCCCAGAGGATGTGTACGTTCGATTGTACGGCGGCGTGGAATATAAATCGGTAAATCCGCGCTAACGTATTCACGAAAACAAATTGTCTGCCGGGAGTCGTATACACAGACACACAGACAGAGAGACCTGGCTTCAGGGTAGAAATTCTCCAGAGCTGGTATTTTCGTTGGCGATCGGGCATGGGAAGTAATAAATAACGATTAGCATATTTTCTGTTATCAATTGGGAGTCGTGGAGTCATACGGTATATATCGTGAAATTGTTTTTACCTGCGGAAATTTTGGAAAATAAAAGTGGTGATAAATTTCTTTTATAATATGCAATTTCCGGTGTTTCAAATATTGCCGAAAACATTAATAATGAAAAAAAAAAAGAATTGTAATTAAAATTAGGTGATTTAAAAAAAAATGATTTAAAAAAAAAACGAAATATAAAAATTTACTTAATTTGAGGAAAAATCGAGTATTTTTATCATCACAAAACTGAATGGAAAATTTACATTTTTCGATTGAATACAAAAAAATAGTTAGATGATGTTTAAAAACAGAGCTGAATTGTGTGTCATAGGAGATAATTGGAGATCGTGCATATCTAGCGAGCGAATAAAACGAGCCTATTTAGTCACGATTAGTCATAGTTTCATCTGTTCATTTTTCGAATCACCAAACAAAGTCCAAGGATACAAGTATAAATCGCTTTTGCGGCTGTATATGGACAGCACTCTTTAAGACAGAATATATTTCTATCGGCGAGGTGAACGCCGACGCATCCGCAAAAGTGCGCAGCCAGTATCGAATTTCTTTGGTTTTGCTGCTCGGGTCAAAGATAGGCGAAGGGGTAAGAGGACTTGGTCAGCAGAGCAATATACATTAGTGAAGCTAGAGCGGAAATGGTTTCACCTTGACTCGTCGGTATATTATGTAACTCGTGTATATATATGTGAGTATAGAAGTCGAAATTTTTTTTGTACAGTTAAATGGCTCGATTTTATTAAATGCAATTTTTCCATGTAATCGGTGAATTTTTTTTTTTATTTGTAGTGCTTTTAAGGAGGTTGAAATTTTGTCTTAGATAACCGTTTTTTTTATAAAGTTAAAAAACATGATTTTACGTTAATTCAAATGTCATGGACACGATGTGGTCTAAAAGTTTCTACGATACAGCGAATTAAAGAAAAAAGTATAAGCTATCAAATGCTTTCATCCAGAGAACCACCCGTTGTGTAGAAAAAATGTTACACAAATCCAAATGGAAAGTCAGATTTCTTAAGTGTTAAGGTAGTCGTTTCGATACCTGGAAAAAACATTGGGTACATTGAAGGTGTTGCAAAGATTGATTTTCCATAGTAATAATATTAAAATTTTGTTAGAAAATTAATGAAAAAAAATGTATTGTTCAACAAATTACCCGGCAACCCAACTTTTTTTTTAAATAAAAATGTTTCGTTAATCTTTCTGGATACGTATGAATTTTTTCCGAATTTTGTCTACTTTCTTGAAATCGATAGAAAAAATCAGCAATTTCAACAAAAAAATAAACAAAATTTAAAAAAAATTCATACGTATTCAGAGAAATTAATGAATCATTTTAATTAAAAAAAAAAAAACGTTGGGTCGCCGATTAATTTATGAAACAATTCATTTTTTCGTTAGTTTGTTGATAACATTTTGATATTATTATTATGGAAAATCAATCTTTGCAATACCCTTCATGTGACTAATTTCTTTTTCAGATTTTTATCTCATTAAGAAGCGTTCGAAATTTTTTTATTTTCTCTTAAAAATACACGCTTGGAAAATATCGTTGCGCCATCTCTAAACAAATTCGTAAGTTGCACTTGAACCAGGCTCAATGTCATGGCACAAACTATGGTTTTATAATATAAAAGGTTAAACATATTTTTTTTTTTTTTTTTTTTTTTCTTTTTAAGACTGACTAATGTATATGTATATGTATTATGAATATTATATATATACACTCTATATATATATATATATATATATATATATATAAGAACATTGAATAAGTATCTGCACTGTGCTGGTGCATCAGTGAATTGCAACTGTGTAAGCGGAGGGAGTGGTGGCCTGGGATCATGTGGAGCTAACCGGGTCAATGGGTCATTCGCGCGCACGGCGTGCGCGAGTTTTCCCCTAACGCGCATCCCTGCGTTTCGCGGTTTGTTCCCGCGTCGTCCACGCTGTGACGTCGTACGTACATCTTTACACACATCTCGCAGAAAAAGAATTTACAAAGTTGTTAACAAAAATCAACAAATTATGGAAAAATCGATGCATTTGTTAGAAATTTCCAGGTTTGCGATGTGCGGCAATTTTTGATTTCACTAAAAATTGTTTTTTTTTTTTTGCAGGTCAACAAATTATTAGTCTTAATATTTTTGGTTTTTATATTGGACAAAATTTAGATGATGTACTTTACTTCTCGAGCTTCTGTAATTAATATTAATTTTTAAAAAATATTTAATATAAATTATAATTAATATTATTAATGTTTATTAATTTGAAGAATTTACATGTGTTCAATATAAAGCATGAGTATTTGTCAAATATTAGAAAAATTTACATTTTTTTTTCGCAATAATAATGAAATGGTTTTTTTATTTTTTTTATTCGCTAAATTATTAATGTAAATTTTTTTTTTCACGAATCCAGATAAGTATAGAAAAAAATTGACAATATCGTTTCTTGTGCTTAAAAGTTTCTAATTTTTTTTTTTGCTTCGTTCCATGTCTTTTAAAGAGAATTTATATTTATCTCGATAAAACTGTATGTTTCCTAATGTCACATGAAATTTATAAAAGAGGATGAATATACAGGATCGTAATAAAATTTAATTGACTAATTGTATTTAATACCATTCGGATAAAAATAAATTATGGCTGTATATAGAAAATGCGAGATACATATAAAAGTCGGAGAAAGTGTAATTTGCAATTTCATATTTAATCAACAACCTGATGATATAATGGATTCATATTTATTTGAATATTATTAAATTCAAAGAATTAATTAATTTTAATACGATCACGTATATCTCACTCTGTAAATTTCAGCTTAAATCATTATCTTTCCCAGGAAAATATCGCAAAAAAAGAAAACGAGTTTTTCGGAAACAAAAATCCTTTCTCCGCAAAATTTTTTCTTTTTTTAATTTACACTTTTGTGCATAAGAAACAATATTTATTTATTTATTTATTTTCTACGATCACCAATATTCACAAAAAAAAAAATCATTATAAATTCATATTAATTCGAAAAAAAATGTCTACGTGTAAAAAAATTCATAGATCTGTAAAATTTTCAGGCAAATTAAAGGTTCTCTTGTCCGATTTAGGTCGATAATTGGCGGAATGACCTACATGACTAAATATATGGAAGTTTAGCTTTTATCGATATTATTCTCAAGAGAGCTTGTTATACAGAAGCACCGAGGCTCTTTCGTTGATGACTTGTGTCAGTATATACAGAGACACATAGCTACAGGGCAATGAAAGACGAAACGGAAGATAATGTATATTGGAGAATTTATATATGCAGCTGTATATTATATACCTGTATAAAATATGATGACAAGAATTAGTGACAGGAGAGCCTTGTGTAATACGATGTAAAGAGAACTCGGCGCTCTGCAGAAACTGGCTAAGAGTTGCGACGATATACATATATATATATATACAGCATATAGTATATATATATTATATATATATATATATATATATATCTATAAGAGTAGCTTCGATCGAGCGACGCGGTTCGCGCTCGCTGGGCGCGGAGTTGACGTTGAAAAAAAAAAAGGCCTCGACCCTGAAGAGAAAGAGCCAGGCAATCGTGGGCGTGGAGAATCTACCGGGTGTCCTACAGACAAAGACAGCTGCGATAGATCGATCGTTGTGTTCAAGCTGTTATATTAATTCCTGTCCTTATCGTTTGCTTTACTTCGCTAGCCGGATGAAATATAACAACATTTAATGTTATTATATTTCTAGATATACAAAAATACAGTAAATATTAATTAGAGAAATATTTAGAGACACAATATTTCGTGAATTCGAAAGATCGAATTTTGTTTATGTTTTTTAAATTTTTTTTTATTGTGGAATAAAATATTATGGAATTAATGTTCATATTAGATTTAATTTTTAGTACACGATATTTATTAATTTATTCAGTAAATAATTAGATATGAACTTTTTTTTAAAGTAAAAAAAATATATATATGAATATTTTATTGAAATAAAAGAAACATTTCCGTGAAAATTAATTAAGAAGATTTCTTCCGCATTATTTTTCCATTTCTGGTATTTCTTTAAAGAATCTACAAAAAAAAAATTGTCTTTTAATGAAATTTTAAACAAATGTTACAGCATTTCAATTAGAAAGTCTCAACAATAAAGTTAATTAATGCCGCTTTTTTGTTCTTCCATTTATTCCGTCTGGAATGGCGAGACCGAGATGCAGATGGTATTTCAATTGAATGCAGAAGGAAGCCAGAGTAACCCGATGACAAACAGAACTAGAGCTACACTCAGTTGTAAAATATAGCATAACGACACTCCGGCGTGACAGGGTTTGTGTGCCTGATGGCGTCGGCGGTGTGTACACTACCACCACCGCTGCCTCCTGAAATATTTTCCAAGATGGGTCAACGAGATACGAGGAATTATTCACGGAACTAGAGAGAGAGAGAGAGAGAGAGAGAGAGAGAGGAGCTGCAAAAGGGAGGCCAAGCATACGGAGAGGAAGAGTAAGGGCGTTGTGCGCGCGTGAGCTGTTCGTCGCAGACCATCGGCGGATGCCCGAGATAACAACCCACTGCGGTTATAACCACCACCACTTCTTCGTATAGAAACTACTTTGGATGACACGGGACTGCTGAAATGAAGAGCAGAGACGACGTCACAGTAGAAAGTATGCAATAATGTGCACGTGCTTTTTTTTTTACACTGAAAAAAAATTATACTGCAAAAAAAAAATAATAATAATGCGCACTTCTCGCACTGGTGCGATAAATTTGTATAGGAAACTCGTGAGAGAAATTTTTTCTGATCTCGTGTGATTGCAACTCTCGTCAACAAAAAGTATGATCGCACTCGTATCGTAATGTACTATTATGCCACGCGGTGCGAGAAGTGCCTACTTCTCGCACGCTGATGTATGCTTCGTGCCTACTTCTCGCACTCGTGTGATTGCAACTCTCGTCAACAAAAAGTATGATCGCACTCGTATCGTAATGTACTATTATGCCACGCGGTGCGAGAAGTGCCTACTTCTCGCACGCTGATGTATGCTTCGTGTCTACTTCTCGCACGCTTCGTATGCTTTGTGTCTACTTCTCGGACGCTTCGTATGCTTCGTGCCTACTTCTCGCACTCGTATCGTAATATACTATTATGCCACGCGGTGCGAGAAGTGCCTACTTCTCGCACGCTGATGTATGCTTCGTGCCTACTTCTCGCACTCGTGTGATTGCGACACTCGCCAAGAAAAAATTTGAAAAAATAGAAACAATTGTATTTTTCTGTTAAATTTTTTATATAAGACAAGGATATCTGAATTTGGGAAATATTTATTTGTAGGATTAAAAAGTGACATAAAAAAATGGTGAAATCAGAGTAATAATTTTTTATTTACGCGAAAAAAAAAATTCATAAAACAAATATAAAATATTCCTTGTAGATTTCATTGTAAAACTACTAATTGAGCAAAAAAAAAAAATGTATCAAACAAGAAAAGAAAGTGAATATTTGTGGACATTTGCTGAGATTGCTAATCTCTGCAGGGAATTCAAAAGACTTGTTTGTGGCTTGCGTTGTCATCACAGCCAAGAGTAATGTTGTACAAATGCTTGAAAAAAAAAAAAAAAAAAACGGCAGAGGGCGTACGAGCTGTTCGTGTATTACGGGAAATGAAGAAACTAGCACGAAACCCCTTTTGATAGTTCCCTTTCGTCCCACATCGGCATCGCCGAGGGTCTTCTCCTGAAAAGCATCCGCACAAGGGCATTTTATCGTTGCCCACGAGTATATACAGATCCACAGAGTGGAAGCATGGAATACACGTATACAAACGTAACAAAGATTCCCTCTGAGTCAGAAGCAGCAGCAGCAGCAGCAGCAGCAGCAGCACTTGCGGCGTCATGACTTTACGACACTATACATAGAGCGCGCTCCTGCGATTCCACTCAGGTCGGGGGGGCTCTCTGTCGGACTTTATCTCCGCGAAATCTTTGTTTGCGGTAAGCAGACTCCACTTGCGACAAAGAAGAATTTATATAGCGGCGAAAAGACTTGAGAAGAGTGGCGAAAAGAAAAGCGTAAAAAAGTAGGTGTTTATTAAATAATAATAATAAATAAAAGAAAAAGTCAGATATTTATGGCATTTGTATATTGTTTAATATTTAGAAGAGAAATTTGTATTACATTCTGTGATATTTACTTCTTTTTTTTTTTTCAATTTCGAGAGCCACTATTTTATTTTTCCTAATTGTAAAAAAAAAGTGGGTTTGTAAAATATCCAGAGTGCATTTTTTTTTTAGGAAACAGGTGCTAATTTTTTTAGTGGCATTTATAAGAGGCTTGTTTTGTTAATTTGATACAGTTTTTTTTTTTGGATTTTGAGTGAGTTTACAAATATCTTTTTAAAGTTACAAAATTAAAATGTGATAAACTTGCGAATTTTTATGAATATTTAATTTATTGGAAATGATGGAAAAAAAAATATATCATTTTTCGAAATTTTCCACAAAGTAAACATTTTTGTTTTAGAAAAAATATATTATTTTTGTAGTAACATTAATAGGACGAAGTTTGATTTATTAATTAGACACTTTTTTTGTGTGTTTTTTTTTTGATGACTTGTTTTTGTTAAACTTGAAGAGTGGCAAAAAGATTTAGAAAATTTGACGAGATTACGAATATTTCCATGCAAAATAAAAAGTGAAAAAATAAGAACTAATCGTGCCAATTTTTATTAATATTTATTTCAGTAGAATTGACAATAAAAATTTGTTAAACATCGTCTCTTCAGTTAAAAAAGTCAACAAAAAAAATTACTTTTAAAAACTGTCACGCATCGAACAATTTTGTTTAGAAAACAAAAACACTAGTTTTCGTGCCAACAAAAAGAAGACTTATTTTTATCAATTTGACACATTTTTTGCATTCCACAATTTGTTTTAGCTGAATCGAAACTGACAAACAAAAAAAATTCAGTCAACCTAAAAATAAATCCCAAGTGACAAATATTTATTTGTAAAAATAAAAAGAACTCTCTCTCTCTCTCTCTCTCAAAAAAAAAAAATTTTAAATAAATTATTCTCATGCTTTATATTATATAACTAGAAATAGACGAGACAAAATAAAATTAACAAAAAAAGATTTTATCATCTCCACAGATCCAATCTAAAAACTGCAAAGACTTCAGTGTAATTATGATTATATTGCGAGTGAGTGAATTAACCCCGGTCTCCTCAATAGAGAAGAGCCGAAGAAGAAACCGACGGGAATGCATAGTATCGAGAGACGAGGTCAGGATCTGCCGTGCGACTGGACTGAAACTGCGCCGGATGAGCAGCAGAATGGAACGAGAGAGGTTGGCGCGCGCGGCAAATGCCGCTCGGTGTCGTCAGTATAGTGAAGAGAACAGAGCGAAAGCATATATATATATATATATATATATATACACATGAAGGCAACGACTTAGCCGACTTCTCTACTCTCGTTCGCCAAGGAGCCAAACGTTAGAGAGGACGTAAAGAAATGAAATAAATAAAGAAAATAAGAGATACAATGGGTCGGGTTCCGAACGAGAGAGTCGCTCGTCGTGGGGTTAGTGTTCGCTTCCAAGGCTTTCCATCTCTCTCTCTTTCTCTCGGCAGCGAGACTGAAAACATGCGAGGGAATATGCCCCGCGCGCGGTACAAAAAGAGCAAAATAAAGTGACGGACGCGCGAGCTCGACGTACCGACTCTCTTCGTGAATGTAAGATGCCCGATGAAGAGCGAGAGTCGGGTTTTCTCGCTCGGGCGACGAGCCCCGGCTATTATGCCGGACGCGCCGCTATAATACACGAGAACGTAGCGGCGCGGCGGTTCTCGAATCTTGATATTCTTCCCCGAGCCGAGAGATCGCCGCAGTTTGCCTGTTATTCTTCGTCCTCTTCTTCGTCTTCTTCTTCGACGATCACTTACTCTTCTACGCCCACGCGATCAGTGAATCCAAACCCAAGAGGTTACTATACTTTCTTGAAGAGTCATCCGGCTGCGCACTTTCTCTTATATTCACACGCATTAATGTTGCTATTGTTACCGTCAGCAATAGAGAATAACAAAATATGCAGATTTTTTTTTTCTCGAAATCTTCCGCAAGTGAAATTTATTACAGAATTTATGTTAGTTTTTGAAAGTATTTTTTTATCTTTTAATTTGGCAAATAAAATTTTGTAAAAGAGATAACTTTCTTTTGGTTATTTTCAATTGGTCAATTAAAATATCGTAAATTCGGTACATTTTAGTTTTGTTAAATTACACAGATCTTTATTTTTTTTGTTTGTTAATTGATCGTTTTTGAAAATTCTTTTTTCTCTTTTAATTTAGCAAATAAAATTTTGTAAAAGAGATAACTTTTTTTTGGTTATTTTCAATTAGTCAATCAAAATATCGTAAATTCGGTACATTTTATTTTTGTTAAATTACACAGATCTTCATTTTTTTTTTTTGTTAATTGTTCGTTTTTGAAAATTCTTTTTTCTCTTTTAATTCAGCAAATAAAATTTTGTAAAAAAGATAACTTTTTTGTTGTTGTTATTTCCGATTAGTCAATTAAAATATCGTAAACCCGGTAAATTTTATTTTTGTTAAATTTCGCAGATCTTTCTCTCTTTTTTTTTTTTTGTAAATTCGCGAAATTTGCCAAATCTTTTTGTTAGGCATTTATTCCATTTGTTTATTTATGCGTTCGAGTGAAATTGTAAATTAAAATAAATTTTTATGTCAACTATAGTTAATTACATTTTTAATGAACGTTTTTTTCCATAAACAATATTTTTATAATGATCCTCTATATTTTTTTGTCCAACTTGGTTTATATGACCAAATTATGAAATAAAAATTTCCACATATTACACAGCTTAAGAATTCCGCCCCAAAAAAAAATGCCTTACCGTTTAATCCAACCTAAAGTCAAATGAAAAAAAGGAGAACCAAAAAGCAAAAAGTGACTCAACTGACCCCGGTCATCTATACACAGTCCGATCTTTCTTAGTTTTCTTGCTCTTTTCTTATTCCTCATCCTCTGCCCCGTCTTTCTACAACGTTCAACCTGTTCTCTATCTCCTTTAACATTTTTTTCTCCCCCTCCTTTTTCTTCTATCCTTTCTTGCTACATTTTCTCGGCATCCTCAGCGAGTCTCCTCTCACCTGTTCAAACGCCCTTCTTTTACAATCGATTTCTACATTCAAAGCCATTTTTTCTTTTTCTTCACTGACCTTTGAGTCAAGATTCTATGTATGCATATAACGGTTGACGTCTATTATTGTATAAATGATAAAAGGAAAATTGGCTCGGTTCCGGTGTAGAAGCATTTTTCGGATTATTTGTTTTGCATGGACGCTGTTGAAGATGCGCACAAGAAATAAAATAACATCCGGTAGACCAGACGTTTCGAAGATGAAAGCGAGGATTTTCTTTGAAATGGACTTGTGTCTCGATTTTATATACGTGCCGACCCTGATTACCCCCCGGGATTGTATGACCAGCTTGCCGGACGTACTATTCAACTTTACAGAGGCTTTGTCGATACCTTTAAAAGGTCTGCGTACCAAAAGGTAAGAAAATCACTGTCCTTTTGCTTTTCCATTGTGTGAGATTTTTGATGACCTTGACAGCAAGTTTCGAATTTTTATACAATGACGCATTTATTCTGAACAAGCGTTCAGGCCTTAAGGCCGAACAGGGCAATGGTGTGAATAATTTAAGCAAAAAAAAATCTGACCTTAAGTTTAAGAAACAATACATTTTAAATATTTGGTAAATTCCGATATAAAAAAAAATTGTTGGCTGTTTTATGTAAAAACAAAAAATTTAATTTTTTGTTTTTACATAAATTAATATATTAAATTTAATATACATATAGGTAGTAAAATTAAAATAATGTTTACCAAATATATTGAAACTTAGAAAGTTGGAAATTTATAAAAATGCACATATTTGAAAAAAAAGACTGCACATTTAAAAAAATAAAATGAATGGTTTGAGACACATTTTTTAAAATAAATAAAAAATTGGTTGTCTAAAAGTGACGATTCGCAAATATTTTCATGCAGAAAAGTGACAATCAGTAGAATTATTTTTTCTTTTTCCAACAGGAGGTCTCGGACTTTAAAAGCTTAAAAAGAAAAAGAGACTTATTTGAAATATTTCGATTATCTACTCCTGAAATGCTCCAAAAATAAATAGGATAAATAAAAATTGCAGATAATTCAATTTTTTCTTTTTACATATATTAATATATAAAATTTAATATACATATAGGTAGTAAAATGAAAATAATATTTACCAAATATATTGAAACTTAGAAAGTTAGAAATTTACAAAAATGCACATATTCGAAAAAAAAGACTCCGCATTAAAACAAAAAAATGAATGGCTCGAAACCCATTTATTTAAATAAATAAAAAATTGATTTCCCAAAAGTGACGTTTCGCAAATATTTTAATGCATAAAAGTGACAATTCGTTGAATTCCTTTTACCTTCTTCCAACAGCAAGCCTCGGACTTTAAAGGTTTAAAAAAAGAGGCTCATTTGAAGAATTAAAAAAATGTCGATTATCTACACCAGAAATGAAAAAAGGTAAAATAAAAAAATATATTGAAGACAGATGTTCTAAAAGCTAAGCTGAATGCATCATACATGTCTAGTACAGTCTGTGCTCGGTTCGTTAACCGGCTGAACGCGCCTCTCGACACGGAATTCCCTGGCCGATGACGCAATACAGAAACGCTCGGGCGAGAAGCGCAAGTCCGAGTCACTATTAACACAAGTCATTTTCGGTCTGGTAATTACTTCAATTACTCGTCGACCTTAAGGTTAAATACTAATACTTAGCCATCATCCGGCGTTGTTGACGTCTCTCAAACGTCTCTTTTCTCGTTATTTTATTCTCGATACAGGAAGCAAACGCACACAGTATCGTTTACATATTTATTTATTACATATAATTAATAATGATGATGACACTGCCTTGCCATTCCAGCACAAATGCTATTTTTAGCTTAAAAAAATTATTTATTCATGTTTCAGAATTGCATTGTCCTTCAAAACAGGAAAATTGTAATATTAAATTAAAAGAAAACGCTACTGTAAAATTAAATTCAATTGCAGCGAATTTATTTCACTGAATCCAGTTGAGAATGGAGCAAAGATTTTACGTTACACGTGGATGAGAATTACTCACAGTGACTTTGACCCGAAAATAGCAGCTAAATTTTCAGCAAAAGCCCCTTTGAACAATAGTTCCAGCAAGGGCAGAGAGCTGACGCCTCTTCACACAGTGTCTTAATGTAACGTAGCCACACTGGCAACTTTCGGAAATTCGGAAGAAAATGACAATTCCAACTAGACCTTGAGGGATAAGAGAATACGGAGCGAGGTTAAGCTGGCGTGTGTTACGAATGTAGTGCTAACATCGGCAACATTACTATATAACCATTGCAGAATGACATAGTGGGAAAGAAAGGGGGGCAAAATCCCTCGAAGAGTAATGTTGCATGTATACTCGTGAATACGATCGCGACTATTTTTGGCAAGTTTCCAAACGTTTCGGAGACCTGAATCTCGGCAACAGAAGTGTCAGCATGATTTTTTCTTTTTTTTTCATTTTATTTCTCAGTACATAGAGCGAATGAATTGATAAAATTTATATTTGAGGATTTAAGAATGTTTAAAATTCTTCTGTCTTATTTTTTTGTGATCCAATAAACGAAATATATATACTCTGGTTTTTTTTTTTAAATTTAAATTCAACGTAATTGGAATAAAAAAAAAGTACATACTGCAAAAATTTCACGAGATTTATATTTGTAATTTTATGAATTTAAAAAATGCTTCTGCTTCCTTTTTTGGCGCTGTGTATATTTATGCCCAGAAAAATAAATGTAGGATTTCTTTTAAAATTTGAGTTAAATATTATTTACATTTTTTTTTTGTAATATTCAAGTTTTTGTTTTTTAGTTTAGCACTTTAGCAGACGAATATAGGGAATTTGAAATTTAACATCAAAATATATAATATGTCTGATTAAATTTTTCTGAGTAAATTCTTTTTTTGGAAAAAAAAAAAACTTTTATAAATGAGAGCTGTTTCGTCCGCACATCAGAAACTTCTGAAATTGCAGCGTGACTGTGACAACCAAGCGTATAATCGCGAGATTTTTACTCTGCCATGAAATAACGAAGGTGACGACGAAGGGACGAAGGCTCTCTTCTGACGGATATAAAACACGATGTTGAAATAGAATTCATTAGTGAAGCTAATTTAGCACAGCATTGAAGCATGGAGGCACATCGGAGCAGGATCTATCCTCGGATTCTAATCGAAGCACAGTTGCAAAGATAGAACGGATGTCTTCTCAATGTGGTCAGTTTGTTTGAAACGTGCTTCAGAATAGTCAAAAGGAGCAGAAAAAAAAATTTCTATCTGTTGGTTATTCAGCTAATTTAATTTTACACCATATAAATCAAAATATTCTATTTTTTTAGATAAGTCAAATATTTGAGCTGGAGTTTTTTTTTTTAATTAGTATGAATAAATTGCTTTTGCAATATTTTATAAAACAGGGCTTACATTTTTTTTTAATTCAGGTGATTTTTATTTTTTTTAGTCCCCTCCTAATATGCTCAAAAATCTAAAAAAATAATTAGGTTTTGCTTAGAAAGGATTTTTACCTTCGAAAAATCCATTTTTACGTGTTGTCATTTTTTTTGGGATTAAAACATTTAAACAGAATTTGAAAGAAAACAGAACTTAAATACGGGATTGTATTTAAATCGAATTAATTAAATTAATTGGATAACATTCAAATAACAATAAATTAATTATGCTGGAATTTGTTTATTAATTATTAAAAGATTAATTACATTTTCATTGACTTTTCCATAGTTCTGTTTTGTAGATTTATTTTCTATTGAAATTAATAATTTTTAGATTATTAACATTAATACAAAAATTAGATTTGCAACCTGAAAATCGTTTATTATGCCTAATACTTTTTTACGATTTAATTTTTTTTGAGGATTTTACTGCTTTTTGAATTAATAGAATTCACGAAAAGCTAATGATTCACGATTGTAATTTTATTTTTTATGTAACCGTCCTAAATTTTTTTTTAGATACAAATTTGCAACTCAATCTCTCAACAATAATTTTATCATGAATTAAAAATAATTTTCAATCAGCCACAAACTAATTTAAAAAAAGCCATAGAATAAAATGTATAAAAAACAAATATTTCATTTTTCACTAAATTTGCATCATAAATATAATACTCGGCTTAATTTCTCAACCGTAATTTAATCATCGATAGCAAATATCTCGAATCGTATTTCCAGCGATTAAAAATAATTTCCAACGAGAGAGAGAGAGATCCGCGACGAATCAAAACCGTAATATTTCGAATGCAGTTAAACCGCGTCAACTACGTCGGCTAGATTCGCGACAACGAAGCCATGAATGCGCAGCGCGATTCAACGCTAACAAGGTGTATTTAATTATTTAATTGGATTGACCGATATTGAGGGCGCGCGCTCTCTGTAGCGAGAATTCGCTGACGTAGCAGCAAAAAAAAAAAAAAAAAAAAAAAAAGAAAGAAAAAAAACTGATGATAGAAAAAAGCGCCTGTAGTTTGAGGCAAGCGGGTATAAAAGCATCGTCGTTTCTATCCTGGGCGAGGCTAAAATCCTCTTCGGCGCCACACAGAGAGCAACCTTCCTACTGGTCGAATTCATTTCGCTCCGAAGAATATAGACAACACAAAACACGAAGGAAAGAAGAGCGACGCCTGACGAGAAATAAAAATAAAAAAAAAATGAAAAGGGGAAAAAAAATCAAGAGCCGCATCCAGACGAGCGTCAGACTCTCTGAAAAAAAGTCGATATTCCTTAGTCTTCTCGTATATATAACACTGAAGCTCTATTGCCGCGGGAAATACCGAACCTCGTAATAAGGATGCCAATTTTTTTTCTTTCGCTTTTTTTCATTCTTTTTGCGATTCCGCTTGGGCTCTTTGCCTTTCTTCTTTTTCGTGTCCTTTATTCTACATTCATTCGCGATTCTGTACTATAAAAAAATCTCGAGAGAGGGGGGGGGGGGGAGGGAGGGAACTGGTCACAGGTTTATCAAAATGGGTATATATATGATGGGAACAATGATGGTGATGCTTTACAGCTTTTATCGATAACTGGAACGATGATACTGAGCTTGAAATAAAGATCAAGAAAAAATGTCTGCGAGAATTTTTTTTAGGCTTTATGTGAAATCAATTGAAATTTATACAAAATCTATTTCCACTGAAAATTTATGAATTGATAAGGTGAATTGTGCATGGAGAGAACGTGAACGAATCTTTAAATAAGTTTTAGGAGAAAAATAAATGTGGATCACAGCATCAATTAAAATACATTGATTGATTGATTGATTCATTGATTGATTGACAATGACAAAGTTGTATAAGAAATAGTACGTCAAATATAATTGCTATAAAAACTGGTATTGGAGAAATTTTTATCTGATTGAATGCTAGAATGGTGACCTTCAAAAAAAGAAAGATGAAGAAAAAATTTTTAGGAATGATGTCTTGAAGAAAGTGAAATGCATATAAAATTGATGTAAAACAAAATTTTAATAGAAAACACATAAATCAACGAATATAAAGTGCACGAAAAAAAAATAGAACAGAAATGAATTTATAATTTATTTTTTTCGAACCTAGCAAAAATATTTTTGCTTCCACACAGAAGAAGCTTCGTTTTCATGAAAAAAAAATGTTATACCGATAGAATTTACAGAAAATCGAATTTTCCCAATTTAAAAAAATGAAAATGCTATAATTCAATTTTCAGATCTAAAATTTGGTATAAAAATTACATAGAGTGTGTCAATGTGTAATACTAAATATATGCAAAATCGATAAAGTAGTTCAAATTTTACAAATTTTTTTTTAAACCTATAACTCGAAAACGGTTCAAGCAACCGATCTAAATTTTTTTTCAATAAAACTTGAATAAAACGTGTCATTTTTTTATACTAAATTTAGTAAGAATGTAACAGAGCTCGTATCTGAGAGATTTTTTTTTTTTTGTTAGCAAAATTTGATCGACATGTTTTCTCGTACCTTTGTAAAAATATAAAAAGAGAGAGAACTGTGCAAAGTTTAACTTTGCAGCCTTTCTATTTTCTATCTGTAATTCTATATCTTATTCAGAATTGTATTTCAACCTGATTATTCTTTTGTATAAAAAGGATCTCTTTCCCATTGTGAAATAAGATAAATAAATAATTCCTCTACATTCCGTCTGGGTTTCGCACGAAAATGCTGACCCAACTTATTTCAACAGCAGCAGCTGATCGACTTCATTGTGCATTTACTGACATAGGCTCTTGTTTGCCTTCTGAATTCTTCCTGCAGGGTCATCATATTTTCTCCCTATTTCCATTTGATTCTTATATTTTATTCACTTCCCAGCTTCATTTCCATTGTATGTATCTTTGTAGTAAAATACAACGACTTGCTTTCGACGAATGAACATCACAGTACCACAAATAGTACTCTGATTCATGGCACCGTACCGTCTACATAAATTTATGGTACATGAACTCTAGTATATGGACAGAGCAATGATCCGAAGTGGGTTCGTTCCCTCGTGTACGATTGACTACAGCGAGAATAATAGCCTGTCGCAGGTATCAGAGAGAGAGAGAGAGAGGGAGAGAGATACAAGTGGAACTGACAAAAGACAAGCTAACAGAGAGATAGAAAGGGGAACGACATTATAAAACAATATATTATCACACATGTAGGTTTTATACATCACTGTAGCTTGAGGCTAAAACACATTAAATCGATCGACTTTAATGGTGATATGGAACGTAAAAAAAATTAATCATTATACCTACATCTGATTCTGATCGTTCCTGACTCTTCTGTGTCCAAATATATGCAATTTTTAATTAGCTGACATTTTATTTACAGGCTGGAATATTAAATTTCGCAATTGAAGTGAAATTAGTAAAGTTTTATATTAAGTTTTATCGTTTTATCGAATTTTTGAAGTATGAAAAATGGAGCGCCTGTAATGGAAACTTGTAGTAAATTTTTTTTACAGCAATACTCTAAGGAAAAATTTTAGTAGGCTGTACTTTTTCCTGAGAACTATGTTTTAGAGTTACCATGATAATAAATGGGCTATCTATATTTGTGTAGTGGAACTGATAACCGAGTCAAATAATATTGTTGAGATGAGCAAAGTGAAAGCCTCGATACACAGATAAGGATGGTTGCGACGAGCCATCTTCACTGAGAAAATGTTTTCTTTAAAACAGCCAAAAACATGATTTTTATAATCTGCCAAAAAAAAAAAAAAATTGGAAAAGCCCAACCATTTAATCACTTTACACAATTAATGGCTTGGTAACAAAATCCAATATTAAGCCAAAAAATGAAGTCTGAACAAAGAAACAAAAGTATTTCTAGAAAAATTTTTAACCAAGTTAAACCAACAATTATTTCATAACATTTTTAACCATTTTTTATTTTTCCAATCAAACCTTTTTCCTCATCTCGTCGTTCATTGATTTGCAGCCTGAGGCTTTAAACTTCTCGAACTAATCAAAAATTCGTATTATCCTCGAGTGTGAGTATATAACAGAAATAATTGAGAGAAGAGAGATTGATTGATTGATTGATTTAGTTTATTTATGCACCAGCAAGCTTTTGGGCAAAAATTTGACGTTACAAAGAAAGAACAAAAAAATAAAAAGAATGTCAGACTTAACAATGATAAATATAAGAAAAATAAGAACAATATAAAAATAGTAACAATAAGAAAAGTAAAAAAAAAAACGCGAGGCTCCCTCACTGCAACCAACAAAACTAAAATTAAACTAAAATTAAAAATACAAAATATAAATAGAAAAATAGAGAGAAAAGAGAGAGAAAATCATGTGTGTGTGTGTATTACTTGAACATATGGCATAGATATCGTTTACAATTCGTGAAAGTGGTATAGCACTTACACTCATCTATAGAGGCACTCTGGCAGTGAGGGTCGAATACGTGAGCCACGCGGGGTATAAGGGTATACATATGTAGAACCCGTGCGTCATTGGCATCGAACGGCCTTAATACCTGCGACCTATTCACGTGACCTGATGCCTGGCTCCCTACCAACCTGCAAGTACTTGTCGATATCGTTATCTACGACGTTCTCCAACTTCTATCCAAGTACATATAAGTGCGCTCTCTGAGGGTCAGGAGAAAAAAAAAAAGAGAGAAGCTCGAAGAAATTGGAGGTTCTTCGAGAGGTCCTAGATGCACCAGTGCCAACTGGGTGTGGACTTCGACTTATAAGCTCGCAGGTGGATTTTCTGGAAATTTTGCAAAGAAAAAGTCAAGAGGTGAATTTGGAGGCTAAAACAATACGTTTATTTTTTAAATTACGTATAAAATCTAAGGAAATTTAATCATGTTTTCAAAAAAAAAAAAAAATTAAATAAAACTTCAGGTAATTAAATCTAGTGAAAAAAATGTCATTGAATTAATGGAATTTATTTGAAATCACAATCTATGAGAATTTTATTTTCTTGCCTGTAAAATAAAATTTTCAGATCAATGATATATATACTTTTTGAGCGATTTCGAATTCTATAATCATTTATATTTCCTGCATTTACAGATTTAAAAAAAAAATCTTTCTCTTTTTTGTGTAAAAATTGAATAATTTTTTTTTTTTAAATATCTTGGAGAAATGAAGTTTGTGAAATAAATTATAGATTTTAAATTCAATGATATCTCTTATTGGATCCAATTACGAATTCTATAAAATTTATTGAAATCAAATAAATACTTTCATTGCCTCAAACAAATATTTACTTGATTCATTTTTTTATTGAACCGTACTCACGAGGTGAGCATGGTTGTTTGGTTTCCGAGCAGCCGAGCTTTAGTATGTTTAGCTGTGGTTTTGAAAGCGCTCGTTAGTGACGGGGTTTGCGCATCTGTGCACAAATATTTGAGAGATCCCTGTATGTACGATTGGATCTAATCTCGCTTTTAGCATAGAGCAATTATTGTTAATCACGTTCCAGACGATTTTATCTCTAATACGGGCAAATCTAAGGTTTCAAATCCAATTTATTTCCAAGATATGCGAGGCCGGGGTAATATGGTATACCTAATAACTATGCTTATTTCCAACAGAGCCAATCACTCAAATATACCGAAAAAAAAATTCTTAATTTTGCGAAAAATTTATCCTTGACGCATAAATGTACCATTTTATTTTATTTCTTTCTTAAAAATTGGGAAATTAAACTATGTTTAAGTAAATAAATCTATAATATATCATATATACTTAAAGAGCGATTTAAAAAAATTATTTTTATAAATCAATTGAAACCAAATTCTGTAGCATCTAATATTGAATAAATATAATTGTAATAATTGCTTATTAATTAATTTATAAATATTTATTAATCAAATGAAACTAAACAGATTAATTTAATATTCAAGTCAACCCAACTAGAGCGTCTCCCCTTGAATAACTTTCCAAAGACAGCAAGTCTAGAAAAAAAAAAAAAAAAAAAAAAAAAAAAAACAACTAGAGGCTTAAAATCATTTTAAAGACTCGAGTTCCTTTCTAATCGGCTTTTCAAAGCAATTTCCAAATCTCCGAGGCATTGAAAACGCACGGCTGCCACACTATATTTTACCAAAGAAAAAATTCCACGTGTGGCCCATTCGCGTGTGCCCTTAACGTGTTTGCCCATCCATCGTATATAGTCGCCTCTCGAATGACTCACTGGCGACGTCAGAACCATAGAATTCAGCTCTGGGTCTCGCCACCGATCGGTTCTGTCTATAATGCGAGAACATTCTGAATGCAACACGCTGACACACCCTCGGGACGCTTAAGTAGTACCTTCTTCTCTGTTACTCTAGCTGCGCTCTCCAGCTTGTCCCTCGGGCGTGCTCGCCGCCGCACCGCTTCGATCCCTGGGGAACAGCTGCTTCTGCTTATGTCCCTTCGAACATGCTGCTGCTGCTGCTGCTTCTAACTGCGTGTACGTGCGCCAGTTAACACAGGCGGGGGTGTGCGTAAGGGAAAATAGAACCGCACGAGGGCGACGAGATGCTTTTTCAACGAGCAGTATCGTAGAATCAGAAGAAGAAAAAAAAAAAAAAAAAAAAAGGCTCAATCCGAGTGAAGGAAATAAAGTAACGAGCGTGAACGACAGAAATGGGAAAGAAAATGGGATAGCTAAAGATATATTGAGAAAGTGAATGAATTACTACAGATTTGTTTATTTATTTGTTTGTTTCTTCATTTGGACAATTTGTCTATTTGTTCATTTCTTTACAGATTGGAATTTAATGTTACATTTGGTTGTATTTATAGGTGCAATGGTTGACATTTTTTTTTATAAGTAGCTTTCTCTGTCAACTACGATTTTTTTTTTAGTCAGCATTAAAAAAAATGAAAATTATGTAAGATCTACAAAAAAGATGTTCTCACCGCAAAAAAAAATACAAGCTAATTTATGCTGCATTTGATTGTTATGAACATTTTGTTTTATTTTATTTTATTTTTTTCAAAATGCATCGTTACGTCAAAAAAACAAATTTAAAAATCAAAAATAATGCACAGAAGCAGAAGCGAGCCAATTATGGCAAATATCTCAGAAGATTGAAAATCAAAAAATTAGCTGGCTTGTCTGAGAATGTATAGTTCTACTAAATAAACCAGCACGTTTGTTTACAACTAAACAAAAAATTCGAAATTTAATAGACATGGAAAAACTAAAAAAAAATTCGACTTCTAACTAAAAACAATTTATTTTCGCAAACGAAAATTGTTATATTAACTGCAAAAAAAAATGTGTAATTTAAAATTCTCAAAAATGTTATAACTCATCTGGCATACTAAATTTAATACGCAATTATTGAATTGAATTCAACACAAAATTGTAAAATTTTAAAACTTCTTAATTTTCTCACACATTACGTTTAACATAAAAAATGAATATAAAAACAAACATTTTTTTTAGTATAACAAAAAAAAAAAATTAAATATATTGTAAGATAAAAAAAAGCGCTCGCTGAAGAAGAGCAAAGAGATGGGACAAGCTAGCTGGTACAGAACTTGGAAACGCGACTATACGACGTGGGGGTGCGCTGGTGTGGTAGCAACAACGTTAAATGTAGTGGTGCAGGGGCGGGGGTGGGGGCCAGGGGTACAGGGTGCAGAAAACAGAGAGACCGAGATAGAAAGAGAAAGAGAGAGAGAGAGACTGAGTGAGAGAGGGAGAAGGACCTGACGACTATGCGGGGGAAGCCCACTGGCTCACGGCTGGTACGTATCGATCGATCGCAACCGTTCGCTCGTCCTCGGTTCTCTCGTTCTAACCTACACAACTGTTATGCCGCTAGTCCATCCGGCCCAGCCAGAGAGCGCGAGCTTGCTTGCCGCAACCCGTCTGGCCTCGTGCAGCACCACCACCATCAGCAGCAGAGTCCAACCTGACCCGAGACGCTTTTCTCCCTCCATTTCCCGAAATATATATGTATATTCCAGGGTGTATATATATATATATATGTAGTATGGTATAGGTATATATATAAAATAATCTCTGTCTATGTATCTCTCCTCTCCGTTCTCTCCAGTTCTCCTACATGTTTCGATTCGCTCTGTCCTCACTTCTCCTCGGCTCTTCACCAGTGAGTTTCATCCCTTTTACCTTCCCTCGCACTTCAGTAGCAAACTCTGTCACTAACTTCTTATTAAGGGTGACTGAGTTATCCAGAGGATCATGAAAATTAAAATGGTCCAGTAATTGGAGACTACAAAATCTTCTACAGTGATAAAGATGACTGGGGATCGAGCACAAAATAGGAAAGGTTTTTTTTTTTTTTCTTTTCGATTTTGATTTGTAACTGAAGTTCATTGATGAAATTATCTTGTTTATGTTTCACATTTTTAGGAGAGTTTAGGTTGCAATGAGATGTGGATGAAATAGGTATTACAAGGACAATTTTTGCCTGACTACAAGAATTTTGATTGAAAAAAATCTCGTTTTTTAAGTTGAAAGGAAATATTTGTTAAAAATTTACTTTGCAGGGAAAAATGGGATAGAAATGTCGACGTGTTTAATGTGAAAATTGTTTAAATTATAAGTCTCATAGTCGGATACTTCCAACTACAAAAAATGTATTTTCGCAAACGAAATTGATTATAGTGACTACACTGTTAAAAAATATGTAATTTTAAATTATGAAAATTTGTATAGCATATCAAATTTAATAAACAATTGTTTAATTTTGTTTAACACGAAATTATAAAATTGTACAACGCAACGAAAATTCGTTCCAATTGTATAATTGTAACGAATTTATTCCATCGTTGAAACACGATGAATTAAATTAGCATGAATAGTAAATAAATGAAGTATGAAAAAATGTTCGTAACAATGAATTGAGATTTTTTTTTTAAATTCCACTTGCATTTCACAATTTTTTCTGCTTGCCCGGTAATCAATTTTTTATCAAGGCAAAAGTTTTTATATGTTCTGTACTATTTAATTCTCATGATTTTTTTAATTAGTCGCTCCCCATTTTTTTCTAAATTAAAAAAAGCATATTTTATAAAATATCACTGCTATTGGGGTAGTTTCCAATATTAAAAAAAAACCTGTTATTGTTTATATAAATTATTTGTTTTTTTTTAAGGTGGAAAAACGTTGGATGAAACAACCAAGAATTTGGTTAGTTAATGTCACCACAAAATATCTGGTACATTATTGATTAATACAATTAAGCATTTAATTGTATTAGCAGATTGTTTCAACCAACCAATTACCTCATCGACGGTATTATACAATAAAATCTACATAATCTACGCTGCATTTATCTCGGTAACTGGACGAAATTCAAGTTTCCGAATTTAATTTTATCAACGGAAAGAAGCTTTTAGATATATTGATTAGCAAAATAAGCAATCGAGTTAAAGAGAAAGAAGAACGTAAGAAGAATAAAACCAAGTACAAAATGGCTTACAGGCGAATTAAACTCGTAGCTGTAGAGCTACATAATGAATAGACACACACACACACACACACACACACACACACACACACACACACACACACACACACACACACTCATTCACTCACACACAAAACTCTTAGACTGCTGGTTAAGCTCGCGTGACCGTAACCAACTGTTCGTACTAGAGGGTTAGCCTTTGGCTTAACTATACAGAGATCCCTTAGCAAAAGATATATATATATATATAAGCATACATCACAGTCTCGAGGTAGCAAGCAAAACAGGAATGTATTGTGCATTAAGAAAGCTAAACTATTCCATCCTCGTTTAGCCAAAATGGCTTATATACAGTGTGACACTTAACGCGTAATAAAGATAGTTGTAGGTCAGGCTTGGTAGGGTTTTCCGACTTACTGGACTCTGCACGATGACAGAGGAAAATTTCTAGCGTCACTATACAGAAGAGGATAGACCAGGATGAGCATCTGAGAAATATAGAGTTTCATCCTTGTGGCATTCGTCATCGTGTCAATTTACTATTTTTTGTGTAAACACTATTCAAAGGACAAGTTCCTCAATAGGAATATCTGTTAGATTTTGAAAATAAATTTAAAAATTTTGCAGCGAGACGGAAGTCAATACTTTATTCAGTAATGCAAAATGTAAGAATGATCTGGCCTCTTGCTGACTTTCTCGCTATAAGGTTTTACATAATGGACTATTTATTCGCAGGAAAATTTTAAAAAAATTCTAGCTTTTCTCTGATTCGTTGACATACCTGATTAGTAGGCGAAAAAAAAGGTCTGTGAAATTCGAGAGATTTTTGAAAACGTCAACTATTGATTCAATGGCATCCGGTCTTTTTCTATTGTAATTTAGATTTAATTTAAATTTTTTAAAAATTTGATTAAAAAAAAATCCACGCAGCAAAGCAGAAAAAGTTGATCAACATCTTGTCAAGGTTTAAACGAGAGGATTTAAATCGTTTTCGTGATATTTCTTTACTGTTCATTAAATATTTGTGACAATTTTCTGACATTTTCTTAATTCCTTCACTATATTTTTTTTCCCCCTAAACTTTTTCCGTTTTCTCTAGCAATGAGAAGAGTTTTTGGATTCTTGAAAGGAACTCTGAAATCGCATCTTCGAAACTGCGACACTGCAGCTCTTAAGCATGTTCATTGGTAGGTTGCTTGTGTTCTGACGTCCTTCTCGACTTCTGCCCTTTACAGCATTGTGTGAAACACAAGTTTGCCACCGCCCCAACCACAACCGGCAATTTCACTGCACTACCAAGCTATACTGCAGCCCGTAGTGTGTTTTGTTGGTGTTGCAAGCTTTTGCTCGTTGCAGGTGTCCAGTTTCTGTCTCCTTGCGCAACTAACGCTAACTCAATCTCTCCCAGAATCTCGCTTCTCTATTTCTTAGACATCTTCTTCATCAACGGTAATCTCTTCGAGAATATTGTTATTATCAATATTGATATATTATGCAGCTCCACTTAAGTCCCTTAAAATCCTGAGTGGCAAAAGAAAAATGTATACAAGAGACAATTAAAATAAATTAAACGTAGTATTATAATATTTTGTTGAAAAATGTTAAAACACGAATAGACAGACTTTTTTTTTTACAGATTACAGATTACACATTTTACAGATTACATTTTACAGATGTATTAAATTAAATTTAATACACGCTCATAAAGCAATATTAATGTACACGACTTTTTTTATCGTATTTATCATACTGTCTATTAATTTTACATCATACGTGCTTTTAATAGTATATTACGATACGAGTGCGATCTAACTTTTTCTGACGATCTGAGAAAAAGTATCTCACACGAGTTTCGTATACAACTTTATTTCACGAGTGCGAGAAGTGCGACTTATCGCACGCTAAGCGAGACGAAGCGTGCGAGAAGTGCGACTTATCGCACGCTAAGTGATGCCAAGCGTGCGAGAAGTGCGACTTATCGCACGCTAAGTGATGCCAAGCGTGCGAGAAGTGCGACTTATCGCACGCTAAGCGAGACGAAGCGTGCGAGAAGTGCGACTTATCGCACGCTAAGCGAGGCCAAGCGTGCGAGAAGTGCGACTTATCGCACGCTAAGTGATGCCAAGCGTGCGAGAAGTAGGAACTTCTCGCATCGCGTGGCATAAATATTTTAAAGTGTCCCGAAACGTTCAATAAAAGTGCAGTAATTTTTAATGGAATAATGTTTAGTGTTTGTTAATTTAGATAATTAATTCTTTTTTACAGTGTACAATAGAATTGTTCGGACAAATGGAATAAGCAATTATCAAGATTTAGAGAGCTGCGGTAAGTAAATATGCGGTACTGAATGATTGATGGTTAACCGAAAGTGGATTAGCCTCGAAGAAGCTACTTGGTTCTTGGTATATTGCCTCGCCACACGCTAGGAGCCCCTCAGATGCATTCGCGATTGCAACATGCAACTAGGAAACTATTGACGCAAATATATATGTATTATTGTCACAGCTCTATCATAAACTCGAACTACTGTACATCGAACTATTTCAAATATTGCGACCAAGTATTTCATGTATATCATTCGAACGCAGTATTGCTGGTCACGTTGATTATTTAGTGTACTTTAATTTGGTGCCACGAGCAAACTTGAAGAATTTAATCTACACAGTAGAAGAAAAAAAACTAAATTGAAAATTGTGTAGCTTTAAAAGTGTCCATAAATGTCCAGAGAAATTTCCTATTAATTTGACAATGGTTTTTTTTTTAAATCAATTTCAAGCTTTAGAATAAAATATTAGAAAATTAATATATTATTATCATTTTTATTTTATGAAATATTTTGTATCATTTAGATTTTAAAAAGTGTCCTGTTTGATTGACAATATATTTTCGTGTTCGAAGAAATTTTTCCTCTACATTATATTTTCTGCCATATTAACAAAAAATATATTTATCTCCCACTAAAAAAATAACAGAAGAAAATGCCACCTCTAATTTTATAAAAAAAAATATATGTATATTTGTAAATTCATCAAATTTAGAGAATGTGTTGTACTTTTTTAATTAATAGAAAAATGCGTTTAGTACAAAAAAAAACGTCTATCAAATTACCAGAACGGGGTTTTGTAACTCGTAACAAAATGTTTGTTACTGTTCAGCCTTGGAATCCAGCTGGTCATCCTGAAAAGCTGCTCTTTTTCTTTTCTCGCCCTAATTTCTTTTTTTTTTTCTTTTTTCAAACGGTCAACTCCTCCCTTACAGAGCTCTGTGAACGTGTGGTTGCGAGTAATCCTGGCTTAGAGAAGCGGATGAACGTCATCCGGTGTGCGAACGATCCCGTCGTGCTGGAGAATTGGTTTCTTTCCCTCTCGACGACGATTCAAACTTCTATCTTACCTTCTGGCTTTCTCCTGGGTCTCCTTTTTCTCTCTCTCTCTCTCTCTCTCCAGCTCATTCTCAAACCGAGCTATTACTTTCCTAACAATGGAAGAGACCCGAAGCCCGATGTCAAGAAAGTGTTTCACTGAATCTGAGATCTCCAGGCCAGAGCTCCTCCAGTTATGTTCAGAAGTTCAACTGTTTCTTCCAGGGAAAAGCAAATATTATTTTCCTTGCTGTTTTGAATGAACAAAAGCTATCAAAAACCTGACCTAGTGTCCTAAGAAAAATCATTGAAATGGAAGAAGTTAAACGACAGAAGAAAAACACAAATGTAAAAAATACGAAATTAAATTTTTTTTTAAACAAACCAATTGGCAATGTTTATTGATTGTTATTCAATCGATATTAAGCCTGAAGTTTTGTTCGTACGACAAACTTTTTTCTTTAAATTTCACGATGGTTTTTGTTGCAAAGAAGCTCTGTCTATTATGTCCAAAAGTTCAACTGTTTCTTCTATAAAAAAGTATACGTATTTATTTTCCTTGCGGGTGTTTCAATCAACAGAAGTTCAATATCTGACCTAGTGTCCCAATAACGGAGTTACTGAACTAGCGAACCTCAAAATAGACTGGCTGATGGAAATGCCATGAAGAATGGATACTTAGCCTCGAGTAATATTAGCAAAGCCTGTCACCAGGCACATTTTCTGCATTGAAAAATACGGTATTCTATTGTTAAGTCAATTTTAAACCAAGAACCTGAGTACATTGTTCTTAATTTAGCACTATCGCCGAGTGCAAAATTTTGTATATCACAGTGGCCTCTGCAAATCCACAGAAACAGTCTGCGATTATATTTCAGCATGATTTGGATAGACTGGATGACCAGAAATATGCATTCAGACAATGGCATCCACAATGTGTACGACATGAATAAGTGGAACTGGAATGCATCTGTATGTTTAAAGGCCTTTTGGTTATTAATGAACAGCAACTGGGCCAGATGCAAAGTGCTCCTTATGGATATATATATATGCAGTTTCTGTAGTTGGGATTTTAAATCGTTGAGCCATTTTTAGGAGATCCATAGACAAAAAAAAATATATAAATTAGTTTTACATAGATTTCATAATATATATTTATTGGTATTTTTACCAAAGAGAAAATTGTTATTAAGTTTGAGGTAATAAAATGTTTTCTTGTTTTTTTTTTTTCATGACAATTTTCGTTTTCCAAATTGAAGAATATTTTATGTTAACAAAATGCTTGAAAAATCTGTATATTTTCACTTGTGTAACAAAATTATCGTAAGTGACAAAGAAGTTTTTGTAAAAGTATCAAACAAATTTGTTATTTATATTTATTAAAGCATTTTTCGCTTATTTCGTTACTGATATCAATAAATTAAATATGAAAAAAACATTTTTTAAAAATATTTTCTATAACTTACAGAGATAAAATTTCAAATTTTTTCAATTTTTGAAAATCATTGAAAAATAATGAAGAGCAAACGAAGTGAGAAAAGTCGTTCAATGCTGATTTCTCATAACATTTGTATCGATTTGCAAAAATACTCAAAAAAAAAAATTTCTATAAATGACAATTAATATAAATTAATATTATGACTTAAAATATAAATGACTAATAAATTAGATACGCAAAAACATTTTTCTTAAATATTTTCTATAACTTACAGAGATAAAATTTAAAATTTTTTCAATTTTTGAAAATGATTGAAAAATAGCGAAGAGCAAAAGAAGTGAGAAAAGCCATTCAAATCTAATTTTTCATAACATTTACAGGATTGATTTGCGGAAACACGATATATACGCTTTCACTGCACCAGATTACATGTATCTATGTAAGATCGGTGCGATCGACGAGAGCTAAGCGGGTGTAAAGTCACTCGTGACTCTTTTACTCTCCCCCTCGTTTTTCTTTCGCGTCTCAGTTTATTGACGAGCTTGCGTGCAGTGCCAGTTTCTCTCATACAAAGATATATACATCCGTGAGGAATTAAGATAACTCGCAAAGGGGTAAAAGAGGGGGAGAGAGGGAGAGAGAAATGGAGAAAGAGAGATGTGGCGGTCGCTTCGCGTCGGATCCCATTTCGAGCTATCGTAAAGTACGTGAAACGGTGCCGTTTACCTGTCTGGCGGAATTAGGCGGGCGTATACTACCTTTAGCCTCCAGCTCTTTCAGTCTCCCGTTCTATCCTCGCCGGATCACATCATTTCCAGGATATTCGTGGAAGAGACTGATGGAAATATTCAAAATAATCGTTTCTATCCCACGAACGAAGGCCAACGAAATTTTGTTTCGTTTATAAGCACGATTTTAGTCCGTCTCTGTTTCAAGAATATCTTTTGAAACTGGCAATTTTTATATTGACGGCTAATTATCGTAATAATAGTATACTATTTTTTTTAATGATTTTCGATTTATACGAAAAAAGCTACACGATCATCGATTTTATTATCTGTACACGAAATGAACATTTTGTTTTTTTTTAGTTTTTTTTTTAGGGGTGATTAATAGAAATGTGGTAAAATTAAATATAAAGTCGGTTTTTTTTTTCAGGTTTGCCAATTTTTAAAAATATAATTTTGTTGAAGTAAATAAACATAGTTGGTTTAAATAAAAAATGGAATTAACTCAATAATCCCTGAATTTTGTATGGCGTTTATTTTTGATAATGTCTCAGATGTCCTCCATTTTTTCAAAATATTTTTACGCTATTTTTCTTAAACTCAGAAACTTTCGAAAAGTTTTAACCAGATTTTTCTTTGAAACTAAATAACCCAGGAAATTGCTTAAGTTCACAAGTCACTCGAAAGTGATCTAAAAAAATCTTTAAAAAAATGGAATAATACATTCAACTTCTATCTAATATTAAATTAATTAATTATTTTATTTAATTCAACGAAATTATGATTCCATTTTTTTTTTATTAGTAGTGAAACAAGGAAATAAAAAATTCGACAATGTATCATAAATCTAGAACAATTAAATGGATTTTAAAAAATGTATATTGAAACATAATCTGTGGCTGTAATCATTTGTCGACTTAATTAATTTAATACATTTTACACTCAATGTTGTCATTCAATTAAATCAAATAAATAATTTATAATAATTTTACAAAACTGAATTATTTTTTTACAAACTAAAATATATATATTTGCTGAAGCTGCTGTTAATTTTCTTACGGAATGTATGAAGTAATTCATTGTTATCTTTTTTTTTTCTTTCCTCTCATTGATTTAATTGTCAGTAATGAAGACTAAATATATCTTTCATCGTGATACGCAAGCACTTTCACTCACGTTGATCTCATCTATGTACGAGACTGAGAGTAATTAACGTAGGAGGAAAGACATTGAGATAAAAAAAAAGAGATATAAAAAAAAAAAACAATGGGCGAGACAGAGAGATGAGTTGGGTGAAAGTATCTTTCGGGCATAAAAGTTCTTCATTCTTCGAGCAATGTCGCGATAGAGAGAGAGAGAGAGAGACGGATGAATACGCATGAGTTTTGTCTCTCTCTCTCTCTGCCAGACAAAAGAAAGACAGGATTCGTTGATGAGAGATAGAGGGCTAATTGCGCCCTTGGGATTGCTAATTGATTGAATTCATCGGACCGCGATCCGATTTCGCTTTTCAAGGATTGTTCCCTTCTTGTTTTGTTTCTTTTTTTTTGTAGCCATCTGCCCTTTGTGTCTGGAATTACTCTTCTCTCGCTGTCTGTCTTTTTCACAAGTATCAGCATTTTTTATCGTTTTAACAAAGCCAAACGAATCTGAAGCCGCAGATCGACTTTTTGTTTTTCATTATTTTTATTTTTCCTTCAAACTTTTTAGACAAGTTGAAAAGAAATTTTAATAATCCTCGATAATTAATTCAACAGATTTACAGAATATACAAAGATATAATAATAATAATGTAATATTAATTATTATACGTATAATAATAAATATATTTATTATTATACTTATTAATCACTTAACGAAAAATTGAATACAATTATTATCGAAGCATCAGTAATTTTTCATTATCCTAAATGATATTAATATTTTTTTACTGCTCAGTTGGAACTATTATTAAGCCAGAAAAAATATATGTTGAAAAATGAGTGTTTAAAATAATAAAAAATCAAGTGTCAACAGGATGCACAGGATGTACGATGGTTTATTAGCAGATGTGTTGATGAGAATCGGGAGGTGCGCCAAGATCACGATATTCGCAGCTGCGTTTATCAAATTGCGGAACACGTACACTTTGAAGCGTGACGAGTTTAGAAAATAGATGCTGATGTGATAAGTAGTATACAGAGAGAGAGGGGGGGCAAAGGTGTGATTCAGCATCCATTTATTTTTGCTTCTGTCGCTTGTCCAGCAATACATCATCAACAATATATTTGTAAAAAAATTGTCAATTAAATTGCCACATTTCTTCGCCATTTTTTTTTTCATAAAATTCAGTTACTATAAATCAAATTCTATAATTCCCTTCTTAATTCCCTATAAACGAAGCCTCCTTAATTAATTTTACTTAAATTACTGATTTTCGACAAAATCTAACTGCATTTTTAAAAATTTCATTTTATTGAACTGTAATTAATCAGTTTTTCATTCGATAGGCCGACCTTTACTAAAACTGCAAAAAAATGAGAGTAATAAAAATGTGCAATATTTTTTTTAACACTGCACCCATGCATCACATTTATTTTCGCTTGTGTCGCTTGTCCAGCAATACATCATCAACAATATATTTGTAAAAAAATTGTCAATTAAATTGCCACATTACTTCGCCATTTTCTTTTCATAAAATTCAGTTACTATAAATCAAATTCTATAATTCCCTTTTTAATTCCCTATAAACGAAGCCTCCTTAATTAATTTTACTTAAATTACTGATTTTCGACAAAATCTAACTGCATTTTTAAAAATTTCATTTTATTGAACTGTAATCAATCAGTTTTTCATTCGATAGGCCGACCTTTACTAAAACTGCAAAAAAATGAGAGTAATAAAAATTTGCAACATTTTTTTTTAACACCGCACACACACACCCTTTTCCTTTTTCATAGATTCGAATATCAGAAAGCCAGTGGAAGAGAATGATATAGATATAAATGTCGGAAAAGTGTGTGATCGTAATCTGCGCGAAGGAATCCTTGACCCGTTTGCTGTCTCAAGAGTCAAAGATAAATCGTTTGCGACAGAATGCGGCCACTAATTTCGCGCGGGTTCTGTGTCACGGTGTAACATAGAGACGTCAGAGCGGTGGTGACTCCGAGAGACGAGCGTATACCTAAAGCTCCAGCCTGATAATAACGTTTCCGGACGAATTTCTCTCTTGTCACTCGAGCCTCTCGTCTCTCGAGGGAACAGCGTCGTAAACTCCTGGGCGTGTGGTCGATCAATCTCAAATTACGCGTTACGTATATATACACACATATATATATATATATATATATATATAATATAATATATGCTGTCGATGATGAGAACAACGATGAGACTCGAGAAGAAAAACGCAGCGACGTGGGAGTCGAAACTCTGAGAGAAGCATCAGAAGCTTCTCGGATGTTGCGGATGAAGTTTCCCCAAAGGAACTGGGAGGTCCGATAACTGACATATGTTTAATATCAATCTGGTGTCTTTGTAATATCGTTACAAATATACTGTTTCAATTTTTTTTTTTTTTTTGAGAAAAAAAAAAAGATTTCATTAGAAGCAAATAAAGGATACAATTGCGTATTTTACTTGTCGAGTATAATTACAAATAATTAAGGTACTACTTGCAAATGGATGTTTCTGGCGACCGAAAATTTTAAGGGTTGCCTAAATGAAGTTTAGAGTTCAATTGTCTTTATCTCAATTAGGTAATCTTTAAAGTTGGTTGTCTGTGGAGGAACTAATTATTTGTAATTATAATCGAGGCGTGAGAGACGACGTTTTATTTTCTATTTATTTTTAACGCTTTTTAGTAGATTTTTTAAAATTATTACATTTTTTTTTTAATTTGTTTATTGAATTGAATTTTTTATTTTTATTTTTTGTCCTCAATTTCTAGAGTTTCTTGTTGTTAAGTTTACAAACAAAAAGAAGTAGAAATTTATTTTAAGACAATTTTGTTATTATTGTTGTTTGTGGAAAAAAAATGTTATCCAAAAACGTCCACAATTTTTGTGTTTATTCTTTCAAACAAGAGAATTGGTATTTACTTTTTAAAAATATTTGTAGACATTTAAAAAAAATGATTTTTAATACTTAATTCTTGTGAATATATTTTTCTAACCATTATCATTTTTGTTTGTCAAAATAACAAATATTTCATGCTAAAAATAAGTTTAACAATTCATAAATGACGAAAAATCTTTTCGTTAAATGAAAAAAAAAAATATTTGTTACATATTTAACAAAATAATTTAATCACTAATTAACGTGTAGAGAGATTTTTATAAAATTAAAAATATCGTGACCAATATTTTTCGAAGGCTGATGCTTCAATTATGATTTTTTAATCAACGTACTCCAAAAAGTATAACATGTACAATGGAAATATGACTTCCATTGCAGGCAATATATTTCAACTATATCAAACACAATGGTTATATTCTCCAATTCATCAATACACGTCAAAAAAAATGTAATGTATACAACATTTGTTGCAGTGCATAATCAAGACTAATTAAAAACAAAGTGAATGCACTGCAATTTTCATAATTTTTTTTTCTTTTCGCACAAGCACATTATTATAAATAACTTTCCACAGATGAGTCGTCACGCGTGAAGACGAATTTGTACACAATGTACACAAGAGTGCAAAGCACTTCATTTCTTCGATTTAAAAAAAAAAACCATATTTTTAAGGAATAAGTTAACAATTTTTCCCTCCATATCTAACGCTTATCCGGCGTTAATTTGCAAATATTTTATACTTACGATAATCTGACGTTGAGCCAGAAATTGAGAGAAATTTTGGTGGCTTAAACTCACCTGAAACATAAAAAAAAATATTTCCATTATTTCAGTTTATGGAAAACGTTATTTTATACTTTCATCATTAATAATGTATTATTATTATTATTCTTTGTTTATTATGCAGACGATATTGAGAAATTAATAAACAATTTTATGTTCGATGCCATTTTATTTAAAAGTCAAGAGGCGTAAGTTTAGAGATAAAAATAATACTTCAAGGTGTGAATGCTAAGAGAAGAAAAAAAAAGTGTCAGAAATGAGTAGATTTTTAAAATAATGCAAAAAAATCTCCACCAGTGAGTACAAAATTTTGAGGTAATCACCAAAAAAAAAGTCTGAATTTTCAAAGCTGGAAAAGCTAAAATTGTATTTTGCAACCTTAAAAAGAAAGTGTGAAAAAAATGTGGTTCTCCAAAAGCACGAAAAATCTCAACCAGGATGGTTGAAGTGACCCAACTGGGCTGTTTGCGGAACGAATAATATGCTAATCGCGTTGCTGTCTGGTTTTACACGCATCGGCTCGCAGAAGTTGAGCTCTATGTACACAAAATGTGCACTATATAGAATAGGTTGTACACATGTAATACATAGTGTATCGTTAAGCCATAGCAAAAGACCACACTCACACTCACACTCACACACACACACACACATTTGCTATTACACGCTTTGTTCCGCTATCGTCAGACCACGAAATTGAGAGAGCCAAATGTGGCTACGTATATGCAGCGTTATATGCAGGAGCTAACAGCATTACGCAGACAAATTTAAAACGAGGTGGTGGCGAGCTGCGAGAGAGCCTCTACTAGTTCGTGGCCACGAGAAATGCATCCGGCCTTGATCGTCACGAGTATTAGTATCATTCTAGCAGCCAACGAGCTAAAAAAGTCTAATATACATTTATAGCAAAAAAAAAAAAAAAAAAACTAAACAAACTTGTGGCCTCCGTTAATGTCGCGGAAGAACGATTTTTTGATGCCTGCTAAACGCGAGTCTCAAGATCCCTGATATTTCATGAGCGGGTTCGTCCAGTTTGAGAAATAAAAATGAAAAATCTTGTCATCGAATATATGTACTTAAATGCTACTTGGCCTCCTCGTAGCTCCTTGAATGTTGGGCTGAGACGGGCTCGAGAAGTGCTTCTCTATTACGCAATTCAGCCTTCGCGGTAGCCCAACGAGAATTGCCTTCGGAAAAACTATAGTAGCGTGACTATTCGACGTTCGGTATTCTCGCTCTGCAATATCAACTATGAACGATTCACTGAAATCGATAAAGTAACGAGACAAGGCTTCGCTTCTTTGAAGGCTTTTGACGGCTCTTTAAGTACATTGAGGAGTTTACGATGTGTAATAGACTGTCATGGATATACTGGTAAGACTATAAATATTATCAGGACGCTCGATACAATCGCTGCTTCGAGTAAGAAGCTTTTGCTCACTGTTGGGATTAAGAGGGAATTTCTAGCAATAATTTTGGAATTCGAAAATTTATTATTCATATATTTGGATATTTGTTATTGCAGAATTATTGTAAGGTACTAAAATTTGTTTTTATAAGATTATTGGAAAATTCGAAAATTTATTGTTGCTAAATTGTGGCATGAATCAAAGGAAAAGCCTGCAAAGTAGAACCTTGCAAATTGCTTCCTCACAATTTTCTGTCTTTGACAAAGAATTTTTTTTTACAAAGCCATGAAGCTATGAAAAAGTATGGTGATCAATTCTGGCTTCCTGATTGAGGAAGCTTTGTAAAAAAAAAAAGAAGCTTTGTCAAAGATAGAAAATTGTGAGGAAGCAATTTGGAAGTTTCTACTTTGCAGACTTGTTTTAGCTCGAAAGCTCATTTAAAAAAAAAAATACAAAATTACATAAAATTTAAATCGCTCGACCGAATTGCGTGAAATGTTCAAAATTCAAAATGTTATTTAATTCGAACCGCTTGACCGATTTGCGTGAAATTTGTAGTCAAACCTTTTTCAATGGTAGTCCATGTATGAACCATATTTAAGCTAAATCTGCACATAAATTCTTTTTTTTTTCGTTACAGCATTTTTTTTCTTTTTTATTCGCCACAATCGAAATTTTCCGACATATCGACAGTTCCTTTGACTAAATTTGTCATTGATAATCAATAATCGTGAAATCGTGTCGAAAATTGCAGCCGGATATCTCAGAATTTACAGGAGTTGAAGTCTTTGCAGAGATTTTGAAAAAAAAAAAAAAAAAAAAAACTTGAAATTCTAATAAAATTAGAACCACTCTATCGATTCTCGCCAAATTTGGTACCCATCATGGTTTTTTATGGTAGTTCATTTACCCACAAAATTTCAGCCCGGTACCTCTTAATTTGCGAAAGTTATACCGTGAAAAGGATTTTTTCAAAATTTTCAAAATTCTGTAAAATTAGAATTTTCCAATCGTTACGCGTCAACTACAATCACAAACGTTGTTGTATGACTGCCCACTTGCCTGCCAAATTTCAAGAAGATACAGCTAAGATTACGACAGTTATAGTGCTTACAAGGAAATTTGTACACACATACAGACATTTCGTACAAATCACTTTTCTCGACGTTTTGAACTATTCTGAGTTCGCTGACACGAAAATCTCAACAACTAAAAATTTCACGAAATCAAAGCTTCCTAAAATGCCCAAATTAATATGGAATGGTGAATCGAATATTTTAGAGCATTTAAAGCATCCCGAAATACAAACCTAAAAAAAAAAAATTCACGAAAGCAAAGCTTCCTTTACAGAGAAAAAAAAGTGTGCAAAATTTATTAAAAATAGTCTCACACAAGTAAAAAGTTCAAAAGTCACGATAGTCTCTCCCTTAATGTCTTTTAACGTGACCAGTAGGCCAAGCTTTGATGGATCATTGATAGTAAAGCGAACGAGTGACGCGCGGTCGTTTAAAATCGTTCGACACCCTGTCGAAACTATCGACAGTATATAGTAGGCGGGTACTGACAGTCTAGAAATAATCGCGGAAACGAACGGTCGAGAGGCCGCCTCTCGTTTTGCTTCTGTTGCAGTTCTGTTGCTTGCTTGCTGTTGCTGCTGCTGCTGAGCTCTGTGTTGTTGGGGTATACCTACCCCGCTGCAAAACTACAAGAGGGACAAGCCAGGAAATTGCGATCTTAACGCTGTTTCGTATACCCAACAATATGGAAGTGCGCTGAGAAAAGGGAGGAAAGGTTTGTCATGAGACGAATACCTAAACTTATCTGGTGTGTCTTGTAAGCAACCAAAAGCGTTTCCGAACTGTGGGCATGTAAAACGGTGGACAAACACTGTAGAAACAGTCAAAATTAAATTCATACTAATGTCTTGTAATCATTAGTACATTGCATTTTTTTTTTGCAGGTATGGAATGCCTTTTTTTTTTTACGTAAATTTGTATATTGAAATGAAAATGTGAGATGAAATGTAAAATTGCAATAATCAATGCGAAATACCTCGAAAATTAAGAAATTTAATATAACAGTTTGTAATTTTACATTTGCAAATGTTTTTAACCTGATTTTCGGCGATATAAAGAAAAAAGTGTTGATACATTTTTTTTTTTTTTTTAAATAATTTTGGGTGTGAAATTTTAATAATGTATTTCAGAACTTGAAATTGTACATTTGAATCTAAGGAAAGTAGAAAACATCATCATTCCAGAGTTTTCAATTCGAATACTGATCCATAGTACAAAATAAAAATAAACACAGGATGTAAAATACTGATTTTTAAATACAATTTAACATTTTTATTTCCAAGGAGCTTTTTATCTCATTTTCATTGGAGAAAAAAAAATTATATATAAAAAAATTAGCATATGGCAGAAATATTGACACTGTTTATAAATTATTAAAATTATTGAAAATTAAAATTTAAACAATTTATTTGAGTCCTTAAAATTGCACGTTTAAGCCTAAAGTAGTTTAAAAAAAAATCATTTTTCTGCAGTTTTAAATTTCAAAATTATCTACAGTACAAATAAATGAACACAGGGACATAAAATCTTGGATCTTAAATATTTACACATTTCCTTCCAAATCTTAAATTTTATTTCAATAAAAATAGAAAATACTTACAAAATAAATAAAATAAATGAACTAATTTGACATTTAAAAAATGTTACCAACTCAAAGAGGATACTAGAAAATATTAAATTATTATGATTATGATTTTTGATTGAGAATAACCTGGCCAAAATATTGGCACTGGTTATAAATAATTGAAAAGCACGAATTCGCTGCTAAGCATGAACAATAGTCAGTACTTTCTTTATAAATAGGAGCATGTGTGACATCCATTAATTTGTGTATTCACCCTGCAAGTTCTCTCTTGCAACCCGTTAGCTAGTTTACTTTGCAATTATACATATGGCGCGGAGGGATTCCAAATGGAATGTCTGTGTACCGAGTGTGTACTGTTTGCAAGTATAGACATATACTATACTTATATGCAACAGACTGTGTCCACCGTCTGTTCGTCCCTGTAATATATAGTTACGATAACTCGGATATTATAGGACATTACATACATTTGTTGCCAGTTTCAATGTACTTTCAGAAATACCTGTCTCCGGTGTTTCTATATTTTTGTTATAATACAATACACGAGAGTTCAATGGATGTTTGAATTTTTTCACAAAGAAGACACAGTGAGAGAAATGATCATAATATATTTTTTTTTTAAATATTTTTTAAATATATTGTATCATCATTTTCGTGCCAAAAAATTTTTGTAATTTATTTATAATATTATTTTATAGTTCAAATAATTTTTCACTGCAAATTAATTGTGAATAAAAAGAAATTTACGTTGTTACTGCATTTAATTTCGAGTTAGAGACTCATAAACAGTAGACATGACCTAAAAATAATGAGAATGTGAAAAATCTTTCAAATTGATAAAAATTGCTACTGCGCAAGGACAAAAAGTGAAATATTTTTTGTAAATGTAATTTTTTCTTGCAGCTGAGTTCATCGGTGTAAATATTTTTTTAATATATCACACTTGTCGTTGAGTTCAGTTTGCGCAGATGCATCAAAATGGCAAGAAATTTTCTATTCGAACATCTTTCAACAAAGTTGCTTGAAAATTCTGTTAAAAAAAGTTTCTCCGCAGGGAAAAATTTACTACAAAAGTGGGCCATATTTTCTGCCAGAGATCTTCAAATAAAAATTCCTACACTCAGACCGGACAGATTTTTTCCTACAAATTGCTCTTGCATAATTAATTTGGTTGATCGGTGTAACTTTGCAACAAGTGCAAAAAATATAAAAAAATATTTTGCTTCGATAAGCTTAGCTACAAAAAAAAAATCCACTTACAAAACTGTTTCTTCTTTTGTGCCTGCGCAGTAATAATTTTCACTAAGTTTAGTTCCATTTTTTTATTCATTCGCAGTAGTAATTTTTATGAAGCTAAAAGTTTCAATTATACATGCAATTGCTGCACCATTCAATTTTCTTGACTTTTAGGTGACTTCGGCCTCCTTAATAATCCTCACTAACGAAGCTTCGTATAATTTTCCGTTGCTCTATAAACACGGTCTGTGATTTTAGGTAGACAAAAACAAGTCTACTAAACTAATACACGAAATGCATGAGGCAATTCAGTGGTAACAGGAATACCGTGGGGCATGCAAGCAAGCACAGCAGGTCGCGGTGTCGATGTAACCGGAGATCCGGATGTTCGATATCCGAGCGTGAAACTTGTAAGGATTTTTCCTGCCCAACGAGTTTCTTCGGTATCGTCGCAGTGCGTACGTGTGCAATTTAGGTGGCACTCCGACCCTCTTCCTGGTGGAAACAGATACTATGGTAATCACGCTTAAGTCGAGTCTCAAATTTCATTGAAAAATTCCATCTTATATACGTACGCCAACTTCGTTTCTACTGGAATCTTCATTTTTTTTTGTCATTAAATTAAATACGAATTTATTTTAATCGGACAGGATTTATTTCCACGAACACTACATTTTTTTACGTCGCCCTATTAATAATAATAATAATAATAATAACAGAGTTTAATTAAAACAACTAAATCCTATGAGATTTAAATAAAATCCTATTTAATATAAATAATCCATTTCTGCGGATCAATGTTAAAGTACAAAAAAAAGGATTTAATTTAAATTATTTTTTGTTATTTGACGTACGAATTTCTTGTCGTTAAAATATTAGAAAAGAAAAATGTAAATTCAACTAAAATAAAAATCGGACGAATAATCGATTCTCCCGGATGAATGTTAAAATACAAAAAAAAAACGCTCAATTTTTACCAATGAACAAAATAATAATAATAATAATTTTGATTTAATTGAGGGAACGAATTTCCTGTCGTTAAAATGATGTTCCAATATTATTAGATAAGAAAAATTGGAATCTCAGCGATGGGAAATATTTTCCTCGAGGATATTTAGAAAACATATATATCCCGACGTAGATAGCATATGTAAAGCACAATGCGAAAAGTTATACCGCTACTAGGTAAACGTGTGGATGCTCTCTCATGGAGAAAAATGTATCTCGACGCTCATTCAATGTTGCGGATCCTTTTATATAGTCCACGGGGTGTCGTGGGGTAAAAAAGCATCCGCACATAAATGCACGAGGCAGAGTGAACGCGCGGGAGGAATGAAGAGAAAAACATGTCGCGCCCAGCTTTCGAATGGGTGAATGCAGACGATATAGCCTCGGTGACACTGTAACAAGATTCCTCCGGATGCACCGCGTCACCCCGTTGCTACAATTTCGTTCGGCTCGACGCCATAGTTCTCAGGCAAACTCACGTCAGTCATGTAAAATGCGTAGTGTCAATTTTTTTTTTTTTTTTTTTTTAGTACATCTCGCGATGCATTCACATAATTCACTTGCAACTCAAGTTGCAAAATATTTCTCATTGAGAATTCCTAAAGTTGCTCCAATTAAACAACACTTGTCTCTTTAATTTTCTTTAGTGAAAAAAAAAAAAAACATACGGTTTTTAGGAATTTTTTCAACAATAAAAAAAAACACGAGAAAAATAATGAGGAAGCAATGTGTTATTTTTATTATTTTTGTCTATTATTTTTCGATTTTAATAATTGCAGCTAATCTGGATCAAACGATGTTCTATTTTAATTCTGAAGGACTTTAGAATTAAAATAGAACATCAAGCATCAATTTTGTATGCTTGTATCAATTATGTCAAAAACGTTTATTTCTTGCATATTTTTTTTCTTTTTTTTTTTTTTACGATAGATATTTTTTGTACATATATGAAACGGCGTTTCTGACTTTTTGTAAAATTCCGAAAATACACCGACAAAAGCAAAGCTAAAGCTTCACCTAGTCATCTAATTTTCTGTGATGGCGATTTCAAAGCTAGACATGCACACGGAAAAGCTAATGAGAATATGCGAGGCGGGTGCAAACGAATCATCAATTTACTATATAATTAAGTCGAGGGGGCTAATTAACGCTGCTCTAATTAGTTACTCGCTCTGGTCTCACATAGAAACAAAAAAAGAAACATATCTACATACAACGAAATATATGTGGAAATTTTTGTTGAAAAAAATGTCTCATATTTTTAATATATATTTACAACATTTCATAGTCTTTTTTTTTCACTTTTTATTTACTTTTTTTTGAAAATAAAAAAAAGGTCAAAGCTCGTAAACATTGATATCTAATACAGGATTTTTGAGGAAGATTTCAAATTTTTTAATTGGAGCAAAAAATATTCATAAAAAAAAATGAGTGTAAAAAATCGAACTTTGCAAGTTGCTTTCTTATTTTTTCACTTTTCACGAAGGTTCCTCTACGAGGAAGTATGACGATCAATTTTGGATTCCTCATAGAGGAAGCTTTGTCAAAAGTGGAAAAATGAGGAAGCAATTTGCAAAGTTTAACTTTGCAGCGTTGTTTTACTTCTTTTTCACTAGAAAATAAAATATCCCATAATTTGCGAAAGCTACTGCCCGACCGACATTTTTCAAAATGCCACTAAATTCTAACCGCTCGACCGATTTGCGTCAAATTTGTACTGTTCTAGGGTGAACCCTGAGGGAACCCTGTTCTAGGGTCATACAAATTGACTCACTCTATTTAAATTTTATGCCAAAAATGTAGATCATTTGCTTGAACCGTTTTGGAGTTATAGTATTTTTTTTTTAAATTACGAAAATACAAATTCCGACAAAATCGTAACTAACTCGATTTCGGCTAAATTTAATATTAAACATCAACAGATTTTATGTAACTTTTATGCAAAATTTGATATGAGATACTTGAACCGTTCTCGAGTTACAGTATTTTATAAAAAAATTGCGAAAATGCGAAATTCTATAAAATCTGAACTACTTTTTCGATTTTGCCTAAATTTGGTATTAAACATTGACACACTCCATTTATGTTTTACGCAAAATTTTACATTAGTTACTCGAGCCGTTCTCGAGTTACAGAATTTTCAAAAAAAAATTCCGAAAATTTCAAAATTCCGCAAAATCCGAACCGCTTTACCGATTTCATCCAAATTCAATACCAAACAACATTGAACGTATCTCCACTTATCAAGAATTATTTAGCTAAATCGGCGAAATTTTACGAATTTTAGAGCGACCACGCCCTTTTTTTTTTAACAATCTACATAAAATCTTTATGAATATATATATTTTGTCAAAAATCGCAACAATCAAAGGAGGACAAATACTCCACTTGCGTGCCAAATTTGAGCCTGATCGCTCAAACAGTTACTGAGTGAGAGGCAATTGAATTTTCGAAGCCCTACACACACACACACATACATACATTTTATCTAAAAATCTTTTCTCGACATTTTGGACCATTCTGAGTAAACTGACATGAAAATCTGAAGAAGAAAAAACATTTTTCACGAAAACAAAGCTTCCTCTATGAGGAAGCAAAAAAATGATGAAGCAAATTGGAAGAGGTCAGGGTTGAGAGCTTACTGAGTTGGCGAGGGATACCTCAGAATACAGCAGATTGGATATAGGTTCGAGCTCTAATGACGTGAGGATATGCAAGGATAATCCGTATCTCCTTTTCGTACTTGAGAATATCGGAGAAGATGCGATGTTCAATCCGATAGAGCCCGAACGGAACTTTATAGCGGTAGGTGCATTAGCAACAGGAGTCGCCAGTGTTAGATCGCATAGAGTACGAGAGTATATCAGTGCAGTATGCTTGAATACAATAATGCGAAACACGAGAGAGTTTAGACTTCGTATCGGTGTATATTATGTTTCGAATGTATAGCAGTGTTGAGCGACGTTGCAATATGTCTCTGTACCTCGGTTATACTTATCAACACTATTATATCGAGCAGGCGATATACACGCTCGACAAGCAAAATTTGTAATTACGTACTCTCGAGAAGAGTCAACGATACCTGATTGGAATTAATTTCGCGAGGCCACCAGAGCAAATGCTTTTATCGTGCTCGTCGGTTGACAAAAAAAATTGGAGATATTTTTTTTTTGTCAACGAAATAAATATTTTATAGATTTTGCATTTTTATACAAGCTTTTCAAAATGATTGTCTTTTTTCTTACATACTGAGGGAATTAATTACTAAATTTGAAGACACCGTTTTGAAAAAAAAAAAAAAAAAACATGGGAGGAATAATTGACCTAAAAAAATTAGTTGGACATAAAATAATTGTATATTTGTAAAATCAGAATTTTAAATGGAAATAATTAAATGTATTTAGTGTATCAAATGCCTTAAAATTCGAGTCATCTGTTTTTCGAAACGATAAAAGATATTTTCAAGAATGACATATTTAATAATGTACAAATCTACTCTGTAATAATTATTAATTAAAATACATACGATATCAAATATTAAAACGAATTAATATTTATTGCATTCGATGTATTTTTTATTTGATTGCAAAAAATGAACTCAAACATTTTCTATAAGAGAGCCGATGAAATATTGAATATTGATTATTACAAAAAAAAAACCCATTATTTTAAAATTATAAAATATTCGATAAATTCTAATAATTTTGACAACACAACGAATTCTACAAAACAGCAACTCTGCGCAATTCCATTTCTACGTAAGCATAAATTTCTAGCCACCAGCTCGATTTTTGGAGGCATCTGTCGACATTCGCTCGAGCGAATATCACACGACGAAAATCTTCGTCTTTTCTCCATCGAAGCATGCAATGCACTAATTGAATTGAACAGAAAATCTAGGATAATTGTCAAGTGCGGAAGGAGGCAAAAAAGGATTGAGGAAGTAGCAATCAGACTGTCTTCCCTCAGCAGCAGACTCTTGAGTCATGGTTGTCATGTTGAGGGTTCTGATTCGATCGCGCAACTGCGTCTGTGTAGAGAGAGAGAGAGAGCTGCGTTTCTTACAAAGAGTAATTATTATTCAACGCGATCGATTACCAAGCGTGTAATCGCGTTTCACGCTCGTTACGTAACGCCAATCCGATCGTACTGTATATATATATACAGACGTATCAGATACAGTACGTACGTGACCTAGACCGGCGAGCTCGGAACTCTACATACAGCGTTCTTACCAGATAGATAGATAGGAACTTTATAATAGGCCACTAATATAATATATTGAACCGAGTAAGCAATCCATGCTATGTTTTTTTTAAAGCATGGTATGCACAACATATAATTGTAAGAAATTCTTCCTCGTCCCAGTTACCGAGGTTATAATTACAATAAAAATGGGAAATTTTATATAGGTCTTTGTTGTAAGAAAAGAAAAATTCAAAGCAATCTAATAATTTTATTGTTATCAATTAGAGAGAATGCAACATTTATAAAAACATGATTTTTTACATTAAGTTTGGGCTTTTATTTAATTTTACTATTTTTACTATTTTTTTTTTATATAAATATAATTAGAAAATTACTTTCCAATTTTCTCTGTTTTTTTATTTGTTCCATAAGTCATTTTATATCAATCATTTTTTTATAAACTATTCTAGCGAATTAGTAAAAAAAAAAAAATGTACCAACGTTTCATTAAAATAAAAGGAGCAAAGCTCTTCTATCCAGGTTCGTTGAAAAGAAGAGTCATAAAAAGAAGAGTTATGAATAATGGAAAAAGTAACGGCCCATTACTTTCTCCATAATTTTGATTTTCGCGATTTCTCAGAGACAATATTTCCACTTTAAGTGAGCCAGCCCCGCTCTTCCATCAACAAGATAAACAATTTTCTTAATTCTCGTAGTAGAAAAATCTATCATTGCCTTTAGATCGAAATCTGATAACTGGAATTGTTACTTCACGGTAACGGCCTTAGGACACTTTAGCCGGGAGTTCATGATCAACTCGACGTTCGAGTGTGGCTCGAAAGGAAGCCGCAGGAGCAAAAAGTGGGTCTTGAAGAGAATGAGAGGAAAAGGGAGAAAATAGGTAGCTTTTGCAAGGGAGTGGATGAGATCGAAGCTTTCACTATATACACGCCATAGAAGCCGTTCGCCATGTGCTATAAGGGTTGAACAAGAGCAAGGAGAAGCAAAAGCCAACAAAAAAAAAAAAAAAAAAAAGGAAAAGAAAAAGAGAAAAATCGATTGAAGTACCCAAAAAAAAAAATGGGCGAGATGAGAATGTCGAGAATGCATCCCATGTGCTAAAAAGGGGTTTTCTAGCCCAGCAGCTCGCGTGCTTCGAGGCTGCCTATGTATGAAAAACCGTACAAAGAATCGTAGCTGGGTGAGGATATAAGTTTACCCCTGAGCCTGAACACGAACGAAGTGGATATGTTTCGGCGGTCGCGCACTAAGATCAAACCCGATAATGCCACCAGTCGAGAAAAAGAGTAAGAGAGAGAGAGAGAGAGAGAGAGAGAGAGAGAGAGAGAGGAAAGAGAAGGCAAAAAGCTTCTTCAGATAAGGACTAAGAGGGACAGAAAAATGGTCTAGAGTTAGTTTCCCACGATTCTATGCCGCCTGGATTTCGTCGCTGAACGTTGAAAAGTGTATATATAGCCGACGGGAGAGCCAGTATTAACAGTAGCGGAGAGCCAAAGCGCGCCTTCCACCACTGGCGCGCACGCTCCAAAGCGTTTTGGTCGTTCCGCACGTTCGGGAGAGATGTATCCTATCGATTACACCCGTAGCCGCACAGCTATATCACGGCTAGAGAGCACAACGCGGCAGCTATGTCGAATCCAATATTCGGATATGTACTACCGATATATATAATGTGTGTAAAAGGGGAAGGGAGAGAAAGAGGAACCAAAGAAATATAAATGGTCGAAGCGATAACAATCGCCTTTTGGGGATTATGGTAACCGTGGAATGGATGATAAAAGAAGTTAACACATTTGCATAATGGGGAACTTCGAGTCTGTGATGATGTTTCATCCAATTTTATGGGAGAGATCGCTCTTAATAACAATAATACTGGAATATTGTAATACTGTTGTAATGGAAGTTTGAAAAAAAATAGATTTGTATAGTGAAATTAAATAAAAATTAAATAAAATGAGAATAAAAATATGAAAATTTGGAAATTTAATACGACAGTACAGGAAAATGATATCACAATTTTATATTGAAATTTAATACCTTGAATACATTTTTTTTTAATTTTCACTGATAGTGCAGTAAAATTTGAATTTTTTTTTTTTTTTTCGGTGAAGGTAACAGGTTTATATATTGTGGAACTCTGAGTCGAGGATATTTTTTTAGAAACGAATAAATTTTTTAATATTTTCTTTCTATGTAGGGAATTAGGGATACTTGTTACAATAACACATTTCGATACTAGTGCGAAAAAAAGTTTTCGACACGAGTGTGAGTTTCAATCTCACGAGTTTAGAAATATTTTTCCGCGCGAGTATCGAACAAACGAATGTTATTTCAGATGGTGTGAAATGGGGTTTTCACGCCCGCGAAGCGTGCGAAAAAACGAGCATTTTCGCACTGAGTGAAATAATAGTACATTACGATACGAGTGCGATCAAACTTTTTCTTGACGAGTGTGAGTTTACACCACGAGACGAAGGCGAGTGTTGCAATCACACGAGTTAGGAAAACGTTTCTCGCACGAGTTCTCGCACTAGTGCGAGAAATGCCTACTTCTCGCACCGCGTGGAATAATAGTGCATTACGATACGAGTGCGATCAAACTTTTTCTCGACGAGACGATCAAACGTTTCTTGCAATCTTGAGAAAAAGTTTCTCGCACGAGTTTCGTATATAACATTATCGCACTAGTGCGAGAAGTGCCTACTTCTCGCACCGCGTGGCATAAAAGTACATTTTTCCTTGACGGAAAACTGAACTGCTAAACACGTTTTCACATTATATTTTCGTGAGTACGCAGATGTCTGCTTTTTGTTCACTTCGTAAAACCATGTATGTTTAATTTGTGTTTTCCCATTCACATTTTTGAGTTAACGTTCCCTCAGTCCTGTTGTTTAAACTACTACTGTTGATTTATATATACTCATCTGTTACTTAATTAGTAGCAATGCAGTATAGTACATTTGCTATCAGCAAAATCCCTCCAAGCTTTACGATCGGATCGATTTTACGGACGAAGCTGCCGGGCTCTGCTACGTGTCGAGTGGCATCGAAAGAGAGCTGTGCTGGCTTAATTATCGATACGATTTTATTGTCGTCGTATTAGCGGTGTTATTTCGCCAGATTCGTTGTTACAGTTGCTGTTGCAGATACGCTACGAAACCTTTCCGCAGCGTAGTATCGAACCAGCTGCTTTACCATCGTTCCGATCGCACGTCCTCGTTGCAATACATATATATATATATATATATATACACACACAGCTTTGTATACAGACAAATATATACTGGTTACGTGTACATCCGTGGACTGTTAGCGCGAGTTGGAGAAAGTGCATGGACTACTTGTCCTATTATTGTGAAACAACTCCACGATTCACATTCGGTGCGCGAGACCGTCTCTCTTTCTTTAAATTCTATATATATATACACACACACGTATATTTGCACATAATAACGTCACGGGAACTGTAAAAATCTCAAGCAGACGTCTCAGGTCGCCGCATTCTGTTGGGTTACAAAAAGAAGAGGGCTACAAAACGAATGAGCTGCCATGTCGTCGCGCATTCATCTCGTCAATGTAATAATCAGACGAATGGACGTTTTTAATTCAATTTCATTTTTTCTTTTTTTTTAGAATAGAATAGAAAATAACAGAAGTTTATTTGCTTTTCCAGAGATTACAATCTCTCACAGCAGGGGGGGCGGGGAGGGGGTACAATACGTACGGTATAAAATACATGTTCTTCTCTCGTTTTTTTTTATATGTACAATTCATTTGTTTGTTGAAGTCTTATTCTACCTTATTTCGTTAAGAATGAACGCCCGGATAAAAATAAATAAAATAAATAAAATAAATAAAATAAATAAAATAAATAAAATAAATAAAATAAATAAAATAAATAAAATAAATAAAATAAATAAAATAAATAAAATAAATAAAATAAATAAAATAAATAAAATAAATAAAATAAATAAAATAAATAAAATAAATAAAATAAATAAAATAAATAAAATCAATAAAATCAATAAAATAAATAAAATAAATAAAATAAATAAAATAAATAAAATAAATAAAATAAATAAAATAAATAAAATAAATAAAATAAATAAAATAAATAAAATAAATAAAATAAATAAAATAAATAAAATAAATAAAATAAATAAAATAAATAAAATAAATAAAATAAATAAAATAAATAAAATGGGTGTGCATGTAAAGCACCGAATGGTTACGAAAATTCCTCACAGGAGCAGTGATTGTGATCGACGCCAAGAGCTCAGGCCAATTTATTATCCGGTGAATAATTTTGCAGAGTATTATTAACTCCACTCTGAGTCTGCACGATGAGACCCATATTCAATTCTGCATGCACGTAATTGATATATTTCCATTAATAAAGATATGCTATCTCTATTAATCACTTTGTCGAGTCTTATATGCTCCTTCGCCTGATAAAAACCTTTATTGATCCAGCTTTCAGTGGTGTAATAAAGAAACCCCAGATCTACCGGGATTTTCACAATCCCAGATTAACGATATTTTGGCCAAAGATGCGACAGAAAAAAAAAAGCAGAAATAATTTTTGTTACATCAGAAGTCACGATAATTGTTTAAAAATTAAATTACACATTTCTAATGTTAAAAATAATACAAAATTTGTGTAAAACAAAAATGGACAATTTTGGACACATTATTTATGTGATTCTTTTTTTGTAAAACTAGAAACTGACGGAAATCTTTTCGTCAAATTAACACAATTTTTCTGTTAAAACTATACATTTTTTTAATTAACTAAAATTATTAACAATTGTTAATAATTTTAGAATTATGTAAAGTCAACAATAGACAGTGAAAATTAAAGTGAAAAAAAGTACATAAATAATGTGTCCAAAATTTTTGAAAATAATTTTTGAAAAGATTGCCAGATATAATCACTAAGGTCACCGCCATAGAATTTATTTTTTTCAAGTCTCTACAATAGATAAACGTATAGAAAGATACAGACAACGGATAATAATATAGCCAGAGCGTTTGGATGCTGATAATTATTTTTTGCGGCACAGCGAGAGGAACCCCCTTCATCATTTCTTCCTATTACTCTTCTGCATTCAGTGTCAGCCTCTGCCATTCGTTCCCATCGCAGCCGTTACAGTTACGTTATACATTTATATATACCGTTCTCTATTTATTGTTAGGATATAGCTGCAGCAGAAGTGCAGAAGCAGCAGAAGCAGCAGCAGCAGCAGCAGCAGCAGCAGCAGTATAGAGGTAGTCTCGGGCGTGTGGCGAAAACCTCCGACAGCCGTGGACTCCGCAAGTCAACGGTACAAGCACGCGCAGGAAGTAGCACCGTCACTGCGGTGAAACCGTCGGCGTTGAAACTCATCCGCTGGTGCCTGACGGCCTCGCCAGAGTGACGGCAAAACGCTCTTATTGAGAAAGGCAAATTTTCCAAAGGTAGCCTCGAAAAATCTTTCTCTTTAAAATATCTTGCACAAATATGTCGTCATCCACATAATCCACATTTTTGCAGGAGAAAAAAAAAATTCCAAATTTTGTTAAATTTTAAAAAGAGGGAGAAAAATATTTACAATATTTCGGAAACATTCTGTTTTTATTTAACACAAATCCTCTTTTTTTTTCAAATTATTTTTATATTATTCCTCATTATATTTCTTTTTGATTAAAAAAAAATTCAAAGTTTGTTTGATTTAAATATGGAAATTGAGATTAAAAGAAAAAAGAAACAATGGTTTCTAAAACTTTTTAAAAATTTGTTTCTTGTTATAGACGCAATTTTTATTCCTGAAATATAATTTCAGGAAGGCAATTTTATTTTTTTTTTTAAATACAACTTGAATATTTTTTGGAGCTCATTATTCAGATTTGTTGTTAACTTTCAACCGATAAAATTTAGTGTAGAAATACTAGAGTGTTACTTGGGGTGGAAATCATAAGGGTTGCTAATTGAAGAGTTCAATAACTTTGTTATCCACTCTCAAGAATGTAGCGACCCGTGTTTTATTTTCTGTATACAGTATATACAATGCTGAGGCCTCTCTTCTCTATTTCGCAACTCGCGTTACCGCTATGCTATATATACGGCTGCTGCTCCTTAAAAGATAACTCGCTGTAACGTACTAATTTAATTGCCATTCGTACACTGCTTACACGTAACGTGCCATGAATATATACGTGTATAAACACCTTGAATTTCTCAGAGTGCAACACGCTGCACAAGACCCAGAAGTACCTCGGATCCTTATGGCAGTATAATATAAACCAAAGCATGCCAGTAGATCTCTGTGTACTCTCAACTTTTGATTTAACTCTTCTGAAGCTCAAGAGCTTCCCTCACGATATACTTTTGCTGAATTAAGAGGGTTGAGTTAGCTCCAAAAAATGTTTAAATTGATTTCGTTATTTCTACAAATAATTTCAGTTATATAAAAGTCTATGTATTTGTAAGATCATAATTTGCAAATATGATGGAGGATTCAATTTTGGCAAGAAAATGATTTTTTCTCGAAATTTTTTGACCATTTGATCAAATTTCAGGTCATCATTTGACGAGATGTCAAAAGATACAGAAATGGTTGTCATTGACCCCCATTACCCAAACACTTTTGCGACCTGGCAAAAAAATAAATCGTTACTTACTAGGTGAACAGTAAATTATTTTTTACAGAAAATACTAGCGGCGACTTAAGTGAGAGTCTTCGAATATCCTTAAACTTGACCTGACACTCTCTACTTAAGTGAAATGCCCCATATACGTTATGAGACGAATGAGACTATATACAGCAGACAACTGGGCAAGGGTAAACTAAGCCACAATTCCCTTAGCTCAACCTGTGCACGTGTCCGTTGCGTGTTGGGAGTAAGTTCGATAGGATTAGCTTAGCCCCCCCCCCCCCCCCCTCCCCATCCCTGCCCCCTTCGACCCCCTGCATGTGGAAGCTCGGTTCACACTACAATTATACAAATAGAACGTGCGTCAACGAGAACTAGCTACGCTCCAATAATCATGGAACATCCCGATCAAGAAAAATGACGTTCAATCGAATTTTCCCATCAATCCGTATTACAAGGCGGAGGGGGGCGTGGGAGAGGGGGCAAAAAAAGCCATTAGTGAATTAGTCACGTGGGGAACAATCTATACTATATCGATAGAAATATTACTGAGAGAGTAAAAGGAAATAAGAGCGAGGAATAATGTCGATAATAAAGGGAATGATAAGCCAGTTAAGATTTTCATAAGCCAAGGGGGGGGGGGGAGATTATGATAACGAGGGTAGGAGATCTACTTTCACATAGCATGAAAGTAGAGAGTCAGAAATCTTCCAGAGGAAAAAGAAAGAAGAAGAAACCTGGCAATTTCTTATGAGAATTCTCACTTCTTTGTGATTGGTCTGTTTTCTCACTGTACAGACCCTTCGTTGTCCCTTGAAGGGGATACTCTACTCTCGACCCTGCCACTCGTCAGGGTGAGCTGTGGGGTATCCCGTTACCGATTATTGGAGAGATTAGGTTACGAAAACCCTCGGTCGTTGACATGAGAAGCAAAGTGCGAGAAGCGATGAACGACGTGTGGTCGAAGAATAATTTCACAAGCGGATGTCATATTTTTCTGCTTGATGGAACTGAGTCAGTTAAATATCATGAAAATTGTGCAGCAATTGCACCATTTGCAGACTTCTAAATCAGGCGATATTTTTTGAAAATTTAAATCATGTAATGCGAATGATTTTCAATGTTTGGAATGGTAATTACTTAAATCAATTATGAAGCAAGTTTTGAGGGCGAATTTTAAGGAGGTCGTGTCAAAATCACATGTTCCAACTCTCACGCTTGAACATTTTGTAGATTACAGTAGCGAAGCAATTCTAAATGTAATTACAAAGTTTGAATGTCGGTGACCGAGCAAACTGCGGAGAAATTTGACATTGAATACGGTTAAATGAGGATTCATAAGGGAAACAAAGTAAATTTCGACTTTGAATGAGAATATAACATATACGTAAAGTGAAGTTTCGAGCAACAACGAGTTTGCTGCTGATTGATGAACTATTTAGTATTTTGCTTATAGCATGAACGATTTAAGTGCAGCCTATTTATGAAAGCTGCAATGTGCTGTCGTCTACAACAATGAATAGACGCGTTATTCAGAGTCAAATGAGCAAATATGCAAAAATTATATCAACAATTGAGCTAGTTTCGTGATACTGGAGACCTACAAAGTCATTTTTATTCCTCATATGCATCATTTTAAGTCCAGTTCGTTTTTATCGATTCACAACAAGAAGAATAACAGTCATTTTTTTAGAAGCAACCAAATTAAATTTGATAATTTGTGACTCGAGTTGAACGACATGACATCTGGTGATGAATATTGGTACTCATCCATTGAATCTGTTAATGTTATGTTCTTTCATGAAATCTGCTAGTTCAGGACATAAGTTTTTTTAAAAATTTAAACTTAGCGCCAGTGGCCACTCTTCGATAACTCGAACCTTGTGAAATGCGACTGTAAGTCGATGGACTGATTTATATCGATAAGCGTATTTTTAAGCAGAGCCAGAACAACTTCCTTCCGGCTCAGCAACAGCGGGAAACGTGTATATTCAACCATATTTCTTTATTCTAATTTTTTTTGGCAATAAATCAAGGTGATCATTACCTGAGGACTTTTATTTACCATATCAATAACTGAATCTAAACGCGCGGTGTTCAGTGGTCCAGTAATTTCTCGAGAGGATCTAAACCTGCGCGAGCATCACATTTGATCCAATGCATCCGCCATGTTGTCCCAACTTGAATTTTCAAATAGCTGGATCATATGATTTCCTAATGATTTCCAATTTACCTAAGAAACAGGAAAAAATGTTCAAATACATGCAAACCATTTCTACAATTGAGCTAGTTTGGTTAAACTGAAAACCCATTTATTTTTCATCTGCATAATTTCCTAAATCCAGTTCGTTATTATCGATTTAAAAACAGTCAATTAACAGCATAACATCACCAGAATTTCCTTAATTTCCAATACCCGAGTAATTTGAAAACTTTGTTCACAGCTGGCGATCAGTAATTTCCTAACAGTTTCCAATTTACTAAAAGGCTATGAGTGGTAAGTAAGGAAAACACACAGACACACACACACACACAGAGACAGGTGCGCTTTTATATGTTCACACACATATAAAAATTCCTTTTCATCCACTTTTGTTCGACCTTCCAGCATAAATTGCTTCTCTATATCGACGCAAGTATCTCCACGTTCATATTCCGCATGAAAATATTGTACAACGTGTACAAGCGCAGCTTCTGGCTTCGCTCCACCGCGACTGGCTGTAGGTGCGCAATCGACCGTCCGGAACACAACAAGAGATGGAAGCTGGCCGATCGAGCCACAGGAGTGAGAGAGAGAGAGAGAGATAGAATGTTATATAGGCGAGTGTAGAAAATGAGGATAGATTCGGGGCAAGCCGAAAAATGCGGGTCTCGACCTAGAATATCAGTGGTAACTTGTAGAACTACAACGAGGACACACGATAGAGGGCGCTGCGGTTTCTTCGTGTATCTTCGGCCTCACTTTACCCGCTATGCGTTTTTTTTTCTTTTTTTTTTTTTCACTTATACTATATAGTTGTTGGGGCTCTCCGCGTTGCGGCCACGTCTAGAACTGACTTTCGTGGGCTGCTCTGTCCACTGCTGTCCGGATGTCGAACAATAAAAGTGAGCTGGCCTCGAGTGACCGCGAAGCGAGAGAGCCACGAGAACTAGAGAGAGCGTAGTGTGTATAACAACACGAGTAAAAGAAACAGGCAGATAGATAGAAAGCCGATGCCGCAAGGCCCTTCCGCCACAATCAAACGTTTTTTTTTCCTTCCTTCTTTTTTTTCTCTTTTTTTTTTTTTCTCTTGGTGGTGTTGCACACGTTTACGCTTTGTTATTGCGAGAGGTATCTAGTTTCAAGTCGTGTTATTATTACAAAATTTATTTTGTTGAATTAGGAGCACGCAATAAGCGTATATAGGGATAACCGGGGTCATATGTAACACTAGATAAATCGACTATCTCGCCAGAAAATCGAATATTCCTGACGTCATTAAGACTCGATTGTTGAATTTGTGTAGAAATGAATATACAAAATTTATTTTGTTGAATTAGGAGTACGCGATAAGCGTATGTAAGGGTGACCGGGGTCATATGTAACACCAGATAAATCGACTATCTCGACAGAAAATTGAATATTCTTGACGGCATTAAGACTCGATTTGTTGAATAAATGTGTGGAAATGAATATGATTATTTACTTGTTTACTTATATGGTCATAAATATTTCAATACCTGTGTTACACTAAAACGATATTTTTTATAAGTTGCTTAAAAAAATAGAAAATGGCAATCAAATGTTTTCCAATTCCATTTTTTTTCTTGTACGCGTTACACAGGATTACGATTTGCGACTGCGACATATATCTATTTTTAAGGCGTATTGTTATTGCAAAATTTACTTCGCCGAATAATTGGTACTCTATAAGTGTATTTTGGGAGACCGGGGCAAGATGCAACATACAAAAAATCGAATATCCATCAACGTCATTGAGTTTCACGCGTCTCGGTCGTTTTAATAAATAAATGGAATGAGTGTGTCTATATTTTCTTTATTTACATAGTAAAAAATGAATCATAAACTCCATTTTTTATCACATTTTTTTTTGTTCCAACTTAATTAATTTCCGGGATATTGCATTATTGACCATAAAAATGAATAATAAAAGTAAAAATCAAATCTCATCTAAATGACCTTTTTTTTCATACCTCATAAAACACCGCGCAAGAAATAATTCGCTACCAATTAAATTAATCAGCAGACTTTTTTCGGTCGCGCTGTAAAACTCGTAATTATCTTCTTTTTTTTCTTTTTCTTCATTGAAAAGCAATTAAATTACGCTCTCGGTAGCTTATCAACGACATTTTTATCTTGGGTGTTTCGTTAAGCCCCGGTCTCGTCTATATAGTACATGTTGTTTCAGTCTCAGTGGGCCAATTGCGTTACAAGGGTAATTAGTCTCGCGATACGAAGAAGGGAAGTGCACACGCAGCAGTTAAAGTGGGAAAAATGAAAAAAAAATAAAATAAAATAATGAAAAAACGACAAAAAAAAAATAAGAAGGGCAGCTCGATAGCGGTGACGCCACTAAATATAGAAACCCTCGAGACTCGTTTGTAACAGTCACAAGGAGTATCAACAGAACAAGGACAACGTTGCATTGTGTACTACGAGCTACAAGTTTTGTATGTGTGTGTGTGTGTGTGTGTGTGTGTGTGTGTGTGTGTGTGTGTGTGTGTGTGTGTGTGTGTGTGTGTGTGGTTCTACATTGTATTGCATTAGTAGTACGGGAACGTTTTGTTAAAACAGTCATTTGCCCACGCGGCGAGAGTTTAAAGCGCCAGAGAGAACTCGAAGACTTTATAGCCAGAGGAATGACGGCGGCTAGGCTAGCGAAGCACGAAACATCTGTCGGTTTAGGTTTCCTCACTCACACTCTTCACCTTAAGAACGACTCTCCTTTTTAATGCTTCTCTTAGAGCCGGAAATTCTCCTCTCAAATCTCTCGCGTGAGTTCAAAGTATACACACAGACACATACACACCAGGAGACCCTTAGTTCTCAAATAACTTTCACAAAAAGAAAAAGCCCTGGGTGCGCCATGGTTGGTATAGAGTATATAAGCGTGGACGGCTAACGCTTTAATATTGCGCGTCCACCAACACCCTCAACTGACTCAGCGACTCTGGAATCACACAATGCAATGATGGCTAAAGGTCGTAATGGCCTCCCGGAAATATAAGGATAATGATAGTGAACCTTGTTAGAAAATAGTCTAAAGGCCATGTCAAAATCAAATTTAAAACGGATCTTCAGCTTGGATTTCTCTTTATTTGTGAATCAAAAAAATAAATTATTCTTACATTTTTAACCCATTTTTTTAAAATACTTAAATACTTTCAATTCATTTATTATGAGTTAGTTTTTTTTTTTTTTCAAATATCTATAAACAGACCGAATAGCAAAAAAGGTAAGCAATTTTGTTGTCACCATGAACCATCTTGAAACAGAAACATTGGTGCAGAATGTGTTTTCCGTTCCCTTCGAAATAGCGCATCTCTTAAAAACACAGGAATAGTCTCAGAGACGGTATTAAACTCGTGAATTCCAATTTACTCAATTAATTGTAATGAAATCAGGCGTTGGAGAATCAGAGAATTTAAAATGGGGAGCTATAGGAGAGAAAGAGAGAGAGAGAGTCTGAGCAGTAGGAAATTTGAGCAAAGCCGCGCGTGTATCTGTATGCTTTAGCTTCTCTACTTGGCTCTGTTTGACTGAAAATTCCAGTTGGCGTGTGTACGCTTCTTAATTGAGAATCCAATGCGAATCTCTCGCTCCACCTTTTCCACGGATTCGCTCTCTTTTTATTTCGATTCGGTTGGTAAAGCTCGACAGCGGGTTCTCAGCAGAGGTTTGTGTGCCTGCAATACACCAGGAAGCTTTCATTGGACGGAGGTGTGGGGGCAGAGAGAGCCAAGCTTGCGCGCACGTATCCTCTTCTGCGCACAGGAACAGACCTTTGCAGTGCAACAACGTATTACAACTTTAATTTATAGCGTTCTCTCTCTCTCTCTCTCTTTCTCTCTTTCCCTCTTTCTCTCTTCACATTTCACATCTTCTCTTTTTCTCCAGGGTTTCGTTCGTTTCATCGTTTTCGCTCTGTAGCCGCTGTAATTCACTTTCCGCAATAGCCCGCTTTCTGTTTTTCGTCCTCATCACGATGGATAATTGCGCTCCCTCTCGAACAGCATAAACGCGAGCGTGATTCAAACGTGAGACGAAGTACAAAGATCCGAGGAAAAACCTTTTCCTAGACGGTGGTCATAAAATACGATCAATCAAAATATGAGAGAGCACAATAAAAGCCAATTTGGCTTTTTTGTACTTTTTAATTAAAAAAAAATAAAAAATAAAAAATAAATCTTTGTCAACTTCCAAGATTTTTATTTTTATTTTATAATTTAAAAGTTTGTCAATTTCTAGCTTTACTAAAAAAAAGAAATGAATAATATTTAGTTAATAATTGTATTTTTTATTTATGAAATATGTGTCATTTTTTTAAAGTCATTTTTCTTTCAGAAAATATTTGTTTGTAAATTTTAGATTTACTTTTTGTGAGAATTTGACAAACTTTTGTCACTTCGAATTTTAGAAATAAAAAATATTGTATTCCAGACAAAATTACAATTTTTTGTTGTTATTTTATTAATGCCAAAAAGATCTGTAAAAAAAATCAAAATTTACAAAAAAACAAAAAAATGGAAAATTTGCGTACGTCTAGAAATTAATAGAATTGAAAATAGCTGTATTATTCGATGCTTAATGCTTAACGCTATAGTACTGTATGTTCGTATATATATAGCTTTTATGCAAAGAGGAGCGTCACTCCTGATCGATACGATGCTATATACACGTGTAATGTGACTATATGCGCACTGTTAGTACTAATCCCGGGGTAATACGAGTTGGCGTGCAGTATTGTGTGTATTGGGTGTCAAAACAATTTTAACAGGTGATACTGCGAAACGAGATTCACCCCACTATTTTTTTCCTGTTTTCTTCAGTGTATTGTGAATTTACACTGGCACTGACAAAAGTTAAAACCCTGTTTTTTCGTCATCAGCGCAAAAAAATAGTATTTGTGATGTAAAAAGTCGAAGTACACGAATTCTGATGTATTAAACATCTGAGACATGGCCATGTGCAGACCATCTATTGGCATGATTTCATAGATATTATACTAATTTTCTTGATATTTACGTTTTTATTCCACTGTGACATATTGCCCCGGTCTCTATGATTTGAGTATACAATTTTGAGGTTGTGATTAAAATTTTGAGTCAAATGCTTAATATTTTTTAAAACTATAATTTACAAGTTGTCTTTTCTAAACTTTAAAAATATTTCCAACTGAATTAAATGCATAATTTAATTTTTTTAAATATCAGTCAGCTGATTTAAGATGTAAACCATCTAATTGGCATGATTTCATAGATATTATACTAATTTTCTTGACATGTTTAACCCCTCCAATACGATAAGGAAGTTTTTATTCCACTAGTGACATATTGCCCCGGTCTCTATGATTCAAGTGTACAATTTTTAGGTTTTAATAAAAATTTCTAGTCATATTCTTACACTACAATTTAGAAATTGTGTTTTCTAATCTTTATAACAAATTTCTAATCGAATTAAATGCATAATTTAATTTTAAAAAATGTCAGTCAGCTGATTTAAGACGTGGATCATTTAATTCGCATGATTTCATAACTATTCTAATTTTCTTGAAATCTTTCATCTCGAAAACATACGAGAAAGTTTTTATTCTTCTGTGTGACATATTGCCCCGGTCACACTTAATATTATAAAAGATTCACTCATTGCTTACTCTACGTATATATATAATATATATTCCAACGGGCGGATGATTCTGTATGTTGTACAAGAGACTTAAAGTACGTATTTACAATCCGAGAGTAGGCACGGAAAATAAGAAGTGGGAGAGTTAAACTCGAGATTCCATCTTTACAGGCTAGCTTGTAGAAAGGTGACTTGGGGGAATCGGGAGAGATGAAAGTCACGAGAGCTCGTGGTTCTCTCCGTGACGTCACAAAAACATCAATCAATAGATGTATTGAGTTTAAAGAGAACTATATTGAGATAAAGAAACAATACAGTGATTGATTTCTATCCAATTTTGTGGTAAACTTAAATTGTGTCGCATAGAGTGCGGACTCGATAACTGTTTTTCTTCCGTGTATTGGCATTAAATATTTGTCATCATAAAGGCGTCAGCTGACCGAGTCAATAACCGGTTTTTGCTTTCATTTTTCTTTGTTATCTTTTTAAGAGGAAGGTTTCCTTAAGGAGAAAACATCTGTTGTCATTATCAGATTTCGGATCAATACTCGTCAGAGAATGCAATATAATTTTATAAATCAAATTACTCAAAGCTCATCGGTTGGTAAATTAATTTTACTATTATAATTTATAAAATTATATCGGCGATTATTTCATTCACTTTAGATTTTTTTTAATACATAAAAACTTTTTCAAAATCTCAAAATCCTTTTTTTTGCTGTAGAAAATTTTTAAAAATATGTAAACAATTTTTTTGCCATATGTTTCGCAACAAAGTTACATTACACAAATTATTTATGAATTATTATTCTGTACATTCATTGTGATACATTTTTTTTTACATTAAGTATGAACTCTTTAATTCAAATCCACTTTAAATTACACCAGTTTTTTTTTCTCTCTCTAGAACATATAGATATTTTTTTTTTTCATCTTAGTACTCGATCAACTTAACAAGGGCTGCCTTAAGATAGTCCTTTAATGATATTTTGCTTATCCCAGATCTTAATATTGGCGTTCAGGGCTAAACGATTCTTTTAACTGAAATTGCTCGTTTGGAAAGAGTGCATTAGTTGAGCTATATATCCAGTATGTGTGTGTGTGTGTGTGTGTGTGTGTGTATGTGTCTGTGTTCAAAGTGCGTCAGTCACGAAAATCGATAGACGAGTCGTTCTCGCGCTTTCCTAGTCTCTCTCACATACTTAAACTCACCCGGTCGTTGCAGGTGGTAGAGTAAATATAATTCGTGTCGAGCATACCGACGTCTACGCCGTTCTATGACGACGACGACGACGACGACTACGACGACGTATTTTCTCCGGGGAAATACGATTATGTGTCTGACGGGTGTAGCGTGGGAGAATTTCACAAGACGATGTGAACGGAGAGAAAGAGAGTATGTATATAGAAAGCTATGCGGCAACAACTTGAAGAATAAAACGAACGAATAGACGCATCGCTTTATCGAATCTCGCTCGTTTCAGAAACGGCAATACATAAAAACCAGACAGCAGTAAACATTATAGCTGGGTTCACGGTGTTTCGTATATAGGCTATTTCACGTAAAATCCAACAAACCCATAATCCTGACCTTCGACAAACGTCCTTAAACTTTACTGTGTTGATGCGTGTATTTCTTTTTCTTCTCGGTGTTATTTTCTCTCGTTTGTAGGTAAATATCGAATTTCTGTAAAAGTCAAGGTCATTCCTGCTATAATTAATAATATCCTTGAATCGATTTATTGCCAACAGAAATAAAATGAAAAAACAACGTGTTTTTAAAGCAGATTTTTTTTAAATTTATTTGAAATTTGTAATTTAAATTTTTTTTAATTGTGCCTGCTTTAATTTAATTGCAAATAAGGTGTGTCTGCTTTTTAAGTAACGAAAATGTCTGACTTTAGACAATACATATCAAATATATTTCTTTTAAAATGACGCAAATATATTGTCGAACGAAAATTACGCTTTTGTTAGTCAAAATTGCGTAAGCTACTATTAAAAAATAAAAGTACATTTTCGAAAAATTATTTTTGTAATTTTCGTTTTTTTTCTTGTAAAACCAAGAAAATGGTAACGTGACATATTTTAGTGAACCGTTGTGATTAATTGTTTATCAATTTTTATTTTGGTCCCACCAATCGACAATTCGGTCGAAACTCGACAAAAGCAGAAAGTATTTTTTTCCTCAGTGGATTTATCGTGCTAAAGATACGAATTTTTATATATTTTATCAATTATTTTTGTGTGGTAACGGAGTGTTTGCTCGTCCATAATTGGGAGGAATCTTGCCGGACGAATAACATCAAATAATTGGGTGTTATTCGTCCGGCAAGATTCTTACTATATGTAGCCCATTATATACATTGTTCTACAACCGTTACGGCTGGCAAGTGTGCGTCAGTATGTCAGAATGCGTGTGCTGGCAGTGCTACTGGTTGCGGTGCAGCAAATTGGACGGTAGTGAGAGCCATCATATGTCAGCGAGACCGTATAGCTGGAAACCTCTTCCCCAACTGTTGTTTTTCAGATGAAAACAAAGAAAACCAGTGATCCGGTGGAGGGTCCAGAGACGCAGCCCCCGGCGTGGTCGAGGGGCGAAGCCCCCACTGACGATTTTTTTTTATTCTTCAAAAAATATACATAATAGAGTGTGTGGAAAATAATTTTTTTTTTAGCATTTTTTTTCGCTCCTATAATTTCAATATTTCATTTTCGATCTAAAGAATATCCTCGTTCAAGGTGAGCGTCGTAGACATTTTTTTAGAGGTCGCACAATTTGGTAATTTACTACCATACGATTTGGAAAAAATACATTTTTGTTAAAATTTTTTTGTAACTCGATAAAAAAATAAGTGTATGTGAGTCGCTGATAGCTTATTTTAAAGGGGAGATTTTAAGCTATTTATAAAAAAAAATTATGACGTGTCTATGTACAGCACCATTTATGTAAAGTGAATTTAATAAACAGGCCAATTCAGAGTAGTAGTTGAAGTTGAAATGTGACAGTAATTAATACGATATTGAATCACCAGCGTGAGTAATTATTATTATATTACTCACATATTACAGTGATATTGTGATATATTTGAAGTGTTTGTAAAGACTGCATAGCGGTAGCATCCATTATTCTATTAATTTAAATTAAGTTTAAAAATTGCTACTAATTTACAGGGTAGGAAAGTCTTGCAGTTGTATAACAAAAAAAAGTGTAAAATGAAAATGTTGAAAAATCGTGTTAATATTCTCTAGAATATTTTTTTCTCGTCTTTGCGAATTTTTTTTTTTTTTTAAGGTTTGACAATTTTTTAATTATTGTTCAGAAACCTGAATTAGTTCGTTTATTAAATTAATCATACATAAATTGTGCTGTACATGGACGCATCAACATTTTTTTTATTAATCGCTTAATATTTCCCCTTTAAAATGAGCTATCAGCGACTTCTATACACTCATTTTTCGCCGAGTTATAATATTTTTACTAACGTTTGTTGTATTCCCCATGTAAATCATATGGGAATGATAAAAGCTACGTTGTACGACCTTCAAAAAGCTTTCTACGACGTTCGCCCTAAACGAGGACTTTTTGCAGTTCGAAAACTACAGATCAGAGTAGTGGAGGCAGAAAAATATGAAAAATTTTATTTTCGACACACCCTGATACATAATCATGCGGATATTATGTTAGCTATAATATGTTGCTAATTTATTTAATCGTCTAGTTGCTGGACGGGCTGCCACGAGTTTATTGTAAAGTGCAAAAAAAGAGGAAATAAATGAGTTTTTATCTCGATTAATCGAAGAATGCGTCATTGCTGCACGAAAAACGGATAAAAACGGGGTTCGTTTATGCGCGAGAAGAAGACCGTTATGTTGGGATATATTGTGTATACGTGCGTGAATTGATGCGAAGAAATACTATGATACGCTTGAGAGTTGCGTGAGCGAGAGAAAGAGAGACAGAAAAACGTTGTTGGTTGGCCGCGCGTCAGAAGCGCGGAACAAAGAGCTTCTGAACGAGACAGAGAAGAGATAGAGAAAAACGAGACGAAACGAGTCCGGACGTGGCTGGACAGGTAGATGCGTGCGTGCGTATATTGACCAGCATGCAAAATCTTGCGTGCTGTTTCATTTTTTGTTTTGTTTTTTTTTTTTTTTTTTCATTTTTTACATCTCTTTTATTGCGTATTTCTAATTACAAGCAGTCTTTTGTCCTAAATATTGCTTTCTTAAGCCTTGTTTTCACGAAAAAAAGTATTAAGACATAAAGAGAAGTGAATTAAAAATTTGAAATGTTACCAAAAATTGAAATGCTACCATTTTTTTTTCGAACTTTTTTTTTCTCAATCATTTTGTGATTTGTGAGACATGAAAATAATTGAGAACTGAAGAGAAAGTATGAGAATTATCTCAGGATTTTCAATATTTCAATGACTTTCCATCATTTTTTAGAATATCAAATTTCTCATTTCGTAAATTATGGACAAAATTGGGAAGAAAATGTGTATTTTCATAATTTTCGTTTTTTTAATTTAAATGTCTGAGTAAACTAAAAAATGAAAAATTCTGAAGAAGAAAATTCTATATTTCTCAATGTGTATTAATTTCCACCATTTTCCTTCGAACTTTTTTCCCAATCATTTTAATGTCTAAGAGATGAAAATGAAAAAAAAAAGAGATGAAAAAAAGCGAAAAACATTTTCATCAATGCAAGAATTAGCTCAGGATTTTTAATATTTCAACGACTTTCTTCTATTTTTTAGAATATTAAATTTCTCCTCTCGTAAATTACAGACAAAATTGGGAAGAAAATGTATATTTTCACAATTTTTTATTTGAATCACTAAGTAAACTGAAAAATGAAAAATTCTGAAGAACGAAATTATATATTTCTTAATGTGTATTACCTAACTTATCAATGCAAAAATTTGTTTATTTTCACCAAATTGTCAGACATTGTTCTGCCATACTATTTTACCTTCGTGTTCGAAAAACTAAAGAAAAAAAAAGAATCAAGTGTTCCGTAATTGACTTAATTGCTCCATAATTAGTTGATTCACTCTATGATGATGAAAAAAAAAAAAATTTCGAATAAAAAAAAATTCTGTTAAACCTGCACGCTCGTCATTGTCCACGTTTTTGTGTACAGTCGTACTGTCAAAAACGCGTGTGCACCTGGCGCGAGGCTTGCACCTTATATATACATATATACACACATATATATATATATATATGCGAACCCACATCTACAATTACCATAATTCTACAGCCAGTGGTGTGCTGTAACGCTTCACCTATCTATCCTCCAACTGGTCCTAACAGCCCGAGCGCTGTTTCTTCGTTAAGGGGAGAATGCGGGAAATTTTTCGAGAGGCCTACAACACACCGTTAATCCCTGGAGACGCTAAAACTGGGTCACGTAACTTAGATAGATCACAAAACCCGTTCATGAAATAATTGAACACAAGAAGAAGAAAAAAAAAAAAAATGAAAAAAATAAATAAAACACCACCCTAATAATTCGGAGAATAGCAAAGATACATTAAGGGCGTTGTGTAAGTAAAGATTTGGGTGCGGGTAAGTTAAGGGTGAGGCTCTCAAAGACGCAGCGGATGCGGACTGCAGATGTAGGTGGATAGGGTGCGGTAGACATGTTTGTTATATGTACATCGATGAAAGATAGAGAAATCTTTCAATAAAATCGAAATTGTCTATTACATAGTAGTAACAATAATAATAATAATAATAATAACAATAATAATTCTCACCTTGTCCGACGGAATATTTCGCGAACTCATCGTAATCACTTTGAATAAACGGGTTTTAAGGAAATCCAGAGGCCGTGCGTGGTATTAACCAACAAAAAAAAAAAGATCACACCAATTTAACGAAAAATAACACGACGTGGGTTGTTGTGTTAAAGATGATAACGAAGTCGAACGAAGATTAACGAAGCGCGACTAAAAACAAAAAAGAATAATAATAATAGCCCTTCTCTGGCTTTTATTCGATATGTAGCGGCCCACACACTTTTCGATGCAAATGAAAGAAAAAAAACCACACTTTGTTAAAAACTCGTCAGCACGTTCACAGAGAAAAACGAGAAAAAACAAAAAAAAATCACTACACCATCATCATATCGAATATCGGTTTAACGCCCGCCGCTCTCTCCTTTAAAAGCTCCGTTTGGTTAACACCCGCACAGCCCTCTCGGTTGGCCCCTTTCGTGCCCCCGACGTTACTTGTACATGTCGGGCATCACGTATTTGAGCAACATTTTTGTTGTTTTCAGGGGGGAGGGAGGGGGAGGGCCACCCTTTTTTCCGCGATAAAACGCCACACGGAGCCTTAACGCTTTAAAACAACACCACCACCTCACGCACCACCGTCCCACAGTGTGTGTCTGTCTCTCCCCAGTGTCAGAGCCAAACACATAAAATGGCGTTAACCGAGCCAATGCAGCATTCTGGGATGGCTTTGTCCGTTGATAACGTCAAACGGCGACTGAGGCACGACTCCTCGATCTTAAAATTGAGACGGTCCGAGGATGTACTTGGAACTAGACTGCAGCGAACTCTGTAGGAGGCTTTTTATTGGATGTTGAAAGTTTCGAAACTTCGACCAATCGCAGTAGATTTAAGATGATTTACTGCACGAACGGTAACAAAAACTGTAAGGCGTCTTTTATGCGAATAATTAACCGTGGCCGGGAAAAACGCTTCGGGAAGATTCAGCTATCTCTCTCGCACTTATGGAAATATTGAGAGAGACGGACAACATGTAGCACATCACCTTAAGATGACGTGAAACTTTAATTGACTGCGAAACAGATAGAGCTGATCTTGAGATCTGGAATTTTTATGGCATCGTTGATCTTTTGGATAAAATACGAGACAGTCGCTTTACGTAATTGTTAGACGGATCACAAGTTTCTCACCTTTTATTCAAAAGATCAGCCGTGGCGGGAGAAGATCGGATTACAATTTTTGTTACCAACTGAGTAGTTTCACAATCGTCTTAAGGTTATGTGCTTTTTACCCGAAACATCAATTCTGGCCAAAAACAATGTTGTACAGGTTTTGTTACCGACCGAGCACTAGCACATCATCTTAAGAGAAGCTAAAATACACTCAGTTAGTAACTAAAACTGTTAATAATTTTTTTTCAAGAACACCGAACGCTTCTGGATCATAAAAAGTCTTACATCCTTAGTCTCGCAGTTCTGTGTTCGGTATCGTTGAAAATAATTGTTTACAGTTTTTCCTACCGATTGGGCATCCAAGTTTTTGATTATTTTTTGTTACACCGCTGGAAACGATCACAAGACAAATCGTTATTTACTCAAATATATATATTATTGAACTAATAAAACGTACGAAATACACTTTCAATACCAAAAATATTAAAACATGGTTACTTTCTCGTAACTTACATGACCGGTCATTTCTCGATTAACTCCCATTGGCGGTTACAAAATGCATTTCCACAGCCAATGACACTGCGATGCACAAAATTACGAAGCATTTGATACAGCTGTTTCGTAGTCATGGAGACGCGGCATGACAGAAAGTATCTCGCACACACCAACGAGAATTGTGACAGTTTTATAACCTAGAAATTGAGGAATTCCGTAAATGGTTATGCCGAGTATCCGTGGGTGTACAGAGAACGAACAATCCTTTTTTCGGTGACTCAAAAATATAATGCTACACGTTATTGAGTCCGCTTCTTGATGGATAGTCGAGCTTTCGAGAGTCTCGAGACGGTTCTCGTCGCCGTTATCACGTACCAATAAAATGTCGGCAATTATAGACGACAAGGTGGTCGCAGGAGCTAAAAATCCAAGTCTCGTCAAAGAGGATCCTATTGTAGCTTTGACAGTATGTATTATTGTATATAAATGTATCAACCGATAACAATAGACCGAATAAAAGAAAACTAACTTATCGTAAAATAATGCTATTCTTTTATTCACTAAACCCTTCTTAGTTAATTAACCCAAAAAGTCTAAATCTGTCTAAAACAATTGTCTGCATTTCTTTGACATGTCGCGAAATTCTGGATAATGATAACAAACAAAAAATACGAACTAGAGAACTCGAATTTATAAATTTTGATCCATAATATGGATTTCTGTAATCATGAAGCAGATTTATTTCGTAAATTTTCAGACTGTAGAAAAAAAAACATAAATTGTATTCTTAAAATGATTATTTTTAGTCTGGCTGAAATATACGTTTTTTTTCTAAAATGTATCAAACTAAAGCTAAAAAACCTTTTTATTAAATTATTATTATTTCTAAAAACAGATTATGACTGCTGATAATTATGTAATTATACTAAAAATATTTGTAAAAATCCAGAACATTGATTGGGATTTTTTTGTTGCCTTTTTCTCACATAAAAAATATGGATTGTAAGTCAATTAAAAGTCAAGGGACAAAAAAGTTGCATTATGTAACGAAGAGAAAGCTAAAGAGAAAGTTCGTATAAAAAAAAGGTTACATTTACAATTTTTTTGTGAATAATTGGAAACATAGGAAAAAAAAACTAACTTTCTAGCTATTGACAAAAATCCAACTGTTCAACTTTATTATTGAATTATAATTTATTAAGGGTAACAGTTGCAACTTGAGACCAAATATTAAAAAAAAATTAAATGACATTAAAAAAGTTTTTTTGCATTTTATGAGGAGGCACTACAGCCATTGTTATTTTTGTGGGATTTAAAAATTCCTACTTGAATTTTCTAATTAAAAAATATTACATATCCAAAAGCAATTATTTCGTATATTTTGTATAAAAAAAAATATATAAATCATTAATACATTTTTTACGAGAAATTATAATAATAAAGTGAAGGATATTGAGACAATAATTATTTAGAAAAAAAAGCAAAAAAGAGATTAAAATTTTTTTTGTAAATTTTAAGTAATTATTTGAGCAATGCCATGCAATATTTATGACTTTTTTTTTCAATTATATTTACTAATGTTCTTGTCCTATCTCAATTTCAGGAAAGAGTAAAAACCTTGTATCACTTCAGAGATCATTATTTTGAGAATCATCCGATTGAAAGGGCGGTTGAAAAAAATCCTGATGTCGAGAGAGAGATGAAAGAGACACTTAGCAAGTTTGACGAGTGCAAAGGATACGAAATTGATGGCGCAAGAGCAAAGTACTATTATCTGAAAGGCAGAGCATTAAATGTGGTAGATCGATTTGTGCCTCAGGCTGAAGAGCTTCTAAGCAAAGCTGTGAAGCTTGAACCTAAGTTAATAGAAGCTTGGAACGAACTTGGCGAATGTTACTGGAAAAACGATGATATTAAGCAGGCGAAGAATTGTTTTGTTGGTGCCTTACCACACGTTTGTATCTCTCAAAAAAAAACTTCAATAGAATTTTTTTTTTTTTTTCGAAATTTGTAATTAAAAACCATTTTACTTTTCACAGGGAAGAAATAAAACCTCGTTGAGAAATTTGTCTATGGTGCTTCGACAAGAACCAACGAAAACGCACGAATTACGAGTGGAAAATATTCAGCACGGCGTTGAGTTTGCCAAGGAAGCCGTGAGCTTAGATACAACCGATGGTACCTCCTGGACAATTTTGGGAAATGCCTACCTCTCTTCCTTTTTCACAATAGCCCAAAATCCGGCTTCACTACGGCTGTGTATGTCGGCGTATGCTCAAGCAGTTGGTATTTTTCTTAACGCATATTTTGCATATAAATGATTTCTATAAAAATCATTATTTAAGGAGAGAAAATTTTTCGAAATAAATTAATTTTCATTTAACACGGTAATGATAAATCTTCTTTTTTTTATCCAGGAAAAGGACGTTGTTGCCAAAAGCAATCCAGATTTATTTTTCAACAAGGCAACGGTAAGTAGAAAACTCAGGCGCATTACGCGCGAAAATAATTTGATAAGGTACAGATAACGGAATTAAAGAGATTGCTTAAAACAGGCGTTAAAGTATCAAGAGGAGTATAGATTGGCGCTGGAGTCATTCGCGCGAGCGATGCTGTTAGATCCAACTTGGGAGATACCAAGAAACAAACGTGACGAATTACTCAAGTATCTCAGAGATGTGCAAAATTTAATAATCAACAAAGGTAGAATGAAGCCCAAGAGGCTTCATCAAATGATTCAGGCTCTGGATGAAAAGCATTTGGGTCCTTACAAAGGTGGCTCCTACACTTCTGGCGAAAAATTTGTTAAACTGCAATTGGTTCCGTTGCAAGATTTGACTCCTGGCGTTAACGTCGAGAAGCTTGTTTTTGGAAAGGTCGTTTGTTGGATACAGGACTCGGATTGTGTGCCTTTGTAAGTATTCTGCCCATAAAATTTCATCGCAATTTTTGATCAATTTAACACCAATTTTTGTTGTAAATTTGTGGTTCATCAAAAAAGTCCAAAAAATATTTTAACCAGTTCAATTATTTTTTAAAATAAATTTTGCAAATTCTTTTCGTCACTTCCATCTTTATAAAAAAAAATATATATATTTATGATTCGTAAAAGAAAAACGTAAGAATTCATAAAAAAATTTTGTCACTTTTAAAATTTAAGAGAAAAATCTATTTAAAAAAATACATATTTTCTTCGAAAAATGGCAATTCGATTTTATCAACAAAAAAAAAAATGTTTTCGGTTAACGAATACTTTTTGTAATTGTAAAAATATTTGACTACGAAAATTTTCCATTTTTTCAGCGCGTTTTGCATCGTCGATCGTGAGAAAACGTGTATCGCTGTAACCGTTTACAATTTGGCAAAAGGTCGTGGAGTGACAGTCGGGGATACCGTTGCAATACCGGAGCCTTATCTAACTCACCAAACGTTTTCGTACGCTGGCAATGTCGGTACAACAATTCACCACAAATTTAACAATCAATTTTACAAGCATAAGATATTTGTCATTTTATGAATTTGTTTTTGTTTTTTTGTCCGCAGGATTTCGATTTTAAATCGATACGTGTGGAAACACCGGTGATACTTGTTCTGAACGGTAGAAAACTTGGTCTCGATCAACAGGCAGGTGTAAAACTCTGTAGTTACAAAAAAACCGATTAACTTATATTCTGCGATACCGAATTTGTAGAAATTACTCTCGACGCAATCTCGAATTATTAGTATAAAAATACCTCGCGAATAACGAATTACTTCGGTTAGAATTAACCGATCGACAAATGCACAAACGAAACAAACAAAAAACGCATTCAATTATGTATTAATGAAAAATATAGACGCAAAACGAAGTTATAATAATTTTCTACAAATACGCGACGACGAACGAATGGTCTAAAACGCGAATCGCGATCGAATTGTACAAAGAGAAAATCAAACAATATTCAAATGTAGATTATTTCTTTACGTGTCGCATTGTATCGTTCATTCAAATCAGAAATCAAACTAGAATTTACACGATCGGCCATTCGTCGGACGCAAAAGTCGTGCCAATCGACACTGTCAAATATTTTTTCGACAAGTATTGAAAACACTTGATTACAATAGGACTGTTAAAAGTAATTGGAAAATGAATATACTTTTATCGGAAGCTTTTTATGCATAAACTGGTTTTAGGATATTGTAAAAAAAAAAGTATAAAAAGTATAACAAAAGTATAACTATTAATAAAATAAATTTTAAAGTAGAGTAAATTCCTAAGCGGTTACAACCCTGATTGAATTTAATATACCCGTTTCAGTATAAATTCTTTCGATAAGAGTATATTCAGTTAAAAAAAAATTTAAGAAGCGTCATAAATAAATTATCTCACCTACCGATTGGAGATGAAAAATTGCGCACAAGGCGTCGTCGAAAGCTGGCGGAGTAATGAAAAAAAAAAAAAAAAATTTAGGTATATGGGAAAAAGGGTCGGTTGATAAACATTAGAAATGCAGTTTTGGAAACAACCAGAGTTTCAACTATTCCATTACTTTCAAACTCTCTGTAAAAAAAACGAAATTTCGCAAGAATTTAATTTAAACGATACAATTAAGTAGTACAAGAAGTAGTAAACAAAAAAAATTGTCAAGTTAACAAAACAGGATTTGTTACTTAGAAACCTGACACTTTGATTTTAATACAAAAAAAAAAAAATGTAATGCATGATTTTTAAGAAACACTGTTTCTTTCCCCAAAATATTTTTCAACGAAACTATACTTTGTTATCAATAAAGATATTCTAAAGAACTTATTTATAAAATAAATAAACAAATCTAGTAAGTTAAAAAATAACGGAATGGTTGAAACTTTAGGAGAAGCACAGTACGAGCTTTGAGACTTAAACTGAGCCGATGTTGCACAAATTTCGCTCAGAACTTCGTTTGCTGAAAAAAAGAATCTTGACAAAAAGCAAAGAACGCTCCGTTTCTTTTTTCAAGCTGTTAATTTGCAAATAGCCTCAACTTATAATTTGCAATTGGCTATTATAATTCTACTCTTCTTTTTCTCGTCAATTAAAAATTTATAAAAAACCGAACGACGGCGAAAAATAAAATAGTACGTGATCCCTTGTAGCTCCGTACTTATTGAGAGACCAATGAGGAAAACAGAGTCTCACGCATACTAGAGATGTACGAATAATGCTTGTGATATATATTAAGTAAAAAAAAAAACGTTTGTATAAAATGTTTTCTATTAACGATTATATAATAAATACTTATTTAAAACAATAACAGCGATTACACAGTTTGTTCGCCGGTAGTTAGAGCGCAAGGCACATTGAGCCAAGTTTTGGTCGTCACACGCTTCTGTTTTTCTTTTTTGCATAACGCATTTTCAGTACGATTAAGTCTGACTCATTAGGATCATAGAACACAGTGAATATCACTCGTGAATTCCTTTTTGTTTCCATTAGCTTTGCTAATTCTTCACTACAAAGTCTTCGCGTTGTTTGGTTACCTCGTCATTTTAATTGACGAAGCACTAGGTAGGAATATCCTCCGAAAAACACTCTTATTTAAAAAAAAAAAAAGAAGGAAAAATAGTTTAAAGAAAATAGTATTAAGGTTTCATTTGTTAACTGACTATTATTCATACTATTTTCTTTGTACCATTTATCACTTTTTTTTTCTATTTTCAAGAGAATTCGGATTTTGTGGTAACACTCGCGTTCTCCTGTATATCTTTGTATCAGCTTCATTAATTAGTTTTGTTCACATATTCACCTCCCAGAGTTTAAAGTAATTGTCGATTACTTCGAGGAACCATTCGCGACGTTTTGGATCTTTGAATAGAGGCGCGAGAGTTCGTAATTGAAGCTGAAGGAGAGCTTCGTTGCCGAGAAGACCGTCGAGCTGTCGTAAAAGTGCCGCATCCCCGTGCAACTTTAAGAGACTCGCGTAAGTGAAGATGTAATATTGTACACGAAGCTTTTCGACTGCCCACGCTTCTACAGAGCGATTACCACTCGCTGACTGTATTGCACCCATGTGTTCGGCGTACCAGGGTGAAAAGTAGTTGCTCAACTCGAGACTCGAGAGTTCAGCGACACCGCGGGTCTTCAGACGCTCTTTTATGCGAAGATACACCTGAGGAGTGTAGACGAAGACCTGTAAAGAGAAAAGTAAGAGTCAGTTGAGCAGAAAATAGAATCTAAAAAAAATTCCACAAATTTTTTGTTACATATAAAAAGTATTTTAATTTTTTTCATCGTTTCTTTTTCCGAAAAAAAGACTTTAAAACCAATGGAAGCAAAGATCTGGACATTATGGATCTAAACTCAAATTTTTTCTTTTTTAGGTGGTGAAATTAATATGGAATACCTAATATGCAGATTTCGTTCTCCAAGGAAGCAAATAAAAAAGCGTGTAATAAACGAAGATCCACACCTGATAGAGGGAATTTCCTGTCACGAAGGAGGCAATATAATGTGATCCAAAATTTCGGATGAATTTCACAACACTGACGGTATCTCCAACAGTGACATTATCCGCTTCCCTGGCAACGGCTTCATCCAAAATTAAGGTTTCCGGTGATCCACCGAGTCTTTGATTTTCTCGAAACCTCGCGACTCTCACAAGAACGTAGCAATGATCTCCGGTAATAAATGACGCATTGATACCAAGATGCCTGGCTATCGCTGCTTTCGACCAACTTCCGGTAAAAGCTCGCCAAGGTCTTTCCAGTCTTTCGAACGTGAAATCACGAAAATACGCTTGCAATAGTTGTCGAACGTTGTCGCAAAATTCCATGTGAAAATCACCCTCAAAGACAACGGGACTTTTGGCCTGTTGTCTGGCCGGTGCCTCGACGGGATTGCGAAATACATCGAGGGTCGGCTCACGGAAAACCCACGTGTCCGTGTCATTGCGCGGCACTACCCTCATACTTATGCTCAAATAGCCGTAACGACTGAACACGTTAACCGCACCGCCGAGTCGTGGCTTTTGCGTGTTTGCCCCCTCGAGTCTGCCGATAATCGCCAACGCAAGAAGCAGGAAACGCGCATTTTTCCACATCTCGCGATATCGTCCTGATCCACCTTCTATCCGCGCCTTTCCAATTGTATCTGAAACAAATTAATCAACGTCAGATTATTATTTTGCAGTTGGGGAATAAAATCAACAAATACAAAAGAAAAATGAAAGGATTTAAAGGAAGATTTTAAAGAAATATAATGAATGATGATCTTTGGAAGAAGAATTGGTATTTTTTACTCATAAATTATATTTTAGGAGTAAAACTAATTGACATGAATATCACGTTTATTTTTTGTTTGGTTTTGGAGTGAGAACTACAAATTATAATTTTTAGAGTGTCAGTCTAGTCTTAAGGTGATACTTTTTTTTAAGACAAAAATATATTGTCAAATGAAAATAACACTTATTTTTATTTTATAAAATGAGAAAATATTTCGTAGAATTAAAATACAACATTTATAACAAATTATTTTTGTACATTTTTTTTTGTAAAACTAGAAGACATTCATTTTTATTTGATACCCTTTTTTTCAATATCCAGTTTCAGAAAGAAAATACAAATATATATTAAAAATGCTGTATTTCCATATTAGGAAATATTTGTTCCCATTTTAAGAACTTTTACTTTCTCTCTATAATTTTTTTACCCATTTATAAAATAGATACGTAATGGCACCAGTTTAAATGTTATTTTATTGTTAATCTGGCTGATTAGTCAGATTAGAAATATTTATCAGCCCGATATCCAGATAAATATTTCTATGATTCAAATAAATTTGTCCAACTCAGCTAAACTCCCCTTTTCAATATACTCTTTCATTCTAAATTTCATCGCTGTCTTTTTCAATATCCGATACATATCGATCAAAAATTAGAACAAGAAAATCGTGTTATATTTCCTTCTCGCAGAATCTGTACTCACCATTAAATATCCTTGAAAATATTGACACCTTACTATTCTCACTACCATAAGTGAGTCAGTAACCCACATGTCGTACAAATCACAAAGATTTGTATAGAAAGAACAGAAAGAAAGAAAAAAAACAGTATTTTTTGCCTCCAGGAGTTGAACTATTATTTAATATAAATTACAATGCATTTTTTTTAACGTCCTTAAAAAAATCGCCTAGCCGTAAACGTGACATAAAGAAAAGATAGGAACTGCTCTTAAAAAGAGTTATGTAGAAAAATGTTGATAATAAATTTTGCGGTGTGTATATGCTCAAAGGTGCACGCACCGCATCGAACTGACAAGGTAGCCGGTGGCCGCAGGTGCCGAGTCGTGGCCTTCATCCCCACCTGGGGATTCTCTTCGAAGCGCACCTTGGTCCCGTGTCACTCTGTGCCTTCTGTCTCTCGGGGCACTAGTGCCCACTGACAGACTACTCGTGTCTGGCGCTGAGTAAGGTACACATACCTACTCCACTGCGAATCCGGAAAGGAAGGTCGCGAGAGCGACTTTTCCCTTCCACGAGATTATCAAGCACGTGCTCTATACTATTGCTGGGTTATAACAACCGCATACGCGGGAAAGTGGTAACCAAAATACCTTAAGAGGGACGAGAGAGTAAAAAAAAAAAAAAATGATTTTTGGAGATTTATATTTTTTTTTCTAGTCATCCAATAAATATGAAATAAATATATTATTTCAGGATTATATTAGACTATTTTTCTGTCGGTATGAAAATCAGTTTCGTTGACTTACACTATTGTAAATCAGTTTCAGGATTTTTAAAAAATCTGTGCGTGATCCAGAATTAGGGACTCATTGAATTCAAGTTTATGGCGTCTCATTTTGTATGCGACAACATTCTACATCAGCTAAGCGGAGCAAATGTTGAGAAAAGTCAATATTTTAAGAGGCCCATGCCTGTAGACACTAAAATTATTTTTTTAATTTGTAAATCGGTTGATAACATTGGTTGGAAGAGCTTCAAAAAGAAATTCCCCCCTGTTTCGTTGAATCGTTTAATATCTGTAAATTTGAACTTATAACTTCCTCTTAATTGTTAAGACACTTTTAACAGATTTAAAATATATTTTTTTACATTCTTTTATTATGAAAGTTTTAACAAAAATAAAAAATTCACCAGGCTACTTATCGAGGAAACCCCTTTAAATTTCGTATTTCTCATGAAATGCCACAACTTCATGACGTCAAGACGAGTAATTGCAGTGTAAGTGATCGAGGAAAGGTTACTAGGACGAAAGTCCCGTTTGGGAATGTCAGAAGTTAGTAGGGTCATTCAGGCCAAAAGCTGATCCCTCGACTAGAAGACTACAATGGAAGAAAGGCCTATGCGAATTAACAATTGCAGCATACTCCGTCTGAAAAAGAGCGAGTCTTCTGCCTATAAAATTTCTGATCTATCCGAAGAAAATGATGAATTCGTTGAGCGCAGCAACGACGAGAGAGATGAGTTTCTAGTTTCACAAACATTTCAAACTATTGCATTACATTTTTCCAAATGAATATTGAGATTTTGCTTAAACGATCTCAAATTAGGCATTTTCATTAATAGTTATTTATTACGAAGTAAAATACATATACATAGAACATTTTTTTTTTAATTCTAAAAATCATATAATATTTCTTCCATTTTTTATAATTTTTTGTTGAAAAAAAAAGCCGAATAGAATAAAAGGAATCGCCGGCAAAAAGGTTCTTCTGCATTTTTTTTTACGAATACGAAACTCGTGTGATTGCAACACTCGTGAGGAAAAAGTTTGATCGCACTCGTATCGTAATATACTATTATCGCACTCGTACTTTAATATACTCTTAATATACTCGACCAGAAGACTACAATAAAAGAAAGGCCCTCGCGAATTAACTACACGTAAAATATACTCCTTTAAAAAAAAAAAAAAAAAAAAACCAAGTCACTCTACTTGTACCTATAAAATTTGCGACCTTTCCAAAGAAAATCATCGAGTCGTTGAGCGCCATCAATGACGAGCGATGAGAGCGTTCCATCGTTGGATATCGCACGAAGCGCTCGAACACTCGTCGTTTATTTCATGACACGATTCTTCTCTCCCCCTTTCTAACACTTTGCGCGCATTCGCGTCCTCGTGATTTTGCGTCTTCGCGTGCAAAGTGCACTTTAAGAGTGAACATATATATATATATATATATATAGTTGTACCAATTGGTTCATCTCCGTGACCGCATTGTCACGACGCCGTACCTCGTCTAATCGACGGTGCTTTGGCGTACCGTGTATTATGCCATGTAACTTGTACTAGTATTATGTACAATCGTACAGTATACTGTAATAACCGGTGATTCGCTCTAGACTTTTGTGCCAAGCTATATTATCTCCAAACTCCAACGTTATAATCCACCGCAAAGGTACCTAATTAGATCACCGAGCTTGTTTTTCCGATTCAGTCTTTATACAATTACATCTTTTGGGTCACGAAGCAGACCTTAATTATTATTAATTAGTATCGTCACCAATTTATGATCACTGTTGACTTTTTTTTTTAGGAAAATTACTGAACTTTTTTTGGTAGGATTTCGAATCTAGAAATTTAGTTTAAAAAATACTGTAATTTTGTTCAAAATATTTTGAATATCGTGCTTATTATATTATTTTTTTAAATTAATTTATTATATTATTATTTGTCTTTTTTTTTCATGCAGTTTTATAAACGTTAAATTTGTAATTCTTATTAAATTTTAACAAGTGACAGATCATTTTGTTTGTTGAAAGAAGATATCATAAAATCATCGACAAACATTCGTAGTAATATTCATTGTTTAAAAATGATAGTTTATTTTTTTTTTCACTTTTGAATTACGAAAGCAACTATATCTTTTTTGTAATTGGGAAGGGAGACGAACAAAATGAGTTGTCATCTATCAAATTCGAATCACAACCAGTTTAAGAATAAATAAATATTTTCACACGAAATTTTCAAATATTATTACCTTCATTTTTTTTTACCCATTATACATTATCTTTCGATTAATCATTTCTTAAAAAATAAAATCAACATCGAAGATTTATGTATATTTTTTAAAATTTAAAATAAAATGTTTACATATTTTCTTACCAATATCTTAAAATATTTAAAAAAAAATCAAGTATCAAATTATTTATGGAATAATCAACCAAAACTTTGCTTTGAATTCCTTAAAATACAAAAATGTCGATTACTCGAAAATTTCAACAAACTTTCTTATCTGCAGTAATACTTCTTTTTTTAAATTTTTAATTGTACTTGTTACTTAACACTTGTGTGCCAGAGAAAGTTCTTCTTTTTATGAATTTTCCTCACAGCATCTGAAGAGTCATTATCAAAATGATGAGATTTATCTATCAGCAGACTGCATGTGATTCTGCAAACGTCACGATCGAGATCATACATAGGAAGCCCCTTAAGCATACTGGGGGATCTCTTTTACTCTTTCTCTCCGTTAATGGCAAGAGAATAACGAGTGTGTGCGTTCTCTCGTTTATGCCTACAAGCATTTTTATCGAAACTGGGCGGATGGGTACAGCTTTCGCCATTTACTTTCATGCTCTGTCGTTTCTGAGTGGAGTCATTCGATTAAATTCCTCGAGAATTCCTAATATATCTCTTGTATTTTAGTGCCGAGTGGCTAATACTCCATTATATCCTGAAATACAGATAGTTCGCTGTGGCACGCCGCCGGCTAAAATAGTGTTTTAACAAGCGTGACTGATAAACTTGCTATCGCTAATTTCTATCGCCTCCGGCTTTACTTATATATCTATAGACCAATTCGATTTAAATCAATACTGCGATTGATTCCACTGATTCAATTTATTTTGCTTCCTCATAAAAAATGCTTTTATGAAAAACCGTTTTTTTGCGATTTTTATGCTGACAATATTTTGTTTAATTAAACATTTTATTTGTAAAACGACATTATTCGCGTTACTTGAAAAAAGTTTTTTTCTTTTTCAGAAAATGGTTTTTCTTATTAAAAAAAAATGATAAAATTGGGCTTGAAATTACATTATTTTTTCTTCATTTTTTTTTTACTGTAGCATCGTTTCATGCCAGAATTTATTTGTAGAAATTATTATTATTATTCTTATCTTACATGTAATCAACAAATTTAAACTCAATTTAGTTATCAAATTATTGGATAAGATAGAAAATACTTAAAATTTTGATGAATAAGACAAAATATCATTTATTTATTCGGCGAAGAGTAGAAAAAAAGTAATAATCATTGCTATAAATTAATTCCAAGAAAAAAGAATCTATGAATAAGATCCTAAATTCTTCTAGAAAAAAAAAATTGCTTCATTTGTGTTACTGCAGCATCATTTCACGTCAGAATTTATTTATGTTTGCCAATTATTATTATTCTTTTCTTGCATGTAATGAATACATTTAAACTCAATTAAGTTATCAAATTATTAAATACGATAAAAAAAAAATACTTAAAACTTTTATAAAGAAGTGAAAATATAATTTATTTATTTGCAAAGAGAGGAGAGTAAAAATTCCTACAAATAAATGTCTATAAATAAAATCCTAAATTCTTCCAAAAAAAAAAAATTGAATTATCTCCTTAAGGAAATTTCAGTCAGCTATATTTACGATTGAATGTTTTATAGACATGTATATTTACATGTCTATAAAATCCTTGGCATCGATATAAAATTAATGATTATAAAAATTCAAGGTCCGACAGCATCTCGGCTCGTTCATTCAATAATTGACCGATGATGAAGATGAGACGCAAGATATTGAATATCGTCCAAACAGTCGAGACAATATTGTTCCTTATAAACCTTAAGTTGTTTAAGTAAAACATTATTTTATCGACGTGGATAGCTGCCCGTGTAATTTATTAATCAACTGTGCCGAAACTCAGCGTTCTCGGTGCGTTGCACATTATTATATTACGAAATTGAAGAGGCCGAGTGGCGATTTGGTTGTGATTTGTACATAGGCGAAGGCGAGCCGTTCGATAAACGTCGTCGACGGTCAGCTCTATCGAAATCATCGAGACGTTACGTAAATGGTGAGAAAAATAACGAAACACAAAAACGAGTCATTAAGTATATTCCGAATGAAGGAAAAGTTTCACGAAATGTATAACTATAATTATTATTGATTCTTCGACGAAGAAATGTGTCATTATTATTAGAGTGTATATTCTATATGGGAGCTTTCATGGCAAATATTTTTTTTTCCTTTTAGAATGTCGTAGTGGAATATAAAAAATACAATAATTTTTCAAGAAATGCATTTTTTAACAAAAATTATTATTTACCTGGGTTTATGTTTTTTTTTTTACTGTAGATAAAACTGTTTTTGTAAAAAAGGGCCATTGCTCCAAAAATTGGGAATCATATTTCTAGTATTATTGACTCTTTCTTTTTTTTCTTTTTCAATTTTAATCTCACCTTCCGAAAATGGACTAAAATTTTGTTGTTGTCTTTTGATCAAAATATATTTTTATTTTTAAATCGTCGACGTAGGTGTCAGTGAATGACATTTTTGGTGATTTTGTGAACGAAGCTATTACTGAAATCATTTTTTAAAATGGAGTGAAATATTTTTTATATTTTCATTACAACAAATTAAAAGGAAAATATCTTGAAGATATCAGAGTCACAGACCTGACAATCTCACGTGGAATTCCCAATATATATATATATATATTGCTGTTTAGGTCTGTCGTTCGATTGAGTGTTCAATCAGTTTTCATGAGCCCACGAGGTTTTTCTTGCCACATGGTATCTTTAACGACGTTCCAGAAGTTGAATAGAGCATAACCACGTTGGATTTCTAGGTGAGGTCACTTTTAATGCATTTTTTTTTTCACTACCTCGACCCTCAATATTTCCCTTAGAGGTATGAAAATAAAATGATTGGCCTTTTGAAAATTGGGAGTTACTTGAGGCAGCTACACTGTTAGGCAATTTAATACATCTTTTTTTCAGATATTTTTTATACTCCAATTAATAGTTTAGGTACCTGTAAAATTATGGAGTTAAAAAAAAACTCTTCAATAATTTGACTCTGAATATAAAATCTCGTTTTTTTTTTAATCTATGAAATAAATATTTTGGTCATGTGAAATTTGGAAGTTTCAGAACTTAATGTAATTACACTATTGGACACTTTAATGCATTTTTTCCAATTTTTTTTTCTACCATTTAATTTCTTTCATGTCTGAAAAATTATTGAGATAAACAAAAGTTTGTAATTATTTTTGAGTGCATATTAAAATCTTGTATTTTACCAATCAAGATATAACTAGCAATATCAAAAATACTTTGTTAATTTGCATATATTCAGGACCATTTCAAAAATATGAAAAAAAAAGAAATTAAAAAAATCCACAGATCTTTAGATAAAAAAAATAAATAAAAAAATGTATTTCAACTTTAATTAAAATTTAAAGTACTTAGTCGAGATCCAATGACGAAGATTCTATTTTTATATAAAATTGTCTTTTCAAATCTTTTTTTATTTGATAAACACATGGAAAATAAAACATCGAATAGAATAAATAATTTTTTTACTGTATTTAGAGTAAAAAAAAATGAATTTCTAGACATAATAATAATGGCATATTTTAATACCGAGTTGCGATGCTGTCTTAAAATATAATTTATATTCAATAAAAAAAAAAAAAAAAAAAATATTATACAGATATAAGCAGTGTCTAATAAATGTCATAAATATCGAGGTTATGCAACTTGGAAATAGTATATATTGCAGTGATATGATTACCTCGGTTAATTCGTTGAATTGGTCGTAAAATCACAAATGTCGACGTACTAGCTGCAACACAACCGTGTTCGTTCATTGCTGCGGTAAGCCATGATTTTATATCGTGTCTCATTCATTCTGACGATAAAAATCCCCATTGAAATAATAATTGAGCATTCAGTCTGTCCACGCGATCACTCGTTTGTCGACCCTGTCAGGACTCGATGCTCGGATTTTATTATTGCTCCAACACATTTGCACCCTGTGTCTGTGTATACACAGTATGTTCTATACGTGCTGCAGATGCCAATGTCAATGGAAATGTTCCGAGTTCCTTGATCTCGCTGTTTGATTAAAATCTGCAGACATCGAGATTGGGACAGTCGCGGCTGAGTCACGTTCAAAATACTAAACGAAACAAGACGAATGATTTTTTTTTCTGAGACGAATCAAGAGGAATGATTTTTTTTCTGAGACGAAAGATTTTTTTTCTGAGACGAAACAAGACGAAAGATTTTTTTTCTGATACGAAACAAGACGAATGATTTTTTTTTCTGAGACGAAACAAGACGAAAGATTTTTTTTCTGAGACGAAACAAGACGAAAGATTTTTTTTTTGAGACGAAACAAGACGAATGATTTTTTTTTTGAGATGAAACAAAAATTGATTTGTTTTCTGAGACGAAACAAGACGAATGATTTTTTTTCTGAGACGAAACAAGACGAAAGATTTTTTTTCTGATACGAAACAAGACGAATGATTTTTTTTTCTGAGACGAAACAAGACGAAAGATTTTTTTTCTGAGACGAAACAAGACGATTGATTTTTTTTCTGAGACGAAGTTTACGAATAGTGTAATAAATATATTTCCAAGTGACAGGATCTATAAGTTTCTGGCGACGCTCGTTCATCAATTTAAGAAGGTTAAATAGGCTCAGTAAAAAAATATTTTTTATTTTCGTTAATAAAAAGAAAGGGTTGCAAAATCGAACCTTGCCCATTGCTTCCTTATTTTTTTGGCCTGTCACAAACTCTCCTCTATGATAAAGTACGTTGATTAGTTTTGGCTTCCTCCTAAAGGAAGCTTTGTGGATGACAGATAAAAAAAAATTGTGGAGCAAGGTTCGACTTTGCAATTGATTTTTTTTTAAATTACGAAATTTTTATTAAATTATTATATTAAATTATTATATTTTTATTAAATATTAAAAATTGCTATTAAATCTTAACTGCTTTATCGATTTTGCCCAAATTCAGTATGAAATATTGAAACACTCTTTTTCAAGATTTATGCAAAATTTTAGATCATTTGCTTATTCCCTTCTCGAGTTATAGAATTAAACAAAAAAAAAAATTACAAAAATATAAATTTCTATAAAATCTATATTTTTTAAAATTATTTTAAATTTTAATTAATTAATTTGTAATTTTTAAAAATTTACAAATTTAGTATCAAACATTGGCACGCTCTGTTTAAGTTTTATACAATATTTAAGATCAGTTACTTGAACCGTTCTGGAAAAAATTTCATGAAAACAAAGTTTCCTCTATGAGGAAGTAAAATTAAATTTTTAATCGACTATATATCCCTATTTTACAGGAATATTAAAAAGTTAAAAAAAAAAAATTTGACCAAGTATCTGTCTTTTTTTTTTTTATTAATTAATACTCAGCTTAACTAACAATAGAAACAGCCTCTGATACGAAATGCCTCATTATGGTATCACTAATTAACTGACCACCTGTTTTACTCCCTTTGCTGATGTATACATAATAATAATATTGATAATATGCATTCATTAGCCGACAGTAAATGCGTAGATCGATCAGGAAGAACACCTGGTCTGAAATGCTATTATACCAAAGCTACTCAACGATATTATTTTACATTTCTCTTCGTGTCTGTCTACTTGATGTCGTCATACGAATATTATTCATATTTTTACATCATTAAATTTGACGCATAATTAAAGACAATTTATTTTTCGAGAAAACAACGTGTCTACTTTTTTTTTCAGTAATCTCAGATTCCATTTTTTATTTCCCAAAAATGTACAGAGAAATTTTTATTCTTAATTCATTGAACGATATTATTTTACACTTCTCTTCGTGTCTGTCTACTTGATGTCGTCATACGAATATTATTCATATTTTTACATCATTAAATTTGACGCATAATTAAAGACAATGAGTTTTTCGAGAAAACAACGTGTCTACATTTTTTTTTAGTAATCTCAGATTCCATTTTTTATTTCCCAAAAATGTACAGAGAAATTTTTATTCTTAATTTATTGAACGATATTATTTTACTACTCCTCTTCGTTGATTTACTTGAAATCATAATGAATATTACTTACTATTGTAAAAAAAATGGACATTGTAAAACAAACACTTTAGTCGTCTATACAATTCAACAAAGAACAATTGATATATTTAGGAACAGCAAGGGAGAAAGAGAGAGAGAGAGAGAGAGAGAGAGTAACTTAAGAAACTTAAATCATTATTATCCCTGTCACCCCACCGGATTCACCTAAGTTGATTCCATTTCCGTTTGTCGGCTCTTCCCCTCGTGATTTTCCTGCAGCTGTTATACCGACATGTAAAATAAACCGAGTATATATACTATCTCGTACCCTCCCCCGTTATCTCGTGACGAAAGTAATTGTTATGGGTCAGTGACTGGAATCGCCATGACCACTCGGACTCACGATTTGTACGACGTGAATAGAGTTTGCAACCTTCACGGTGAGATGATTTTAAAAAAGATTTTCCCTTATTTCGTTCGGTAATCTGATGATATTGTGGAATATTTACGATCTGACGACAAGTAATGCAAACAAAGGACAAACACATTTTTTTTTTTTTTTTTTCATTCGTAAAACGTATAATAATAATTGTTCGTAATGGTTTTTTGACCACGTGAACAAATTATCAGAAAATAATATAAAAGATTCCCAATTTTTTTTTTTTCAACATTAATTTTCTGATATTTTTATTTAAAAAAAAGTTTATTTATATTTGAATCTATTTTTTTTAATGAAAGAAAATAAAATATAATTTTTTGGCTGAAATAAAATATCCACAAAATCATTGAAATTCTGGTTTGATTTTATGTTCCTTTTTTTTTTTAGTCCTGAGAACATATTTATTCGAATAATAATTCGAGTGATAATTTTTTTTTTCAAATTCCCACTGATTTGCGAAATAAAATATAAATTGAACGTAATTACTATTCGCTGGGTAAAAATTATACTTTGAACTGAATGATAAGTTATGTGTGGAATGAAAAAAATTTCATTTACTCGAGATTGTTTCTTAACTTATGAGAAGCCCGACTATATACACGAAGCGAATTGTTAGTGAATGGCGCAAGCCGGCGATTCCCAGCTCCGGGAAATCTTGTGCTCCTCTTTTGCACACTCAATTCCTCTCTCGTTGCACCACAAAAAAGAAGGAAAAAAAGAAAAAAAAAAAAAAATGCTACAAGTAGCACGTGGCTCTGAATTGCAGTATTAGGTAAAGTACAAAATCGCAATTGTCTCCAGACTGTTGCACTATTGTTTTGTGGAAACGCTTTTGGGCTCGCTTTGACACACCGGAAACTGCAATTTCACACGTCACCGAATGGAATATGTTACGTTGTGGACAACCATGCACAAAACTTGCAATCAACAGCTAAGCACTTTATCCTTCATTGGGGATATTTCCTTAAAATCCAATATTTCAAATGACTCACGTATCGATTTTTCGAATAAATTTAAACAACTGCGACATTCTTATTGACATTACCTTTTTAATAATCTCAATGATAAATGAAAATTGCATTTTCAGAATGCATTTATATTGAGAAGTATGAATTAAAAGTGAAAAGATTCGATAGAGTCATAATTGCAGAATCACAAATAAATCCATTTTATTAAACCTGTTAAAGAAGTAGATTATATTTTTTAAATTGGGTTGCTCATGCCAAAAGTACAGCCTGATATTTATTTTTTCCATTATTAATTGGATTTAAAAAAAAATGTTAAAAACATTTTTAAGAAATTCTAAGACGTGAACTCATAATTTCAAGTCATAATTTCAGAATCACAAATAAATCCAATTTGTTAAACCTGTTAAAAAAGTAGATTACATTTTTTTAAATTGGGTTGCTCACGCAAAAAGTGAAGTCAGGCATTTATATTTTCCATCATTAAATACATTTTCTTCTAAATAAAAAAAAAACACATTTTTACGGAATTCTAAGACGCAAATTTATAATTTCAAGTCACAATTTCAGAGTCACAAATAAATCCAATTTATTAAACCTGTTAAAAAAGTAGATTATATTTCTTAAATTGGGTTGCTCATGGCAAAAGTACAGCCTGATATTTATTTTTTCCATTATTAATTGAATTATTAACAAATTTTTTAAAAACATTTTTATGAAATTCTAAGACGCAGATTCATAATTTCAAGTTATAATTTCAGAGTCACAAATAAATCCAATTTATTAAACCTGTTAAAAAAGTAGGTTACATTTTTTTTAAATCTAGTTGCTCATGCAAAAACTGCAGCCTGACATTAATTTTTTCCATTATTAATTAAATTTTTTTTTTAAATAGAAAAAAAAAAAACATTTTCAAGAAATTCTAAGACGCAGGCTCGAGAATTACGAGAAATCTGAAAATCTATACTGCAAGCTTTGTGCAGCAAACCAATATCGATGAGAGTCTGACATTTACATATTCCTCTGCGTTTGGCTTGTTAATGTTGTTTCGTGATTCTTGAGCGCATGTGAACGTCAACTTCGCAAGATGCACGGTGCGCGGCACGTGTGCAAAAACCTGCAGTATTATAAATTTATGCATATGAATATTTTCTCCACTCGATAAATAAAATACTCATCTTGATTTTTTCGCAACACACGATGTCTTCCGCTTCTTCTTCGTTCTGCCTTAGTTCTATGTAAATGTATTTCTACTTATAGTTTGATGTAGACACCTGTACGTAGGAGAAGCCACAGACTCTTATTGCTCGATCACTGGAATCGCGCTACTAAATGCGCTATATGAGAATAAAGAAACCGAGACGAGTGGATCATTAACTTGAGTCCGTGTGCCTACGATGGTATATAAAACATGAATTCCGAGAATCTCGCCTATGCAACTTCTTCGTGTATGATAATTCTTCCAACAGCGTTTGCACTTTATTTCTACATCTCTATTTTTTATTTTCAAAACATTAATTTTTTTATATTTTGTACTGTAGATTGAAAAAAAAAAACGATTAGCTATTCTGGGGTTTTATTAGCTTGTGAGAAATGTAATAAATGATCATTTTCCACCAATGCGTAATTAATCTGTAGAATTGTAATGAATTTTATGCCACGCGGTGCGAGAAGTGCCTACTTCTCGCACTAGTGCAACTGGTACAATTTTATCGCACTAGTGCAACTGGTACAATTTTATCGCACTAGTGCGACTGGTACAATTTTATCGCACTAGTGCAAATAGTACAATGTTATCGCACTAGTGCGACTGGTACAATTTTATCGCACTAGTGCAACTGGTACAATTTTATCGCACTAGTGCAACTGGTACAATTTTATCGCACTAGTGCAACTGGTACAATTTTATCGCACTAGTGCAACTGGTACAATTTTATCGCACTAGTGCAACTGGTACAATTTTATCGCACTAGTGCAAATAGTACAATTTTATCGCACTAGTGTAACTTGTACAATTTTATCGCACTAGTGCAGCTACTACAATTTTATCGCACTAGTGCAAATAGTACAATTTTATCGCACTAGTGCAACTGGTACAATTTTATCGCACTAGTGCGAGAAGTACTATTTTTTACAACAGCTATAATATATATTTTTTTTACATATTGTACCCTATAAAAAAATCGTGATTAGCTGTTTGGTCGTTTTATTAGCAACTGAGAAAATTCATCGATTGCTTGATCAGCTTCGTCAATGTGTCGCGCGTTATCGAAGAAGTTGCAACACGCATTGGCATCAGCCAACGAAGCGCATTAACCTCAGAAATGAATGACGGGGTCGAGACAGCAACAACGACGACGACGACGACAATCGACGATGATGCAGCCACGAGAGCTCTCGGGAAGTCAGTGCTCGCGTTCGCACGCCTCATGCGGCTGCAGCACTTTTCTCGTTCAACTATATAGTATATCCCCGCGGTTGATTCATCGAGCCGGAACTTGTGTACTGCGGCTGTGATGCTTGCGGTGTGCTGACACCGTCGTACCGATTCGAGCCAATGAAGCGGCCCTGCGAAGCTCTATTTCTAGCCAAGTTACCTACAGCGTTGCAATCTCCAACTGATTCGATTCTTCCCAATGTTACAGACGTGCTCCCGCAATTTCATTATATTTAGCAATATTTTTTTTTTTTTTTTTTGGGGCAGGCGAAAAAAATAATCCTGAAAAAAAATGTATCACGTACTGATTCTGATAAAATATATCTTTTTTTTTTGTTGTGGGGATATTTTTTCTGGAATTCATTTTTTGGAACTGTTCTATTATTTTGTTATATTTTTTTTCAAACTGACACTGTTTCAATAAAATTACAACAAATACAATAAAAACTTTTAGCCTTTGGTGGATTTTTTTTTTAATTATCGTTAAATTACTAAAAATGATTATTTCTTTGTTATTTTTCATGGAAAATTGTCAAACTTTTTCTGCATAAGATTTTTCAACGTTTTGGCACATTTTGAATTCATTGACATTGAGAAATGAAAAAATTGTCACTATCATTAAATTTCCTCTATAAATAAGCAGGATTGTCTTGAAATTAATAAAAAAAAATTAATTAAACCATAAATATGAATTTTTGACTCCTATTTAGAGATTCATAGAATTTTAAAACTGTTCAATTGTGATTGAAGTGAATCAACGTGTCGTGTATCAATGAAAAGGTGTGTCGCTTCGTTAAAAAATAAATTAAAAAAAAAAAAAAAACGTGCAGCAATGAACTGCACTAAATAATCGAGTTTGAAATCGCTGACGTTGCTGCTTGGCATTGACCAGTCGCTGGTCACTTCGGATCACTGTCCCCTCTGAGGAATGTAGATTAGTTACTGCTATCGAGGCCAATCTCACAATATTATACTCATTCAACACATATAATCTTAATTTTTTCAGTCATTATATTCTGTAGTCTCGTGTTAGGGACAGACATTCTTTCGTGTATCATCCCGGAAGGAGTAACACGAGTGAAAAACAAATATTATGTTTCTGTATTTACAATCAACGAAATCAGACACTGTCGAAACTTTTCTGACTGCTTCGGAATTCACGAATACGTAAAACTGCCTTAACGAACGCGAGACAGAAATGTTTTTTTATTCCAGCATTTTTGTAAAGAAATTATCCCAATTTTTTAAAACCAAAATCCCAAATCGAGGGGTAATATTTTTTATTAGAAATTTATTTAATTTTTATTTTTTTTTTAAATTTTATCTAAAGTCACAAATCCAGAAGAACTTTTTTTTATTCGAAGCTCCAAGTCGAGAGGAATTTTATTTTAATTCAAAGTTCCATATCGATAAGAAAAATGGTTGTTATTAAAAAAACCCCCAAATTTACAATATTTACATTTTTATCCAATTTCCCAAGTAGAGGAAAATCACAAATAAAAAAATTGAAAATTCCAGATCTCGAAGAAGCCTTTTTCTTTTTTCACAAAATCGAGAGATAAAATTCGTATTATTTAGAATCCCAAAACGAGATGAATTTTTTTTGTTTTAAATAAAAAATTCTAGATCGTCAGAAAAAAAAATATTATTAAAAATGCCAAATCTAGAAGATACATTTTTGAAAATTCAAAGTCTCAAAACGAGAGATTCTTTTTTTTTACAAAAAATCCACAAATTGCCAGGAAAAAATGCAAGTCATTGAAAATTCAAATCTAGAAGAAACTTTTTTTTTGCATACAAATTTCCAAGTCGAAAAATAATTTTTTTAAAAATCCATAATCCCAAATGAACAGTAAAAAAAAATCATAAATCTCTTTGCCAAGATTTTGACAATACTTTGACCATTTGCAACGGTTGTTCATCAGTCTTTCACACATATTTCGGTGCCTGTAGGCTTACAATTTAACCGGAATCTGACTACTATCTCTGCTTTCCATTCTTAGTATACCAGACTATTTGTTTCCTCGCGATTGTAACGCAATGCGCTAACGTATCGTATCATAGTTGCCCATGAAGCGAGAGTAAAGAGAATAGGAGCTGGTGTCCCGTAGCGTGAAAGTGCAGCAGTACCAGTAGCAGCAGCAGTAGCAGCGGCATTAAGCATAGTAAGTCTCTGCGTAGCGCACTATTTCGCTGGCGTAATAATAAAAGGCGTTGGAAAAAGTGAGATAAGGTCTCTCGGTGTTTGCATGTACATTTATAGTTAAAATAGATAATAGAAGGTTGCCGCTGTATATATAGTACAGTTGCGTATGTGTGCAAACTTGTACACATGTGCGTCAAGTGTTTAGTCAAATCTGATGTACATTAACGTGTATCCTGGTTGCACCTGCGGTTCGCGACCTCGACGTTGAATGAATTGACGCTCAAAGAATACTTCTATTACAACAAATTTATGGGGCAAAATGGCACAGTAATTTAATTCGAATGTACATTTGGATTTGAATTTTTTTTTAAATTCGAATGTACATTTGGATTTGAATTTTTTTTTAAATTCGAATGTACATTTGGATTTCAATTTTTTAAAAATTTGAATGTACATTTGGATTTGCATTTTTTAAAAATTCAAATGTACATTTGAATTTGAATTTTTTTTTAAATTCGAATGTACATTTGAATTTGAATTTTTTTTTAATTCGAATGTACATTTGAATTTGAATTTTTTTTTTTAATTCGAATGTACATTTGAATTTGAATTTTTTTTTTTTAATTCGAATGTACATTTGAATTTGAATTTTTTTTTAAATTCGAATGTAAATTTGAATTTGCATTTTTTTAAAATTCGAATGTACATTTGAATTTGAATTTTTTTTTTTAATTCGAATGTACATTTGAATTTGATTTTTTTTTTAAATTTGAATGTACATTTGAATTTGAATTTTTTTTAAATTCGAATGTACATTTGAATTTGATTTTTTTTTTATTCGAATGTACATTTGAATTTGAATTTTTTTAAAATTTGAATGTACATTTGAAATTGAATTTTTTTTTAAATTCAAGTATAGGGGCAGGGGGGGGGGAGGTGGGGCGAAATGACACAGACGATTTAAACCCACTTCACGAGTTGATGGTCCAAAAAATTATTGAAGTTTCAATTATTTTTCTTGTTTTTTTTTATTAGATATTTGAATTGAAAGTTGAGGGAAAGAGAATTGATTTTATTAAGAAATAAAAATAATTCATATGTTTATTTCTTAATAAAACTATTAATATGTTGAAGAAAAAAAAAATCAATTTTTTTTTCTTCAACTTTTCATTCAAATATCTAAAAGGAACAAGAAAAATAGTTGAAGCTTCAATAATTTTTCCAAATTGTTTTTTAATACTTAAAAAAAAAAAATTCGAATTATTGATTTTTTATGTTCAACATATTAATAGTTTTATAAAGAAATAAAAATAATGAATATTTTCTTAATGATAAAAAAAATTTGGAAAAATGATTAAAGTATCAATTATTTTTCTTGTCTTTTTTTTTTTAAGATATTTGAATGAAAAGTTGAGGTTTTTTAAAAAAATTTATTAAGAAATAAATATAATTCATATTTTAAACTATTAATATGTTGAACAAAAAAAAGATCAATTTTTTCTTTCATCCAAATATCTAAAAAAAAAAAAAACAAGAAAAATAATTGAAACTTCAATAATTTTTCAAAATTTCTCGTATCATCAATTCCTGATGTCAATTTAAATCGTGTGTCATTTCGCCCCCGGCTTCCCCTATAAATTAATAGAAACAGCACGAGTGTCGCGTGCATTTATCCTCCACACTAAAAATATGATTAAGAATCATGTCTGTGCTCACGCTCATGAAATGAATGTCTCGTGAGCAGCCTCCCTTTCCATTTAGTCTCCGTTTAGTCTCGTGTGACGTATCAAGGCAAAAAACTAAAAGACTCGCGTCCCAATTAACTGTAGCCTCTGTTACACCTTCTTCGTGCATTCTAATTATGACACCTGTGTGTACTTCTATATGTAAAACGAGGCAACTACATAATCGCTATACTAACAACTATTGTGTAACAGAGATTTACGGCGCCACGTACCATTATGCCTCCTCGTTCATTGTGCGGCAATAAATAGGTCTCTTCCGGTCAATAACATAAACGTGATAAAGTCGTAATCATCTGCAGAATATAAGGACGGAATAGCATCACAATGCATTTTGATATTATACGATAATAGTAATTGCGCGAAGAGCACAGAAATTTCAAGGCTCGATGAACATTTTAATGAATAATGGATGAAGCGATTCATGGCTATATTCAATTATACTTAATCGAACGCGTTTTAATTCTTCATTTAATTTTTTTTTCTGTTTTTTTTCAGCAATTAGAGTTATGTAATAAAAAATTCGTGATGAAAATGAATATTCTTGTAGAGAATTGTACTTAATCAGCATTTTAATTCTTCATTTAATTATTTTTTTTAATCATTTTTTTACAACTAGAGTTATGTAATAATAAATTCTTTATGAAAATTAATATTTTTGTAGAGAATTGTACTAAATCAGCATTTTAATTGTTCGTTTAATTTTTTTTTGAATCGTTTTTTTTAGCAATTAGAGTTATGCAATAAAAAATTCGTGAGGAAAATTAATATTCTTGTAGAGATTTGTACTAAATCAGCATTTTAATTCTTCGTTTAATTTTTTTTTGAATCATTTTTTTTTAGCAATTAGAGTTATGCAGTAAAAAATTCTTTATGGAAATTAATATTCTTGTAGAGAATTATACTAAATCAGCATTTTAATTCTTCATTTAATTATTTTTTTTTAAATCATTTTTTAGCAACTAGAGTTTTGCAATAAAAAATTCTCGATGAAAATTAATATTCTTGTAGAGAATTATACTAAATCAGTATTTTAATTCTTCGTTTAATTTTTTTTTTGAATCGTTTTTTTTAGCAATTAGAGTTATGGAATAAAAAATTCTTGATGAAAATTAATTGATAATTATTGAATCAAAAGTCTTGTTTAAATATATTCATTCATACTATTAATATAAATACTGTCATTTTTAAATATACCCAAATATAAAAATGAACGTAATTCGTGATACCTACGAAAAAAAATTCTGTACAAATTTTATTCATTAAAAAAAAAGTGTTGCCTTTGGTTCTTATAATCTTTAAAGACTCTACACTGGGGGAAAAAAATAATGCAATAACTATAACGAATTGCCAAAATCAAATTATGTTGATTCAACTCCGTTTATAATTCCTATAATTACATGTGAGTTTTAAAAAACAGCTAAAAAAAATGACAAAAAAAATGTTACTGTTCAAGTCTTCTATAAAATTCTAATTTGAAACGATTTAAAATGATTATATTTATTTTTGCCAATTCGTGATATTGACAGCCATTAAATTGAGTAATTTCTTTTCTGCTCAGTGTTGGTCATCTCAATTATTTCTGAAGGGTTAAAGGGACATATTCCACGATAGGCTATCTCTTTTATGTTGCCTTAATTTGTTGACCGTGCTCGTGGCACGAGCGCAATATTATGCGCGAAATTACTTTCCATTGACCCACATATCCATTTTGATCGTATAACGAACCAGGCGTTAATTGTACTGGACAACCCGGGCACCAACGCCTGGCAAACTGAGTGCATACCACGCTCGCGAATGCGACGACGAGAGTGAAATCTCACTCGATTGATTATATATTTAGCGTGTTCGAAAAAATTAGATTCTCTATTTTATTTTGTTATTTTATAGCAGTACTCCTGTTTATGATGCTATGCAACTAGTTCAAGGATAAGGTTTATTATCAATATTTGTGCTTCCCTAATTAATTTTTTTTTTTTAATTAGATAAATGTCTATCTTCACTTTTTGTTGTTCTAAATTCGACAAATTTATACCATTTTTTTTCTCTCTTTTAAAGTAGCAAATAAAAAAAAAAACTTCAACTCTTTTTCGTTATCAAATCTAATTTATCAAAAATGAAAATTGGTAAATACGTCTAATTTGCAGTTTTTGTTTTTAAATTTAAGATAACATAGAAAAAAAAATCCGTAAAATTACTACAAGGGAATAATTTAAAAAGCTGGAACTTTGATTGTACAGAAAATTTTTTTATTATGTAAAAAAAAATGTAATCTAGCTCCGATTAACTCGGTATATTTTATGTCGCTGCGCACAACGAAGTGGCTGACAAATGCGTGGAAAAAAGAAGTGCGAGACAATAGAAAAACGACAGAACAAGAGACAGAGAGAGAGAGAGAGAAAAGTCGTCAGAGGACGATGAAGAAATGAGTGGCCAGGAGTTTCGCACACCTGTGACGGCTGCTATATGTAACAAGTATGTGTGTAGTAATAGTCGTGGGTTTATATAGAGTCGTAATCCTCGCTTGTACAGACATCGCGCACGTGGTATGGCAGGGTTTTATTGATACAAAGTAAGGTCTCAGTAAATAAATTGTCACGTCATAGTGAATGGTCCATTACGTATCCAGCAGATAGAAAGAGATCGGAACAGATCACATATCGGGTTTAATTTTTGATTCGTCGCGTAATTGAATTATATTACTTTTTGGCTAGAACTTTTTTTTGTTTGTCATTGTACATTTTTTATAATAAAAATTGAAGAAATAAATAAAATAAATAAAATAAATAAAATAAATAAAATAAATAAAATAAATAAAATAAATAAAATAAATAAAATAAATAAAATAAATAAAATAAATAAAATAAATAAAATAAATAAAATAAATAAAATAAATAAAATAAATAAAATAAATAAAATAAATAAAATAAATAAAATAAATAAAATAAATAAAATAAATAAAATAAATAAAATAAATAAAATAAATAAAATAAATAAAATAAATAAAATAAATGAAATAAATAAAATAAATAAAATAAATAAAATAAATAAAATAAATAAAATAAATAAAATAAATAAAATAAATAAAATAAATAAAATAAATAAAATAAATAAAATAAATAAAATAAATAAAATAAATAAAATAAATAAAATAAATAAAATAAATAAAATAAATAAAATAAATAAAATAAATAAAATAAATAAAATAAATGAAATAAATAAAATAAATAAAATAAATAAAATAAATAAAATAAATAAAATAAATAAAATAAATAAAATAAATAAAATAAATAAAATAAATAAAATAAATAAAATAAATAAAATAAAATCTCGCTTCCTAATTGCAACAAGTCCAAAGCCTACGTGCAGAATGTTGGGCTTGCAGCAATTCAACTTTCAGCAGCAATGCTCGTCGCTGGATAACACCATTCTCTGTTCGACTTCGAAATTATTGCAAAATATTTGGCGCCTCTCTTCTTTTTTTTTACGCACTCGGTGTTAACACTGTTTGGGGGTGAGGATTGCGAATGAAGAATCAACTCAGGCGATAGCTACGAGGTTAGACTCTAAACGAGCTACAAATACGCTACAGTAGAGGCGAATAAAACAAGCTAACGATACAGATATATCCTTTTGAGACGACGAGCGTGGGAGTATTCGCATCGCGAGCGAATTTCTAGAGAAGACCTTGGAAATTCGAAGGATAATGAAGCCCATGTATCACGTAGAGCAATCAGCGACCTTTCTTTTTTTTTTTTTTTTTTTACATTCATTTTTTATTCAAGCTTGGTCTGACGAAACTCTGACAGATCCATCGATCAAATTGGTAGTGATAGAGACTTGCTTCAAGGCTTTTATATACTACAATTTTTTGTATTTAAAAAATTTTTTTTAATAATTTTATACATTATAATAATTGCAACGTTAATTCCTTTTTAGGGAAAAAATGAAGAGTTTATAAATAAGTTTTTATTTTTTTTTATTTATCAAAATTAATATCAGTTATAAATTAAAATTATAAAATACTGAGAGATCTAATTAATAGAATCTATCAAATATTTCATGGCTTGAGGCAAATATATTTAATTCTTTTTTTTAATAGTCACCATCAAATATTATATTAGTTCTCACTAATAATTTTTTACTTCACATTTTTTTTTCCATCGAATAAATATATTTCTAAATAAAATATCGTAACCCACCCGCAAATTAAAAAAAAAACATTATTTAATTTCCAAAACATGAAAATTTGCTAATAAAACAATTTTATCAAATTTCGTTATTCTTTTTCTCCGTTAAATAATAGTTACAACGTCCTAGAATGCTAACAAGAATCTATGAACCTAATTCCAAAACACCCTTGAAAAAAAAAAAAAAAATATATATATATCCACAGAAAATGCAATGCCAACAAGTCTCCCCGCTAATTCATGTCCGCGTAGTCACACGTTGTGCGCTCTTATAGTGTTTACGCGCGCTCCACTTAATACCCCGTTATTACACAGTAGCCGCAACATATATCCATCACACACGCGATGCTGGAGTAAAAATTCACCAAAGAATAATAAAAGTCCAAAAGGCTGAATTCGAATGTATATATATATATATATATATATATATATGTGGAATGTTATATCGGGTATTTTAGCCTACGCGACACGTTGAATAACGCGTTGAGTAAGCGTCGTCGCCGCTCTCGTCGATTCGTAATATTCGAAGAGAGAAGCCCGCTTGACGAGCTCCTATATACTTTCCCGCTCTCGTCACTATAAACCACATGGATTTTCAGGTACACACGCAGTCTCTCTCGTTGAGACTTTGAGTTCGTATACGTCTGACAGTGATTGTCAGTTTGTGTGTGTGTATTTGACACTCACGGGCAAAATAACACTGTCGTGAATTTTTATGGGCATATATGGGGCATTCCACCCCGTTTCGACCTGGATTTCACCTCGACCTCTCCGATCTGGCTCATCATTTTTTGTAGGCTTAATTGGACCCGCAATTTGACAAATTTTTTTTTATTTGTTGCAATTTTTTTTTTTTAAATATATTTTTAAAGTGACATATCGAATGGCATATTTGAAAAATCGGAAAAAATTCTGAAAAATACTTTGTTCATTAACAAAATTGTGTAGCTTATAACCAAAGTGGGGAAGACTTTTCTTCTTACTGTTTTTAAGCTTTTTTGATTTAAAAAATGATTAAAAAATGTTTCATATACAGAAATGTTTCTGTATATGAAATCGTATTTTAAAAAAAAATTACAGATTTTTTAAAGGTTTTGTTGTTTTTGGATTTTTTTTATATGCAGAGAGAAGGATTTGGTAATAATTATACAACGTCGATGGGAAAAAGTATTATATCTTATAGTCGTCCACCAACAATTTTGAGCTCAAAAGTGTTTAATATATAAATAATATATAAATGGTTTAATGTACAGAAATGTTTTACATATCGTCCATAGTAGATTGACTTTTTTTTTCTATTTTTTATAATTTGATAATATGAAGAGCTTAAAAACTATGAGAAGAAAAATCTTACGTACTTTGGCAATAAGCTAGAAAATTTTGATATTCAATAAATTATTTTTCAGAATTTTTGTAGGTTTTTCAATTATGGCATTCAATATGTCACTTTAAAAAAATATTTAAAAAAAAATTTGCATATTTCCGAAAAATTTGAGAAAGTTCCTCAAAATCTGAAAAATCTGATTTTACATAAATAAACATTTGACCAATCGCCTGTAGTAAATTAATTATTTTTTATTTTTTAAATCGAAAAAGCTTAAAAACTGCAAGAAGAAAAATCTTCCCCACTTTGTTTATAAGTTAGATAATTTTGTTATTGAACAAAGTATTTTTCAGAATTTTTTCAGATTTTTCAATTATGACATTCGATATGTCACTTTATAAATATATAAAAAGAAGAAATTGCAATAATAATTTTTTTTTTTAATTTTTTGTGCAGTTGAGGGTCGAACTAAGCCTACAAAAAATGATGAGCCAAATCGGAGAGGTCGAGGTCAAATCCAGGTCGAAATGAGGTGGATTGCCCCATATACGAAACAACTATTTTACATTGACAAATTCTCTTCCTGAAAAGAGAGACCAAAGTTACTTACATATTGAGACAGAAAATTATCGCTCGGAGAGACAAATTGACCTTCCCGCCAATTTTGCTACTCCCACTTCACTTGATCTTCTTATCTGTCGTCGTTTAACCGTCGTTTCTCACTTTGAAAGGACGAGACTTGATTCAAGAGGATTTGTACAGTGTTAAAAATCCGGTGTATTTAAGATGGATTGATGTCGACTATTGAACAGTGTTGACTCATTTAGTGTTTACAGGCTTAAATTCGGGTGAATGAGTGTTTTAAAATTATTCGCTTCCCACCTCGAAATTTTAAACCCATTTATGTCTGTGTTAAATAGTTGAAAATCAAAAAAATTCTTACCAGTCAAAGCAGAATTTTGGCACGAACAAAATGCATATGTATCAGCTAATTTCATTAAGCTGTATTCGAGAAAAAATGTGTTTAAATTTTTGAGGTTATAATCGAAATTGATATCAGCTGTTGAACATCGGCCATTGAGACTGTGTGGACAATAAACACAGTATGGGGTTGAAAAAAAAGTAGTAATCTATAAATGATTACTGATTAAAGTTTAAAAAAAAAGTATAACAATTAATTTACAGAAAAACAACTTAATTTAGGACAAAAATTCATGAGAGTCAATTGTACAATATTTATTTGATCTTGATAATTGATCTCCAGTTTCAATTCTTTCGGATTTTTCAATATAAACGGAAATTTTTAAAGAATGAATAAAATTAAAAATGGTTGTCGATAAATTCATAGATAAATTCAAGATGTAACAAAAATTGTTTGTTACATTGATTACAAATAATTGTTACTTTATTTATTTTACTTTTATAATATTGCGTAAAAATATGTCTCATGAGTTCTGAGCGTAAAGTGAGTTATTTTTTTGTAAAATAATTATCACACTTACTTTTTTTTTTTTTTAACTTTAAACAGAAATATTTTCAAAATGTATACAATTTTGGAATTTTTGCTACTCGAATGACCTGAATTTAATGCTGTCAATTGTAACTGGACGCGATTCATAGTCAACAATTATAATACATGCAAGTGTAAACAGCAGAAGTGACTGACGTTACGATTGGAAGAAAGAGAATTTTTTTTAACCCGACGAGATTACTGATATATGCTTCTCCGTTTTTTTTTTTTTTCAAGTCTCTTTTGCTACTGTACAATCGCTTTTGCTCAATACTACTTCTGCTGTGACTGAACTGCTAAAGTCCGCTGCACTCGAAGCATTTCAGATCTTGGGTGAAAAATATTTAGACAGCGATAAGGAGAAGCGCTTCGCTGGTGAATTATCAGGATTAACCGAGATGCTTTATACGAAATAAACAGAGAAACAGAGAGGAATATTTATGACGATTTTACTCTGACAAATTCGTAACAAAAAGAAATGGGTCGAGGGGCTTAAATTTTATGGCCTTTTGAATTTTTTTTTTTTAATGTCTTTCGAGTTCAAACTCTGAAAAGTAGAATCTTGGAAACTGCTTTCTCATCATTTTGTATCCTTGACAAACCTCTTTTTTTTTTTTACAAAACTTCCTCCATGAGGAAGCCAAAAAATAAAGTGTTTTCATAAGTACAGAATTTGGAATAAATTTCTTTCTATTTAACACATTTTTTTGTTTTTTTTTTTAGAGTAATCTTACGTTATTACTGATTGGAAAAAAAAATTCTTTCCAGCTGAAACAAGGAAGCCAAAAAGTAAAGTGTTTTCATGAATACAGAGTTATGAATTTCTTTCTATTTAACACATTTTTTTTTTTAGAGTAATCTTTCGATATCACTGATAGGAAAAAAAATTCTTTCCAGCTCAAACAAGCCTCTGAAAAGTAGAACTTTGCAAAGTGCTTCCTCATTATTTTGTATCCTTGAAAAACCTTCTTTTGTTTTTTAGAAAATTTCCTCTATGAGGAATCCAAAATGTAAAGTGTTTTCATAAATGCAGAATATGCAATAAATTTCTTTCTCAAATACACTTTTGTCTTTTTTTTCTTAAAGTAATCTTTCGATACTACTGATAGAAAAAAAAAAATCAGTGGACGTGATGATTTTTCTTAAATCTCAACAAATGTATACACTTTTTTTTCGTCATAGTACAGCAATGAAAATTGAGGTCAGTTTTGTGTAATACGATCAAGATATTTCGTGTGTCGTATTGAAAAGTGTATACATAACACTGTTCCTGTGGAGCACGTGTATATACAGCCACGTGCACTCTCACAACGCATTGACAACGACAATCGTGATACCTCTCTCCATTATATGCTGCCTTTATTACGAAATCCTACACAACGTGCATGTATGATGTGTAACGGAAATACAATTGGGTAAATAGACTCGAGTTCTTGAGTATCTTTCCATTAGATTAGGAATTGAAAACATGACATTCAATACAGAGGCCAATTGGTTTAAGCGAATACGAGTATACGCAAAAAAACAGACTGTTACGATGCAGCATTTTGAAAATTGTTTGTTCATGTGTTTAAAGAGAAATCTGGAATTGACGTAGGTTAAACTAAATTTAGGATTCCTGCTTAGATTAAAAAAAAAAATATCAATTTATTTATAGAAAATCAACGGAGTTTGAGTAAAAAATGTATGAGACACATTTTGAACGCAGTTTCGGAAAAGTCATGTTAGTAATTTTAAAAACGTGTGCGAAGAATTTAAACAAATTTGGGTACACAAATATTGACCTGACGAATTATGTTAAATATAATCTCTTCGATTTCGAACTATTTTTGTCTACACTAATTTCACGTTAAAAACGTGTGTAAATAATTTTTTTTAAATTCCAATACACAAATATTGACCTGACGCTTCATTAAAAAAATTAGATCAGACCTACTGGAGTCCTAAATGTGTATAAATTAATGGTTAATTTTTTTTCTATGTTAAATACAATCTCTTTGATTCAGAATTATTTTTGTCTACACTAATTTCACGTCAGAAACGTGTGTAAAAAATTCAGCAAAAAATTTGAATACACAAATATTGACCTGACGCTTCCTTAAAAAAATTAGATCAGCCCTACTGGAGTCCTAAATGTGTATAAATTAATGGTTAATTTTTTTTCTATGTTAAGTACAATTTCTTTGATTCAGAATTATTTTTGTCTACACTAATTTCACGATAAAAACGTGTGTAAAAAATTCAGCAAAAAATTTGAATACACAAATATTGACCTGACGCTTCATTAAAAAAATTAGATCAGGCCTACTGGAGTCCTAAATGTGTATAAATTAATGGTTAATTTTTTTCTATGTTAAATACAATCTCTTTGATTCAGAATTATTTTTGCCTACACTAATTTCACGTTAAAAACGTGTGTAAAAAAATTCAGCAAAAAATTTGAATACACAAATATTGACCTGACACCTCATTAAAAAAATTAGATCACACTTACTGGAGTCCTAAATGTCTATAAATTAATGGTTAATTTTTTTTCTATGTTAAATACAATCTCTTTGATTCAGAATTATTTTTGTCTACACTAATTTCACGTTAGAAACGTGTGTAAAAAATTCAGCAAAAAATTTGAATACACAAATATTGACCTGACGCCTCATTAAAAAAATTAGATCAGGCCTACTGGAGTCCTAAACGTGTATGCCTTAAACAAGCTTCCGCATTCGTAAGAAAATGTATGCTTGGTGACAACGAGGCTCAGCCTCGATTCGGCAATTCCTCCTCATTATATTATATTTGCTCAATTCAACGATAAACAATGAGAACATAAGCGGTGGGCGAGCGCCGAAAGTGTTGCGTAATTGTAAAACCGGCACCGATGTTGAATTGCGTGCAATACCTACTTACTTGCCGGCAGCAGCAGCAGCTGCTGCTGCTCTCAGGACGCGCGACGCGATTGCCAATAAAATAATCTTTCTCTCACTCTCACGCAGGCCGCAGTTTCACCTTTTGCAGCTATATATACCGGATCGTCAAGACTATTACCTCCTTAAGAGGAAAGACCCGTGTTATTTTCAAATTTTGCAAGTCACGGCTCATCGTGCAATTTCACATTATCTAATTTATTTTTCGTATCACCTTTTCTCTTCGTTATAAATATTTATCGAAAATTAAATTGCATTAAAAATGATTTTTTTTTTTGACAGTGTAATTATTTGTCTTATGAGGAAGTCAAAGCGAACTTCCTTGTTTTTAAAAAGCATATGTTTGCTCTGTAATGTGACGAAATACTGAAGATTCGGAGTGAAAAAAAAAAACATCTTTCCACGTAGATCTGATTTTTTAATCGTAGATGGATTTATAAAATAAATTCATTAAATTGTTGCACGAAACACTTTTTAAAAAAATAAAAAAGAAAAGAAAATAAAAAATTATGACAGCTGAAGAGAATTTTTTTTTTTTTTTTTAAATAAACAAAAATATAGTAGAATATAAAAATTGGTTTAGCATGTCGCTTGCATTTGCAAAAAAAAAAAAAAAAAGATTCTTGACAGCTCATTTTTGCTAAACTTTCTTTTTTTAATTCACCATTTTATTATTGTAAATTATTCGCACTGATGAGTTCATAGAATATATTAATATTTAATTAGCTAATTAATATTTAATAAGCAAAACAAGCTTTACAATATAAAAATTGAATCAACTATGAAAAATCACTTCAAAAACAATGTTTAAAAAAAATAGAATTTTAACAGATGCGCTCAAATTTGAATTTCATACATTTTTTTTCTTTTCATGATTTTTATGTTTTCACGAATAATTTTTGTATCGACTAATTTGTAGAATGTCATTTTAATAAATAAATAAATAAATAAATAAATAAATAAATAAATAGCTAAAGAATAAAAAAAATCGAATGAACAATGTAGCATTTTTTTTTCAAGTGTCCAAAAAAAAACCTTTTTTATGACAATCGACTTATTTTTTTTGACAATTCGTAAAAAAAAAAACTATCGTCTCGTTTGCAATATATTTTGTCTCATAAAAGCAGACTAATAATTCCAGCAGTCGATGTAATAATTGTCTCAGTATTAAAAAGTTTGCAAAGCCCATAAAAAAATTAATATCCTCCTAATTTTTTTAACAGTTTCGCTGAAAAAAAAAAAAAAGAGAAATTTTACTGGCAATATATATATATATATATATATTCTTACCTTCACTTCGATATTACGAAGTTTCCATCCTCATTGCTGTAGTAAAACCTCGTCCTCGATCTTCCTTAAATACCAGTTTATTGATCACGATCTGCACAGAGATCTGTATACTTCATCCTGGATCCACAGTGATGATTTATCCACTCTCACTCGATCGGCACTTGCGATCTTACGTAGTTGCATTCACTCGACAAGGGTAAACACGCGAAATCGGTAAGAAAAAAAAAAATCAAAGAAAAAAAAAAAAACTACATTGATTTCCGGGGAAATTTAATGATGAATTGTCGAGTTGTTTTTTTATTTTTATTTTTCCTTTTTTTTTTTTTTTTATCGTTGGGCCACGCGGTCGCGTTCTCGATCGTGCCGCTCGCGATCGACGTGAGTATCGTGTGCGGCTTACCGAACGGACTCGCGGTGACTGCAGTAAATCCAAATCGGTTGACTGTGAGCTCCTGCTTCGCTCAAACTGCTGGCTGCTGTTACTTACTGCTGTAAGCTGCTTGATGCTGCTGCTGCTGCTGCTGCTTGATGCTGCTGCTGCTGCTGCTGCTTGCTGCTCGCTGGCAGCACGCTACAACTCTACGTCGTGGTACCGCCGTTCTGTTTGCTGTTCGTATAGTAACCGCACACACGAACCCGTTCTCTGTATATACGAAACACGCTCGATTAGTATTATACGTGCTTATTATACAGAAACTTACATTATACGTTATGCACACGTGTTAAGAAGGGGGAGGGGGGCGAATAAATTTAAAAAAAAATTATTTTCAAAAAAGTTTATATTTTTCGGAAATGTTAGAAAAAATTCTAACATTTTTGTTTTTTCATTTTCTAAACCACTTTTATATTAATCGTAATTATGTTACTACTACTTGAAAATATACTCTGGGACTTGTTTTCAGAATTTTTTTTTTTTTAATAATGTAGGAGTTTGTTTGTTTTTTTTTTTTTAATTTATTTTATAAGATAAAGATTAATATTTTTAATGAATATTCGATTGCATTTTTCGATAAGATTTTTAAATGAAAAAAAAAGATTTTTTTTTTTCGTTATTAAGTCAGATGAATTATTATTTTTAATCGTTACAACTTCTTTGATTCCACTTGAAATCATTAATTATTTTTCCAATTAGAACATCTTTGATCACACTTTAAGTTTCACAGAATTCACAGGAATATTCGTGTAATTTACAGAAGAACTGGGAATAAATTCGAATATTAAGGAAGTGAAAAAAATTGTTTTAATACACAACTGTATAATATTGTAATTTAATTTTTTTTTTTCGTACTTTTTATACAAAAAATTACATTATACGTTATACACACGTGTTAAGAGGGGCAGCGAGTCAAGAAAAGAAAATTATTTTCAAAAATTTATATTTTTTATAAACCAAAACTAGAAATAAATATAAAATTATTGATATTAATAAATTTATATTTTCTATTCTAGTTATCAAATAAATATGAAATAAATATATTATTTCAGGATTAGAAAAAACTAATTTTTTGAAAAAAAAAATTTTGGGTCACGCCCCCCTTAATTATCTGTACTTGTAAAATAGGTTTATTGTCAAAACGGTGACAAAGGATAATTGTATGCATCATTATTGCAGAAAGTTTTTAGGGTGTCTTAATTTCGAAAAAATTGCGCATAGATTTTTATTTATTTTATGTATTATTGTCTGAGATGTTTAAGGATGAATTAAAAAAGCATTTATTAAAAATAAAAAATATAAATATATCAAAAAAATTCAGAAACCAAAAAAGAAAAAAAAAAAAATCAAATAATCTCCTCAATTTTCTCATCACATTAGTCTTTGAATATTTTTATTACGAATACACAAATAACATTGAATATTTTAATAAAAATATTTATTTAAAAAAATACCTTTAATTGCAAGTATTTTTAACTTCCACCAAATAGATATTAAAAAAAAAAAAAAAAACAAACAAACAAAGTTAAATTTTGTTTTCTCTCCATTGTATCCCATTTCCTCTGAGTTTTGCGATATCTCCGGAAAGGGATATACACGATAATACTGCAGCTTCAATTTTCCTCATCGGATGCATCCTTCCTGATTATTATTTCACTCGCTCATTCGTCTTATCTTTCTGTGTCATTATCACTATGCGCGGCTGTATGCCTGATGCATTTAAGCGATGCATTGACTCAATGCACTTTTTGCCTGTGAACTTGAGTTATTCACGCTGTTATTTGTTCGTCGGACCGTCGTCGAATTCGTTTCATAGGGTGGATGGAGTCATAAAAAAAAAAAAAAAAAAAAAAACAAACAAAAAATGAGAACGCGGGTGGTCGTTTTTTTTTTTTTTTTTTTTTTATTTATTTTTTTTAAGAACCGGGCCAGACGGAATGCAGCGTAGAGGGCCGTCCGTTTTTGTGCATGGATCACGGTTTCGTTTTACTATTCCGCCGTAGCCTTCGAAACGCCTCGACGTTTTTCTGAACGTTTTTACGTTTTTTTTTTTTTTTTTTTCTTTTTTCTTTTCTCTCTATCTCTCTTGAGCCTCCCTCGTCGCGCCTGATAACCCATAGTCGCCATCATACGACAGACCCGGTTCTACTGGAAGCCAAGTGCATCGACTCCGAAGTGTTTTGATTTGCCTCAAGGTCGTTTCGATGATCAATAATCAGTTTAGTGATAACACAGATATACGAATAAGTTACAAAAAAAAAAAAAAAAAAAATGTTCTGTAATTAATTAATTTCGAATTACCCTGATTACTAATTATAGATCTTAAGAATTTTGATTGTAACTAACTGTATCAGGCGAAGAGATTTATGAAATATTTTTGTTGTAGCGAAATTGATAATTTATTGAAAAATTAATCCATTTGGGTAAACAGATTTTAAAAATTCACTAGACAATTTTTTTTAAAAAGAAATTCGAAAGCTTTGGGAAAAAAAAAATTCTGACACTTCAGCCACTTTTTTTTCTAAACCACTTTAATATTAATCCTAATTATGTTACGACTACTTGAAAATATAATCTGTGTCTTCTTTTTTCAGAATTTTTTTTTTTCCAACAATGTAGGAGTTTGTTTTTTTTTATTATTTATTTTATAAGAAAATGATGAATATCTTTAATGAATCTTCGATTGCATTTTTCGATAAGTATTTAAAATGAAAAAAAAAAGATTTTTTTTCGCAATATAATCAGACAAATAATTATTTTTACTCGTTACAAAATCTTTGATTACACTTGAAAATCATGACATTTATTGATTCGCCTAATTAGACAAACTTTGATCGCACTTTAAGTTTTACAGGAATTTACAGGAATATTCCAATGATTCACAGAATAATTGGCAATAAATTCGAATATTTAAGAAGTTTAAAAAAAAATCGTTTTTACACATAACTCTATAATATCGTAATTTAATATTTTTTTTTTTCCACTTTTATATTTGTGAATTCCAGGCGCAAGTAAATTTCATAAAATGCAAAATAAAGCCAAAGTCACAATCCGATTATAATGCTCCAAAAAAAAAAGTAGTTTAAATCCAAAATTGAATCTGTTATTAAACGAATAATTTCTTATCTTGCATTTCTCGATCCGAACTACATAGACATTTAAAAAAAATTAGAGGCCTGAATTTAAAAAAAAAAAAAAAGGTTTCTCTATTATTTTGCTGCTAGAAAATAAATGATATCGAAATAGAATATCAAATTTTTTCTCAGTTACACGCTGAATCATTTGGTAAATTATAACGTCAGCTCATAACCAACAGTAGCTATGAAAGAAATACCTCGGGCGATTTATAGATGCCATGGTCAGCGAGCGAAGTGACGCGGGAGAGCCATGCTCTCGTGGTCCTGCGGCTCACGGAGAGTCAACTGCTCGGCCATAAGGATCGACTGCTGCCGCAGAAGTAACCGCGGGCCAGAGAAACACTTTCGATTCTTGGGTCAGGGCCAGCATAAGGCGACGAAGGAGAAACCGAAAACTTGGAGATGGCTTATAAACACTCTTTTTATAAGCGTCTGTATCAATTTAACGTCACATCACCAATTTTTTTATGTAAATTTTTCATAAATAAAAAATCTTTTTTTATCTTCTTAAAATACGGTAAATTGTTTTTTTTTTTTGGAAATAGACGGTAAAAAATCAAAACATCTGCTGTTCTTTAAAATTTCACCTATTTTTTTTTTTATTAATTATAATAATGATAATAATAATAATAATCATTGGTGTCCTATTTTTCGTTCTATTAATTACAATAATAATAATAATAATAATAACAATAATTTTTCTGTAAAGTTTTACTCAACACGTGGCGCCCTATTTTTCCCACTGGATGCCCTTATTTTTTTTTTTTGCCTGTTTCTGTGATTTTTTCACTTGAGGCCCTATTTTTCTACACGACAAACCCTATTTTTTTTTTTACGCCTGACAGAAACATTTTTTTTAACTATAAACACAATCGTAAAGTCATTTTAGATTGACAAATGGTCTGACAAAAAATTGATTGTATTGACTTAATTTTTTTTTTAATTACTTATAATAAATAATAATAATAATATTAAATATATTTTCCACCTGACACTTTAATTTTCTTATTTCGCTTGACGCCCTATTTTTCTTTCTATTAACTACAATAAAAATAATAATAATAATAACAAAAATAATTCTTCTGTAATGTAAATTTTTATTTTTTTTTTTACCTATTTCCATTATTTTTTCGTTTGAGGCCCCATTTACTTCCATTATACCCTATTTTTTTTTTACGCCCGACAGAATTTTTTTTTTTACTATAAACACATTCGTAAAGTCAATTTAGATTGACAAATGGTCTGACAAAAAATTGATTGTATTGACTTAATTTTTTTATTTTAATTACTTCTAATAAATAATAATAATAATAAATATATTTTCCACCTGACGCTTTAATTTTCTTAGTCCTATTTTTCTTTCTATTAACTACAATAATAATGTTAATAATAATAACAAAAACAATTCTCCTGTAATGTAAATTTTTATTTTTTTGTTTTTTTGCCTGTTTCCATTTTTTTTCGTTTGAGGCCCTATTTTTCTATCTCATACCTTTCTTTTTTTACACTCAACAGAATTTTTTTTTCACTGTAAATACATCCATAAAGTCATTTTAGGTTGACCAATGATCTGACAAAAAATTGGTTGTATTAATTGTATTAAAAAAAAAATACTTAAAATAAATAATAATAATAATAATAATAATAATTCTCGTCGAAGGAAGGATATACGTGGTTCACAAGTGTATTTCGCATCGGGTCAGATGAAACCGGTTGCACAGGTCAAACTTCTAAATAGGTTGATGGCCTTGAGCGATGAATTATAATTAGTTATACCATGTAAATATGTATTTCCATCGAAACGGCTTAGTTCTTTGTTTTGTATGTCCCGAACAAACTGCCAATTATATATACTCTACTATCGATACTGCAGCAGTGTACCTGTTGCGGGCGGTATTAACCCAGTCCGAGAGCTCATTTCGCAACAAATCGAAAGTATAGATAATATATTCGTTGCAGGATCCGCGTTTGTTGCACAGCTGCAGGCAACTTAATTGTATTGTAGTACGTAAATAAATCGTATATAGCCAGGCGAAATCTTATATCGATCTATGTATTTTTATTGTCTTTATATTTATTTTGCTATCTATCATCACGGAACCGTTGCATCAACGGGAAAACACGACCTTGGTTTGTTGATTTACACACGAATGGTTCATGATTGTGAAAACAGGAAAAAAAAAAAAAATATCGTATTTTTAAGATTAATTTTCACATATTTGTTGATTAGAAGACATGTTATGTATGAATGTCGTTGAAATCTTCAATGGCGAAAAAAGAGACTATTTTTTTAATTAAATAAACATTAAGGAAGAATTTGAGAGACATTTAAAAAATTTTATTCAACAGTTTCTCTATCATTTTTATTTAAATGAATTTTTTAGATTTATTTATTTGTGAAACATTTTTTTTACATACAATTTTGGAAGTCGGTAATGTAATACGTGGACGAAAGATAAATATCTGAAATGCTGGATAATGAAACTATCTTCCTTACCAGCAGATAAGAATGTAGTATGTCTATTTAAGATTTTTTATCTACAGTCGATTAAAGTGGTTGCATTATTGTTGGCAGATGGTAAAGAATTCCAGTAGCCTACAGTCGGTAAGTTAGGGGGCTGATAATATTTTTATTTGATTGTCGTCGATACAGAAGAAACCTGCATTATCAACGGAAGATATAATCGCGGATGGGTCGATGATTATTAACAAAATTGCATGCTCGATAAAAGAATTTGTTTATTTAACAATAATAGTATTTTTTTCGTTTAATGTAATGGGTCATATTTTTCAAATATTTTTATTAAAATTGTCGAAACTAAGAGTAGAACAGAAAATTAAAAAATTCAAAATAGGGACTCTTCTCTATTTTCCAGTTACACTTTTATTTACCAAGATTTATATTCGACCGCCTAAAAAAAATCGAAAAAAAAAAATTCCTGTGAACATTTTTTAAAAATCGTTGACGTAATTTCTTTTTCAGTAAATTACATTTTTTGCGTTTTTCACCGAAACAAAACTAAAAAAAAATCAGCTATAATAAAAACTTGACAAATAAAAAAAAAATTATTTTCGGAACGAGAAACATAGTGAACGTTATTTTTGTTTCAGTTCCAGAAATCTTGTTCCTATATGCTATTCTTGTAGGCATTTGAAAAAATAAAAACGTACTCATGAAATGAAAAAAAAAAAAAAAAAAAAAAATTGTGAAAACGTACGAAAACTTAGAATCACTTCTATAGAATCAAAAATATTTTCAGCACAAATTAGGGTAACCTAAAATAAATCCCTAGCCATAAAAATGAACTCCTCAAAATTTTACCAAAAGAAAAAAAATCATAAAGTAACCCAATTTTTTGCAATAACATACAAACAGAAAAAAGTGTGTCTATACCTCCTGTCATATTAACGCACCAAACTTAAAAACGAAGGGTTACAGCTGTTCATCGTTTAACAAAACAAAAAAACTTTATTATGATACTGTCGTGTAAAACACACCCCTCGTTTTCAAGCACCGCGTTGTCACCGTTATAGCCCGCTATTGCCATTCTCCTTAATCATCCTAATTCGACAATCGCATCGTCACGTACCGTGACTGTATATATATATATATATATATATATATATATATATATATATAAAACGAGATGAATGAAATGAAAAATTCGATCGAGCTATAATAAAGACGTTCCGCTTGAGAGAGAGAAATCGAAAAAGATGGAGAGAGAGAGGCAAGGAGTCGACAAGCATTGGGTCCGGCCACTTGAGCGTCAAGGGTCCGTGTACTACGTCCCGTGCATAATGCAATAATAAAAGCGTTTCATGCGCGCAGGGTTACACACGGGGGCATGCGGACGGTGTTCGCGCGAGCGTATAGCGTAGCGACGGCGGGCGCGACTCGTCGCACCACGTTTACACGTGTAAAGCGAGAGAGAAAATTGCCCCTTCTCACTCTCTCTCTCTCTCTCTGGCTTTCTCTTCGTCCTACACGTTGTACAACCAGACTGTGCAAAAAGGATATGCTACTGCCATAGATGCAAGAGTGAGTTAGCCTGCCATATATATACAAACTATATACACAAAAG